>OZ010587.1:13305955-13525955 GCA_963932145.1 Acanthosepion lycidas
ACATTTATCAAAGAAGAATGGCAAAAACTATGAACCAGATAGCTAAACAACAAATTATACAACATCAAACCTGCCAAGTATGTCTATGCACAAAAGCTGAGTATCATCTACCATGTATTCAATTGTGAAAGTAGAATAACATTTTTATTACTTCCAAGCTCACAAGAAAATTAAATTTCGTCATGAAGTGACCAATAAGGATTTGATATGCTGTTAAACAAACAAATCCATCACTCAATCAGATAAGAGCTTGTGATTCAAATCAAATTTTGCCAAACAGTTATTGAATTATTTGGTCAAAGTATAAAAATTTGATTATTATACATTCTTTGGTCTATTGAATTGTTCAAATAGATTTGAGTTGAAGTTGTGCCTCACTTGTAACTAACTATGGCTTTGTTCTGATATCACAAGTGATCTCATATCATGAATGATAAGTATTAGTACATTGTTTTCGATATGACAGCAGTTCTACTTCCTGCATACTTTGGACTATTTAGTAAGGTGGTAGAAGTGGGGCACCATGCCTATTCTCTTCAAAACTCTTCAACCTGTCTCTGGAGATAATTATGCAGGAGTCAACGATCTCAACACTTATCATTATTGGTGCTAGATGTGTGACTCAACTGGTGTTTCACAAATGATATTGACCATATGGCAGGCAGTAACAGTGAGCGGCAGGGGTTGACCAACAAACTCATTGAAAGAGCTGGCGCATATGGGAGATGGAACTCAAAATAAAGAAATCCAAAGTAATGGTGATTAGCACTGGTTTAAAGGTGATAGGCAGAAGTAAGAACATTGGGTTAAAGGCAAGTGGTCAAAATAAAAACACTGGGCCAAAGGTGAGTGGACGAAATAAAGACACTGGGCTAGAGGTGAGAGGTCAAAAGAAAGACACTGGGCTAGAGGTGAGAGGTTGAAATAAAAAACATTGGGCTAGAAGTTAGATGTTAAAAACATTGGGCTAAAGGTAAGAAGTTGGAATCGAACAATACAATGCAGCATAATGATAAAACCATCTGAATAATACACAAGTATGAAAGCCAAATGTCTGGGTTTGTATGCGCTAGAAAAAAGGTTTCCAGAAAAGAAAACAGACAACCAACTCAAGGTTTCAACTACTTAATTTAATATCCTTATTATAACTAAATTAATATTCACAGACTAATACACTTGGAGGTGATTTCATAAATAAAGTAATAGTCTTGACAATGTCTACTGCTACTAACTGCAACTCAAACTCTTAAAAATAGAAACTCTAATTACAGCTGCTAACATAATTAACAACTGGATTAATTTATCATTTATAGAAATATTGCCAAGTCTGGATTAAAGATAGTCAAGTAAGTGAATGTGATCATTGGGAAACAGATATACAATGTATTTCTATAGTATAATCACCTTTGCAGTGTATTTCTGTATTTCAGTCTATGATTATAAAAATACTCATAGAAATTATGTTATTCCATCGTTGAATATTTCATCTGAAATTTGATATAATATTGAAATAGCAATCACATGTATGAATGTTGGTCATTATTTAAAGAAGTAAGAGGACACAAATGAAACAATTTAAAACTGACATGTTTTTCCATTTTACTGATGAAGACATTAAATACATGAGAGCATTATCACCTCCCCTATCTTCTCTTGATTCATTTTTTTTCCACTGAAACCAGAGTCGCTTATTGTGATATGCCGTACCTATGAGCACCAATGGGTATGTCCCAATCCTCATAAATATGTTGGACACTATTACCATTTCATTTCCAACCTCCGTTTTGGTTATTACTCATTAAGTAACCTTTTCTAGGTTACAACATTATCTTAGTCTGATTCTATCTCATTCCATCCATATCTAGCTATCTATCTATTATATACCATACCTATGAACACTAATTGGTATGTCCCAATCCCCATAAATACATTGGTCACTATTGTAAGTGGGTGTAATATGCTGTCTAAGTAGTCCACCACTAACAGTGGTTTACCTACTTCACGCCGCTGGTGAGTATTGTATTTTGTTGATGTTATAAAGATTACCATTTCATTTCCAACCTCCGTTTTGGTTATTACTCATTAAGTAACCTTTTCCAGGTTACAATACTTATATATCTTTCTCATCCTATCTCTAGATCAAAATGAAATAGTCCATAACTTAAGATATAATGACAGGGGGTAAATGTGCATATTAACTAAGGAAGCATCACAATTATAATATGATAGTAAAATCCCCATCCAATGCCTTTTTATAATAAATGATAGTTAATTTGATTAATATATCAGATATATATGCAGGGAGAAATAATTGATAAAACTGCTTTACTCATGTGGGCCATTTATTAACCCTAGAACACTAACCATGGGTATATAGTACCCAGCGCAAATTTTCCTATTTTTAATTACAATTTTCAGTAACTGATTTTCTTACCTAAATAATATGTTTTTCAGTTCCTATTAATATTAACTCAAAGTATAAAGTTTGAAGTGCCTGCATGTAAATTATTTCAAATAAAGATTTATATTTAATATTTTTTTTTGATATTTTCAAAATCGGGTCTGATATACCCAGGGTTAGTAGTGGTATAACTTTAATTGATGGTTAGTGTTCTAAAGTTAAGCTCAGCTCCAGGGAGTCATCCTCCAAAGCAACATTGAAGTGTTCAAATAGAGAAAATGTGGAGGGACACTGGGGAATTTTTACCCCATATGTCCACATATGTGTTTTGTGGTCATGATGCACATTATACACAACTTTGTGCAAAATTTTCAGAGGCAGATAAAATAAAACCCCATTTACTTGATGTTACAATATTATGCAATATTTGCACATGCAGACATGGAGAGAATGAAATTTACAGATATTTAATAAATTTTCAAGCTTTTATATGATACATGTCTGGAAAACTTTTAACAGAGTGAACAGATACTACACTATAACCCTATGCAGGGGCCACAGATAATATATTGTGATTGTATGCAGAGCATACTTTCACAGTGCACACTGTGATTCTATGCAGGGCACGCATGTACTACTCTGTGATTCTGTGCAGGGCACGCAGGTACTACTCTGTGATTCGGTGCAGGGCACGCAGGTACTACTCTGTGATTCGGTGCAGGGCACGCAGGTACTACTCTGTGATTCGGTGCAGGGCACGCAGGTACTACTCTGTGATTCGGTGCAGGGCACGCAGGTACTACTCTGTGATTCAATGACGGTACACGGATATTACACTGTGATCCTTACTGGGGACACAGGTACTACAGTATAAATCATATGCAGGCCACAAAGATATTCTGATTGAAGACAGAAATATCAATTCATTTGTAAATGAGTCACAGCTTAGTACCTGGGTGCCCTGCATAGAAACACAGTGTTGTAACTGTGTACACAGTATAAAATCACAGTGTAGGATCAGTGTAGTATCTGTGCCCAGCATAGCATCACAGTGTAGTACCTGTGCTACCTGCATAGGATTCCAGTGTCATATCTGCGTACCCTGAAAGATCACAATGTAATATCTGGGCACTCTGCATAGGATTGCAGTGTAGTATCTGTGCACTGTGAATCATATGCAGGCCACAAAGGTATTCTGATTGAAGACAGAAATGACAAATCATTTGTAAATAATTGTTATTTTTGATAGTCATGTGATATTTGTGAGAAAATAAAATCAATCAACCTTATATTTTTCTGTCTTTTGGATCAGATGAAAAAAAAAAGAAAAAAGAGTAACTTTACTTCTATCACAGGTTTTTCTTCGTTACATCATTACTACCCTAGAAAAGGTCTCAAGTAATAACAGCTAACAAACCCCTAATTAAATATATCATGGACTTGTCATGTGATCATCAAAGGTATTCCAATCAATTATAGATTAAATATGGGCACACCATTTTGTAACTATTTTTCTTCTTTTCTATTGTTAATGACAACAATCTATTAATCACTTATATTGAAGGCATTTGTTCTCCCCACATAATCTTTTTTTTTTGTGGGGGGATGTTTATATATTTTTTAACTCTTCTTTTAGTTGACATTAATTAAAATAGGATAGCCAGATATGCTGAGCAAAATTAAAATAATTAAATGTGGCAAGATCATATGACCTTTGAATATGAGGATTTTTACTAGCAATGCAGCTAATTACTATTTTTTAATCGTTTCACTCCAAGTAAGGCAATAAAGCCACTTATATAGTTAGTTTAGTTGCTTTTGTTTAGTGGCATATCAACACCTCTATGGGTTATTTAATGCCGAAAGCTAAGTATTTTGAATGCAATTGTATAGCTTCAACCACAGATATTTTGCATAAAATTTCATACTTTCAGAACAAATCTGTTTTTTTAGATATAGAGTTTGTAGATGATAAAATGTATTGCTGGTAATTTTACTATAAAAATGTATTTTTATACTTTAATGTCATTTTGCTATAAAAAATATATGAAAGTCAGTATAAACAGACAGAAATCTTAAAACCACACCCAACCTTAACCGACTTTAAATTTGCCACATAAAAAATACACTTACTTTCTTCATTCATCAAAAGGCCAACACCCACTTAATAAAAGATAAAAAATTCTGAATTCTTGTTATCCAATCAACTTAAAATATATAGTACTATTTGACTTTACAAATAGAGTTAATCATTTTTTCAAAGGTTATTCTCAACATTGCTTGAAAATGGGAGCACACTTCAAATTTTAAATTTAATTTAAGATTTAAGTTTCAAAACATAGAAATTTCTGTCATGATGGATACATATTTTTTTTAAAATAATTATAATATATATATATATATATATATATATATATATATATATATATATGTATATATAATGAAATGGACTAAGTCCAAAAATTATTTTAAATATATTTTCTGTTTATATGTTATTTTCATAGATACAAATATTTAAGTAAATGCTCTGTTTATAATAAACAGTGTTAACAACATTTACCAACATAAATGACCAAAACATTTCATAGAAAATATGTGTTCTCTGACAGGAATCGAACCTGTATCCTACACAGAACCATTATATAGACTGACATGCTATGCCATTTAGCTACAGAGGAAGTGTCTGGTTAGCAAAGTCATATTACGGTTTTAAATAAAAACATTTGCCATGATTTCTCTCAAATGTTCATATCTGCTTGAAGCTTATCTTAACGTAAACAAATTACATCATATATTATGAAATGGTCCAACGATTATTTGAATATTTTCTATTCAGTGTCGGGCGTAGTTCATAATATATTGAAAGTTTGAGCAAAGAGAGGAAGGAACAGATAACACAGATATAAAGAGGAAATAATAGAAGAGTGAGTATTAGTAAGAACAATAAAGGACAGGAAGCTGTGGAGAACCGTCATTGATTGCCCATATCCTGATGGTATAAAGCACATCGGAAATGTAACTATTTGACAAATGGATGGAGAAACAAATGCTATAATGACAAAGAAGAGCCATGAATAAGTAATTATTGAGGAGAACAAAATATAGGAAGTTGTGGAGAGCCATGATCACTAACGTCCTGAAGGAACATAGTACATAGAAAAAGAGAAACTACTTGACAAGTCTGGACAAATGGATGGAGGAACAAGTGTTGTAAAAGGAAAGTCATAAAGGAGTATTATCAAGAGCAATAAAAAACAGGAAGCTGTGGAGAGCCATGATTGCCAACGTCATGAAAGAAGACAGCACATATATTGATAAAGGAAACCTACTTGACAAGTCTGGGCAAAATGATGGAGGGACAAAAACCATAAAGACAAAGTTATACAGGAGTAATTATTTTTGAGATGAAAACACAGGAGGTTGTGGAGAGCCATGACCGCCCGCGTCCGGAAGGAACATGGCCCATAAAAAAAGTGAGGAAGAGAACCTACTTGATAGGCCAGGGCAAATGGATGCAGGAACAAGTGCCGTAAAAGGAAAGAATCATAAAAGAGTATTATTGAGAGCAATAAAAAACAGGAAAATGTGGAGAGCCATGACCGCCAACATCATAAAGGAAGACGGCACATAGAAAATCTACTTAACAAGTGTAGGCAAATGTATGGTTGGACAAGTGCCAGAAATGGGCAAAATGTCATAAAACAGTAAGTATTATTGAAGCCAGTAAAAGACAGGAAGCTGTGGAGAAATGTAATCGCCCACACTGAAGGAAAACGAGAGTGGTTGTGCGTGTGTGTGTGTTTGTGTGTGTGCATGGACGAGAGCTGTACATGCATAGACTATATAACCTGGTCATTTTCTAGATGACAACTAATAAAATAGTTGTTTTATGACTAATTTCGAATTGGTCTGATTTGTTCCGAATTTCGGTGGTTATATTTGCATCAATCTAGAAATAACGTTCGACAGGTCAGTTTTCAAGAGACCAGCTAACGAAACAACTAACAAAATAAAATCAATGAACGATTTTTTTTTTTTTTATTGATCTATTTATTTCTGTTTATTTATTTGATGATTTCAGAGCAAAGTGTCAATGAGCAAGCTGATTTTTTTGTCTCTCACAGTGAGCTTTGAATGAGTCAGCACTGCTACTGACGCTTATTTCAGGATTTTACTCATGCTTTCTCTAAGGGTGGGTAGGTAGCCATAAATACGGGCAAAGTGACATCATCCCTGGATGAAATAAGGGTGGTTTCCACTTTGATAATGTTGATTCTTTCTCAGACCAAGGAGAAAGAGTCAAGTTGCCAGGGGCTCCAACTTGTTCCTGAGTCATTTTCACAGACTTCATAGGTTAAATGGTGCTACAATAGAATGATATCTACCGTCTATTTTCTACTATAGTATGATATCTACTATTCAGTTTCTACTATGCTATGATATTTACCAGCTGTTGGAAGTATAAAATATATTAGAGTCAGTGGTTAAGGGTTAAGATTAGGATTAAAGACAGTGATCAGTGAACTGGTCATGTATTAAAAATCATTAACAATTTTTATACCAAAAAAAAAAAAAATAAATCATCAAATATTGATTTTAATGTTTTTAAACTGATTTGATGTCATAAAAAAAGAAAAAAAAAAAAAAGAAATAACCTCATTTTTCCTGAGCATTCTCCAGCAATAATAAGTGCATTGTCATTTACGGTAGGTTGTAAAATGCTTCAGCAGATATACTATAGTAACACTGACTGAATTACCCAGGCCGGCAGGGTTTTGGGGGGGGCATAATAGAGAGAGACCCCCCCCCCAAAAAAAAACAGACAATACAGAACCCAACTAAATCAAGTACGCAGCTCTCAAATCTGTACTGAAATCTGTTAGATCAAATTTTTTTATGTAGGCATGCAACATATTTAAGGTCTATGGAAATTCCACCAGTCCAGACCTTCACAGTTATATACAATGAATTGATTCATCGTCATATTCCATTGCCAAGGAATAAGTTCCATTCAGATTGGTTCTTCCTCAGAACTGATACAATGCACAATGAACTGCCGAGGAGATGCTTCCCTGAAGACTACAATCTTCAAGTCAACAGTCAACTATTATCTATCCTAAATATCCTCAAATATGCAACCCTTGCTCACTCCCTCTATGGTCTTAGAACATGTAGTAACCCACTATCTTCAGTGACTCTTGGCCCTGTATTGGGTGACCAATAGAAAAAAAAAAACTTTATTTTAATTTTTTTTTATAATGACTACCCAATACAAGGCTCATGAGACACTCAAGGTAGATTGTTACTGAATGAGGAATGAGGTGTGTAGAAGAAGATAGAAGGAAGTGAGCATTATCAGGAAAGGAAGGATAGATAGTGATTGACCTGATCAGTGACACATCCATGCTGGAGTTTTGAGAAAAAGCTGTCTGAATGGAACGTCTTCCTTACAACTGGAATACGGGGTAAAATTCAGGTGATTTGACTCTCTGGATGAAGTTCAGACCTTTGCTAAAGCTCTTAACTGGTTGAACTAAGGGATGGAGCTCTTCTGAACATTTGCCATGGAACAACGGAATCGCAATGTTGTGTATGGAAAAGAGGCCATAGAGTAGAAACTTAGACATTCCCTACAAGAATGTATAAATGATTTATAAAGACTGATGATGGGCTTGAAGAGGTGAACATTATAGCGTGACAATTATGGGCAAGCAGAGTTTAAATTCAGGCCTATTCTGTTGCATTCATTTTCACATAACCATCGGGAAGAAAATGAATTAATTTCTCCCCCCAACCAGCTATAGGTTAAACAGTAAGGTAGACTTGGCTCTCTAGCCTTCAGTGGTAACCAGTGTAAAAGAATAATAACAATGATTGCCTGCTAGAGTTGCTAGCTAATCCCTGTTGCAGATGATCACTCAGACACATTCATGTTTCTACAACAGCCACAGAACCAACCTGTGGTCTATATTGCATCTTATTCTGAGTGGAATACAGTTACAGTTCCTGACAGAGAGTGCATAATCTGGCATGATCCGTACTTGAACAAAGCCCAGCATGCATAAACCCTCGGTCATGATGACTTGTAACACTATGCCAGCAAAACCATCAATATTTTCCAAACAATCTCGTCTACATAATTTCACAAAGCAGAGCAAATGCTGGGATTACCTTCTCAGACCAATATTAATCATTTTACTGTTAAAATGGCTAGATGTAACCCTAAATTCTATGCTAACAGTTTCTCCTTTCACACTTCTCATTTGTGGATCTCTCTTGCGGCTTCTTGCACTCCAGCCAACTTTGATCTTCTTAATTCCTGTTCTTTTATTGTTCTCTCTCCTTAATAGTGTTTTTTTTTCTCATATTCTCTAACACTCAGTAATCCCTTGTGTCTTAGTGTATTTATTTCCTTACTTGATGTGAAATATTTAAAAAGAAAAAAAAAGAAACCTAGACAAATTTCTGGAAATTATAGATTCTGATGTGATCAGTACTTAAACAAGGCCAGGATGCACAAATCCTCAGTAACGATGACTTGTGACTTCATTCTAGTAGAACCAGTGACATCTTACAAACCATCTTGCCTAAATTGCACAAAGCAGGTCAAACTGTGACATGGTATTCAGGCACTTCTGAACACTGCCACATGCCGGGATTGCCTTCCCAGACCAAATATTAACATGAAGTCACATCTTAGAAAAATATCTGGAGGGTGGCCAGATATCTGCTCAGGCACAAAGCCCACCTTTGGTTTATGCTATAGCCATGAAAAGCAGACCGTGATTAGTTTCTGGGAGAAAGCTCATAATATGGCATGATTTACAGTTAGAATAAGGTCAGTATGTTCAAGCCCTCAGCCACAATGACTTGTGACTTTGTGCTAGCACAATCCTGAATAGCTACCAGACAGTTTTTTTTAACCCAATTTCACTCACAAAGCTTGAGTCAACCTGTAATTAGGTTTTCAAGTATTTCCCAAGTGTGACACACACAAGGATTGTCTGCTTAAGCTGATATTATCAAGAGGAGCATGAGGATAAGGAACCTAGCAAATCCAGTGGACACATAGTGACGTGGCTTGTTTGTTCTGCTGAACTTATCAAAACTTAAGATTTGTATAAAGAAGAGGAAGAAAATTTTAATTGGCGGACAGCTAGTTACAAGACAGGCTTAACTTCCAAACTCTGTTCCGAATGCCTAATTCAGATGAAAGTCAGTGTGTCATGTGTGATATACGCTTAGGCGATCATGTATCTTTTGATACATGACTGATGAGGCAGATTATTTTCCACAGTAGGTTGCCATTTCTTTCTGCAGTAGACCAGTTGCCATTCAAGGCTATAGAACCTGGTCTGTCTTGCTATTTACCCATAACTTAGGGGAAAAGAAGAGGACTCATACCTTTCCCAAGGGTATTAGAACCGAAGTGAATGTAATGGATTCAACTGGAATTTGAACTCGGCTCCCTGGTTCCTCAATCCAATCCGCTATTTATTACTTGACCATGCCTCGTTTACAAATGAAAAATACCACATATTACAAAATAAATATATGAAAGGGTGTCAAAAAGTAATGCAATTTGTTTTATTATATAAGAAGTAAGGAATGCAATCAAACATCTTGTGCATCAAGATACAGCTATTCATCATCGGTTCACATTACTACTTTTCAACATCACCAACACTCCTTTCAATAACAGTGTTTCACCTACAGATGAAGGCATGTATCCCAACTTCGTAAAACTAAGTTGGCCGCTGATTGAAAATCTTGAACTTTGTACTGATTGGATCTTCCAACAAGATAATGATCCTAAGCACACTACAAAATCTATGAAGAAATTGCTTGCTGAAAATAATGTAAACATTGTGAAATTATCAAGTCAGTCCCTAGATTTAAACCAAGTCGAGAATCTGTGACATTATTTGAAAATTCAAATCCAATTGAGAGCTCCAACAAACATCATTTTTAGCACTGTAGCTTACCTAGATTAATATACAATTGAGGAAGGCCAGGGGACACAACAGTTGAAATGTTGTGATAATAACAACAAAGATGAGGACAATAGTCTGAATATTAATAGTCTAAATAATGATAACTCCTCATCCCAGAAATTTAGACAGAAATTAAACATCACAAGTTCACATTGCTATCTCTGAACATAGCCACCATGTTTTCAATGAGTGTTCGACCTGCGAATGAGGGCATGTATCCCAGCTTCGTAAAATTCTTTAGAGCAGTTTTAACTTCTTAATCATCATTATAATGTTTGCTACGTAGTACCTCTATTATTGGACCAAAGACATGGAAGACTGAGGATGCTAAGCCAGGTGCTGATGAAGTAAACACTGCTGTAAAGAATTATCTACCTCAACAGCCAGCTGAGTTTTATGAAGCTGGGATACATGCCTGCATCCATAGGTAAAACACTGCTATCGAAAGAAGTGGTGACTATGTTCATAAGTAGGGATGTAAACCTGTGATGTATAGCTATATCTTAATGTAGGAGAGGTTTGATTGCATTCTTTGTTTCTTATATAAAAAAAAAAAAAAAAAAAAAAAAAAAAAACTGCATTACTTTTTGACCTACAATCACATGAACAATTTTTTGAATTACTTTCAGAACAAAGGGCATTAATTTCACAATATGGTTGTTTTTATTACAATGCCATGGTTTTAAATTTTTTTCCAAAACATTTGCCTACAGAACTTTGTCCTTGTTAATATAAATGATAACATTTTTAATCAACTTTAACCCTTTATGCCCACGAAACAAGCGCATTGTCAAAAAGACAGTCTTCCATTTGACAAGGATATTATTTTAGCTAGCTTCAATCCTTGTTTTTTAAAATGTAATGATTAGAATTGGAATAAAATCTAAACACATGATAAAAGTGAATTTATACATTTTTTTTTTGTTCTTGAGAATTGACAACAAAATTATTAAACACTTTATTTGATTTAATTTACAAGAAAAATTTTTTATCTGTTTATATTTCTGAGATCAGGTATTATGTACATAATTTACATTATTTGAACTATTGTCTTCATCTTTGTTGCATATTTATTACAATGTTTCGGCTGTTGTATGCTCCGGTCTTCTTCAGGTGGTTGGAATGTCAAACTGAACCCTTTATTTCGCTCACTGGGGTAGACTGTTCAAGTTCCACGTGCCATGTTTAATGGATGTCAGTTATAAGTTATTCTCCTGTTAATTTCCCACTAAAAGTTCTCCACTGCCTTAGCTAGATCCAGTGACAGGACCCAAAGAGTATGAGTTCAATACTCGGCTAAGGCAGTGGAGAACTTTCAGAGGGAAATTAACAGGAGATAACTGATAACTGACATCCATTAAGCATGGCACGTGGAACTAGAACATAATAAACAAAAATGAACAAAATAAAGGGTCCAGTTCGACATTCCAACCACCTGAAGAAGGCTGGGGTGTACAACGGCCGAAACGTTTTAATAAATATGGCGACAAAGATGAGGGCAATAATCTGAATAATGTAAATAATGAAAAATTTTATATTTTCAACATTCTAAAAGCAAATACAATTCAAACAAATACAATGCAATATTTATCATTTACAAATTTATAAAGAAATAAATACGAGATTTTTTTTATTCATAAATTTATAAACATTTACTAAATTATTAAAATTTATTTATAAAGTTCAAGTCGACTGGTAATTAGCTGATGTTTTATCAATATTCCTATAAGCAATCTAATAAATAAATAGTTTTTATTATTTTTTGTATTCAATTCTGAAGAATAGATGTATAAATTAACTTTATTATAGTTAGGCCTTATTACAATTCTAATCATCGCTTTTTAAAACATTAAACACTGCTGAGGAGTGAAGGTAGTTAACATAATAGTGGTGCCAAGGGAAAAACAATCCTTTTGACACACTGTTTTTTTGCAGGCACAAAAGTCCACGTTTGCCAATTTTTAATTACATTTTGTGAACTTTTAGCAACCAGCCTAAAAATATGACATATAGAAATTATAGTCATTTCTTAAAACTATTAAAACCATACCAATGGAAAATTAGTTATCCCATAGAAAAAAAACTGCAGAAACAATGAACCCAAAGACATTAAGATTGTAATGTAACTGCTGTTGGTAAGTAGAATTCAAATTCTGGCCTAGTCTTTTGGTTTTACATTTGCACAAATATCATTATCATACCTAGCTATGGGTTAAATAGCAAGGTAGACTGGGCTCTCTAGCCTTCAGTGGCAACCAATGTAAATTAATAATAACAATGGTTGTCAACTAGAGTTGCTAGATAATCCCTGTTGCAAATGTCCACTCAGACATATTCATGTTTCTTCAACAAGCACAACATGTGGCTTATATTACAAATAAGCTGAACCAACCTTAGTTACTGTTTCTGGGAGGGAGAGCACAAAATCTGGTATGATCCGTACTTGAACAAAGCCCAGTGTGCACAAACCCTTGGTCATGACAACTTGTAACACTATGCCAGCAAAACCATCAATATTTTCCAAACAATCTCGTCTACATAATTTCACAAAGCAGATCAACCAGTGACATGGTATTCAGGCACTTCCTAACAGTGTTGCATGCTGGGATTACCTTCTCAGACCAATATTAATCATTTTACTATTAAAATGGCTAGATGTAACTGTAAGTTCTATGCTACCAGTTTCTTCTTTTACACTTCTTGCCTGTGTTTCTCACTTCCAGTTTCTTGCTTCCCAGTCAAGTCTTCAAAAATTTAAATGCAATGTCAATCCTTTGCCTTCTTAATTCTTATTTTCTCATATTCTCTAACACTCAGTGACCCCTTGTATCACAGTAGCTTTATTGCCTTGCTTGCATTGAAATGATTGAAAGACAAAAATAAAACCCTTCTAGTCAAATTTCTGGAAATTATAGGGTCTGACATGTCTAAAAATGTGAAGCTTAGAAAATGAGGAAAAATTCTTGAAACTATGGGGAACCAAATATCCATTCACCCAGACAGTACCTCCCCAATGCACAAAAATAGGGAAGTTATATCTTGATGACTACAGAATGAGCAGAGTCATTTATTTGGTGGATACATGGTGTCATATTTTGTATAGACAGATATAAAATAAATATTCTCCTATGAATTAAAAGGGAAATGATATGAAAATGCCCTAATATCTGCTACAAAAGCAGAAGGATTCAAGAATTTGGGGCTAAAACTCACATGGAATAAAAGGGTCATATTTTTGTATGCAAATTAAGAATTCTCCCATTGAATAAAGAATGCTCAAAAGGTATGTACTGATGGCAAAGAAACCTGGACAATCTGAAAATTTCGACAGACCCTTTCCCCATGCCTAGTGTATTTTTTTGTATCTGATGAGTAAGCAAAATATGCGTACATTGCACAAAAATGTGAGTGTTAAAGGCAGGGTCTGCTGTCTACAGCTTAAATGGACATTCTGTAATCTTTTGTTCAATTCATGAATGTCCACTTTAAAAAGATCATTTATATTTGTTGCCAGTACAGACGCAGATCCACTTCCATTAAAAAAGAAAAAAGAAAAAGAAAAAAAAAAAAAAAGAACTGGAAAGGTTAGTGAACTGATCTGATGTCTGCGGTTAGACCTAGGTTGCCGAGCATTTGATTTCTACACAATACACATCCATAGTAAAAAGAACATGACCTGCTCTAAGGGGGAGATTAAAAATATAACAACATGTGTGTATGTTCAGATTATTAAATTGACAGAAATAATTGAATTGAACCCATAAGAATATCCTAAGTAAATATTATTCATTGTGTTTGAAATAATAAAAAAACTGCAAATCTTAGAGACGTTCCCTGATGTCTGCAGTTACACTTATGAGGACGAGCATTTGATTTGCACAAATGAAATCCATAAAAGATGACCTTGTCTAAGACTAAGAAAAAGAGAGAAAAAAAACACCTGTATGCTCACATTTAATTGACACATACAATTCAGCATTTAAATAACTAAATGTTTGTAAATATTCGATGTGTTTGTAAATAAAATTTAAAAAAAAGAAAAAAAAAAACAATAATAATAATAATAACAATAATCATCATCAACATCATTTCGATTCAAACTAGTCATCACGACTGCTACCAACATGAGTAATGGAGGAGTCGAGGTCGGAGTAATTTTTAACGTTACAGTTGAGGATTGATACGTAATTTATTGGTCAATTGTTAATTAAATTTATCTTTTATCCTTAATAAATAATTATTTGCATATCGAATCGCTTATGTTATGTAAAAAATGATTTAAAAAATTAAGAAAAAGAAAAAAAAAATTATCTGTTCAAAGTCTGTCGAAACACGTTAGCAGTCTGGGACAGGTTTGTTTTCATTCGTGTGTATGAAATAAACAAAAGACATTTATTTATGAATTACAATACATATATATATATATATTACTGGCTATAAGCTGTTAAAAATAAGTCAAATTTGCAATTAATTAAACTAATTAGAAATCCTGACAACATTAATCAACAAAAATGTAACAAATACTTTTTTCTTTTTCTCGTGATTTTTTTTGTGTGTGTGAGAAAAAAAAAGGAATTTTCTTTTTTTATAACGAGAAGAATAGTCATTTTTTCTTTTTTTAAAAAAATAATTTTAAAATGGTTTTAAGAACTAGTCAGAAAAAAAATCTGTTATGTTTGTTCAAAATATTTTTTAATTCTGGTTTATTATTTGCTACAGAAAAATCATTTGTAAGCTAATGATTTTTTTTTATTTTGAAAATAATTTTAAAGAAATCATGTTTATTTATTTAAAAAAAAGAATTCAAGTTTTTAGTCAAACATGATTTTATTTTTAAAAATTAACTTTTTTAAAGAAATTAAATATTCGCAGATAAACTGGTCGCACCTGCTAAAAAATGTATCGCTCGCTTCGTTTTAAAGTTTAAAAAAAATGCTTTCCTTTATTATTCATAATAAAAGTTTTTTTTTTAATTAATAAAATTAAATTAGACTTTTTAATTCCTTTATTTTTTTCTTATTTTTCTATTCTGTTTAAGCATGGTCAAAAAAAATTACGCCTCTCATTTCTAGGAATATAAGTTTTATTGCCGAAAAAGGAAAGAAAAGACTCAAAAGAGTCTATTTATAATTTTATTTATTAAAAAAACTGATAATATAAATATTTCATAAATAAATTTTAATTTCTTTTAGCTTTAAATTTTAAAAACTATGTACATTTTTTATCTGTTTAAGTTTCGCCAAAGAAACTTATTTTCTGTAATTTTAAATTCAGGAAAAAAAGAGAAAAAGATTTCTGTTTATTTTTAAATTAAAAATCGTTTAGAAAGTGAATAATATCGTTCTTTTAAACTTTAAAAAATACTGAACTGACGTGAACTTGTTTTATTTTATTTAAAAATACACGATTAAAAAAATGATATGCTGTATTTTTTAAAAAACAAATTTATTATTTATATTGTAACAAAAAACTTTAACGAAACATAAATATAAACAATTTTCATTATTATTTATTTTAATTTTACAATATTTTTTGTGAATTTAGAATTTTTTTTTTTAAAGTTTATTTATCACCCCCGCAAAAAAAAACAAAAAAAAAACTATAAAGTTTTTTTGAAGGGGAATGAAAAGAAAGCAGAAATGTTTTCTTTAAATAAGGACAAGAAAAAAAGAAAAAAAAAGAAAAGAAGAACGGATACTAATTTTTTTTTTTTTTAATTACCAAAATCCCTTTTTGGTTCTAAACAAAAGCAGAAGATAGGTGAATGAGAATTATTTTAAAACGAAAGATATTTTCAATTGGGTATTTCTTCAAAGCATTTCATAAATGTATAAACTTTTTTTTTTTTTTTTAGATTATGAGAAAAATAAATAAAACAATCATCACTGAAAAATAATTTAAAAAACAACAAAAAAATGAACAGTGTTTTTTTTTTTCAGAGTATGAGACAAAGTAAAAAAATATACGAGGATGGAATGAAAAAAGCTATTTTGTTTATAAAAAAGCAGAGTGAGAATATGTATGTATTTTTACGTATGTATGTAAAAAAAAAAAAAAAGTTTTACCTCCTCTCAAATAAAGAAGGGTGCTGAACATGGAAAGGGCGACGGGGCAAAAGACCCCCGAAAAAGTTCCCAGGGTCCTTCGGCTACCCGAATCCCTTCTCTGACCAATCGACCCATTCTGCGAAGAATCCTCATTAATCGGGGGGTAGGTATTACTAAATTCCAGACTGGCACTACTCAAAGAGCGATGAAGTCTCCAGATCCACTGCGAACGAAGAATCGGGGTGGATTCCGAATGGACAATTCGTGGATCATCGCCAAAGGAACCAGAAGAATTTCGGTTTCTCGAAGAAGCAAACCCGACATCGGGAGTGTCATTGTTTACAGCATACATTTTGTTAGTTGGATTTATTATTTAAGAGGCTAATGGTGATGATGAGATTAATAGCAAAGTCTTTTGTTGGTCGATTCTGACTTTTCTTGTTTTTCTTCTTGTCATCTACACTTTGTATGAAAAAGAAACATTGATTGACCAACCCGTGTCAGTCACGAGGCCATGATAGAGCCAAGGCGGAAGTGAAAGCCTAAAAAAGATTGAGGCAGGGAACCCTACACACATCCAGCAGCAGCAGCAAGCGATCTAGCGTAACAGTGACAGCGCACATCGACTGACTTTGTCTCTCGCATTTTTCTCTCTTCTCTCTTTCATTCAATTTGCTTTCATCCATCTCCAATTCTATTGTCTCGCCCGAATTTTCATTCGTTTCGCCCCAACTTTCTTCTCACCCTTCTTACTTTCATCCAATTTTATTTTCTCTCTCTCTCTTTCACATTCTTCCTTTTTCTATCACATTTTTTCTCTTTTCTTCTACTTTTTCTTTCCCCTCTCTTTCTTTTGTTCTTTCTTTTATTCCACTCTCTCTTTTTATCCTATTCTCTTTCATTTTACTCTCTCTTTCACATCCTTCTCATTTTCACTATATCTTCTTTCCTTTTCATTTTACTCTCACGCTCAACCTTCTCTCTTTTATTCTATATTCTTTCTTTCATTCTGCCACTCTCTCTCTCCCCTCATTCTACTATCTTTCCTTCTGCTCCCTTTCACCTCTTTCTCATTTTCAGTTTACTCTTTCTTACATTTTTCTTCTCTCTCTTTTAACCATATCTCTTTCATTCTACATTCTTTCTCTCACCCCACTCTCTTTTGCTATACTCTCTTTCATTTACTCTCTTTGACTTTTCACTTTTCTCTCTCATTTTATTCTCTCTTTTATTCTACTCACTCTCTCATTCTCTCTCTTATTCTCTCTTGTATCTTTTATTTGATTTTTCCTTTCACACTTTCGTTTTTCCCACTCTCATTCTTCTTACGTGTTTCTTTTTCATTCTACTCTCATTGTCTCTCCCTCACTTCTCATTTATATTCTAATTTTCAGCCGACTTTGTCTTTCATTCATTTCTCTTTTATTTTGTCGTCATTCACTCAACTTTTAACTTTTCAGCCTATTATCTATTCTCTTTTATTTTACACTCTTTCACCTTTTCTCTTTCATTTTATCCATTCTTCATTTTACTCGCGCTTTCTCTTTTATTCTATTCACTTGTCTCTATTTTTTTCTATTCTTTTTTTTTTTTTTTTCGTTCTGATCATTTTTTAGTTTACTCTCTCTTTTAAATTTCTTTCTTTTCTAGCCTCAATCTCTTGCTTTTACTTACTTTTACTCTCTCTTTCATTCGACTCTTGCTTTCATTCATTCGGCTCGTTTAACTTTTTTTCATTCTTTCCCTTTTCAGCCCCCTTTCATTCTTTCTTTCATTGCTTTCTCTCTTTCTTTCTTTCATTGCTTTCTTTCTTTCGTTCTGTTATTTCTTTAATTCTATTTTCATTCTCTCTCTCTCTCTCTTTCTTTCTTTCGTTCTTTTATTTATTCATGCTATCTATTTTCATTTTGTTTCTTCCTTTCTTTCTTCCTTTCTTTCTTTTCTCATGTGACCTGCCTTATCTCAACAATAACACTTTCAGTTTTTTTTTTATCTTTTCCCGAAACCCTTTCCCCTTTCTATCTTCTCTTTCCTTTTCTGCTTTTTCTTCTTCTCTCCTTTCCCCTCCTATTCTTTCTTTCTTTCTATATACCTTACTTTCTCCTTCTCTCTTTCTGCTTTTCTATCGTTTTCATCAAATCTTTCTTTCAACTTTCTCTCTCCTTCTATTCTTATTTCTCCCCCAGTCTCTCTCCATGTTCTCTCCCCTATTATTATCCTCTTGTTTTGTTTTTTTTTTACTTTTTTTCTTCTTCTTGCTTGACTTTAAAAAAAATTAAAAAATATATCAAGCTTTCAACTGGTTTTCCCCCAGGAATTCAGACCCCAAATTATTTCTTTTATTTCACAAGTGTTTGTCACAGATATTACGATGAGATGCTATAATAATGAATGGTTACCTTATGAAATCTGTCGTTATTATCACTAAGTAAGTAAAGTTAAGCAACAGTTTAGAGTTTTTCTTCGGTCCCTCAAGGCAATGTTTTTCTAACCCGCCATTGATAATTGTCCAGTGTACAGTGTACAGTATTACATCAAGTATTTTATTAAAAACTATCTCTAGCTGGATACGTTCCAAAACCTCACCCAACCCGGCCGGTGTGGCTTAAACTAAATACTAACTAGTAACTAGTGTTTTAAAAAAAAACAACCTAAAAAAAAAAAAAACTAAATTTTCTCAACGATAATAAAATTTTGAAAGGAATTTAAAAAAATATTTTTTAAAATTCAGTTTTTATTTTAATTTTTACCTCTACCTCTCGCGTTTTCTATTAAATTTAAGATTTCAAGTTTATTTAACAATAAATAAATACAAAAGTAAAACGTTTTTATTTACCTTTTCTACTCTTGCTGTAATGATTGTGTGGATTACACCACCTTGTCTGCCAGGACGACCGCTAGGTGGCGTTCTATTTATGGCTATAAAAGGAAGGGATATAATTCTCCCTCTCCCACCCCGCTCTCTCTTTCTTGGATATGCTAGTGATGCAATGAATAGTGACTCAGAATGAGAAATCGAAGAATCGAGTTCGAACTCCACTCGGGTTTGTTGCATTCACTTACGCGCAAATACCATTGGGAAAGGTATAAATCGATCTCCCTCCAGCTATGGGTTAAATAGTAGGATTTCTATCAGGAGAAATCATTGTTATTTTCAAGAAATAGGCAATACAATATTTACTCGCATAAAAAAATACTTACAATCCCAAATATATTTCAACTTTAAATAACCCACAATTCGTGAAAATTAATGCAAGCAATCAACCCTCTCTCACTAGCATCGTTATCTCGTTTGTTGAAAAAGGGTATTTTCTTGTGTTGTGGATAAATTGTGGTGTGTTGTATGCTATGCGCCATGGGTGTTCGGGTATAACTCTAATATACGTTCGTCCGGGAACTAAGAAGTCTCTACCGAGAGGAAACAAGACACATCTTTTGTCACAGTGCATCCTGTGGTTGAAAAACGAAAGAGAAGAACGAGGGTTTCTGCCTTTTTGTTTTGTACAACGTCACCGAGCAACTGTTAAGAAAACTCTCCTGGCAAACACGCTACTGCTGCAATGGTCACAGAACATGTGATACTTCTAACGGGACTCATAGCGTGATGTGTGCACTAGGGTTTCCAAATCATCGTTTACTTTGATTGCCTTATTATAATATATATATATATATATATATATATATATATATATATATATATATATATATATATATATTTGTGTGTGTGTGTGTGTGCATCCGGGTAAAATGAGAGCAAATGGAGGATAATTCCACTGTACGCAACATTTAACTTAAAAGAGGGTTCAATACAGAGTAGAGCTAAATATTATTTATTTTAGGATATTAAAACATGTTAAAAATCCCTACATAATGGCAATTATGTTTCAACATTACAAATGTGTCTGCTCGGGCGATGTTAAACTACTTGCGAGTGAAAGATTATCTAAATATGATAAATAAAATAAAGAACAATAGGAAATTCAATATAGAAAAGAAAAAAAAGCAAAGAGAGTTCTAACCAAAGATCTTAACATATCAGTACTTTCTCTCGTTGCTTTTTCATTTCTATCCAAATCCCTGACGAAGCTTTAATAAAAGTGAAACATGTTAGATTGAGATACGTTTCCGACTTGCTCTTTAGTTTATTTTATCATCTGTTCGGATTCCTATCCATATCTGATCTACATTTGATCTCCAACGAATTATTATAACCAAAGTTCGTTGTCAAGTTTTTTGAATTCTCATATACTTGTATTTTGATTGGTCATTCCAGCTTATGTAACAGCGTTTCCCCTAGCGAAGGATGTTTGATTGATTTGAACCTTTTAAAACTCTTTATTCTACATTCAACACCATCACTTGATAAGACACCAGAAGTGTTGAAACAAAATGGTTCTTTTTGTAAAGATTTTATAACATATTTATGTTATAATTTTCGAATAAATAATTAATGATATTAAAGCAATTCACAATGCGTTGTAACCATACTGCGCAAACCTTATCTAGCTTTTCACCGACGACCAATGACTCCTCTCACGTTGCGGAAAATGTCCGCTGCATGTCCCCAAGGAACCAAAGCTGAAAACTTGCACCACATCGAGAAACGATAAGACGAAGCTTGTTTCCAATATCATAAAACAAGTGTTTTTTATTCAGAGATTCGCTCGGTGAGTTTGTGGGAAGGTGTCATCTGTGGACAACTCCTGCCATATCAGTCTAACAACTCAACTCTCATGCTCACCCAACTACCGACTCTCCGATCATCTAGGTTCATTTGATAGCTTATCTCAATGTTTTCAATGAGATGGTTGTCTTTGGTGTTTACTGGCTAAGGCTCTTACTCTAGGTTCATTTGATAGCTTATCTCAATGTTTTCAATGAGATGGTTGTCTTTGGTGTTTACTGGCTAAGTCTCTTACTCTAGGTTCATTTGATAGCTTATCTCAATGTTTTCAATGAGATGGTTGACTTTGGTGCTTACTGGCTAAGTCTCTTACTCTAGGTTCATTTGATAGCTTATCTCAATGTTTTCAATGAGATGGTTGTCTTTGGTGTTTACTGGCTAAGGCTCTTACTCTAGGTTCATTTGATAGCTTATCTCAATGTTTTCAATGAGATGGTTGTCTTTGGTGTTTACTGGCTAAGTCTCTTACTCTAGGTTCATTTGATAGCTTATCTCAATGTTTTCAATGAGATGGTTGACTTTGGTGCTTACTGGCTAAGTCTCTTACTCTAGGTTCATTTGATAGCTTATCTCAATGTTTTCAATGAGATGGTTGACTTTGGTGTTTACTGGCTAAGTCTCTTACTCTAGGTTCATTTGATAGCTTATCTCAATGTTTTCAATGAGATGGTTGACTTTGGTGCTTACTGGCTAAGGCTCTTACTCTAGGTTCATTTGATAGCTTATCTCAATGTTTTCAATGAGATGGTTGTCTTTGGTGTTTACTGGCTAAGTCTCTTACTCTAGGTTCATTTGATAGCTTATCTCAATGTTTTCAATGAGATGGTTGACTTTGGTGCTTACTGGCTAAGTCTCTTACTCTAGGTTCATTTGATAGCTTATCTCAATGTTTTCAATGAGATGGTTGTCTTTGGTGTTTACTGGCTAAGTCTCTTACTCTAGGTTCATTTGATAGCTTATCTCAATGTTTTCAATGAGATGGTTGTCTTTGGTGTTTACTGGCTAAGTCTCTTACTCTAGGTTCATTTGATAGCTTATCTCAATGTTTTCAATGAGATGGTTGACTTTGGTGCTTACTGGCTAAAGCTCTTACTCTAGGTTCCACGCTGCTTAAAATTAATCGTAGATCTCCTCGTTTTGTAATCTGCAGGTGGTTTCTTTAGTAAGAAGCTGTGTAATTGCGTTGAAACCACATTCAGCCATATAGGAAGTTGGAAAAGCGATGAAGAAAAGTTTGATCGCTTCTCACAGCTTTAGATACCTTTCAGAAATTTCCTTTTGTAGCCAATATTGAATTAAAAAAAAAATAGATAAATTCAAACCGGGGCGGTGTATATTCACCGCCCCCACCCTAATGAAATAAAAACTTCCCGTGCCCCGGTTCAAGATAACAGAGCCCACAAGGGGGTGCTAGCGTTCACGTTAGGAAACACCGATACAGACCAACAACCGGAATAATCAATGTACGGTTTGTTGTCACTTGACACCAATTTTCTTTTACTTATTCGTTCTCTAATTCGTCTTCGATCAAGTGGGCGACACTTACCCCCACCCAAACAAAAAACCCTTCCGTTTGAAGCAGAAACACTTGAGACCTAGATAAAATCACACTTTTCTTTTCGACGGCCGAATCAAAGTGGGGTTGCAGGTAAAATGAGGTGTGTAATATGAATGAAAGAGGAGATGGTAGGAAGTGGAGAATCTGAGGATATGAAGGATAGGCAATAACTGATCCTTCACTTGAAGAGGTTAAGATTGTAGTCGTCAAGGAAACTCCCATCCGGGAGTCTGTTTCACAATATGGCAGTTTTAGTTTAAAAGCTGTTCTGTGAGGAATTTCTAAAATTTTAAACACCGTAGACGTGAGACCGACTGAACACCATGGAATGGTGAGCTCATCTGAACATTTGTCATGGATAGAGTAGCAATAGGCTTGTAACGTTGCGCATGTAAGAAAGAGACTGCTGAGTGTAAAATAAATTTTACCCACACAAGACGGAATAAATTATGTATTCAGTTATAAACTTTTATATATATATATATATATATATATATATATATATAAACTAACTATATCTATCTATCTATCTATCTATCTATCTATCTATCTATATATATATATATATATATATATATAAACTAACTATCTATCTATCTATCTATATATATATATATATATAAACTAACTAACTATATATATATATATATATATATATATATGTAAATTAAAATAAAATTATTTCACTCAAGTAGGGCGATAAGGCCACTAAGATGCAAAGGGTAACGAAGGATGAAAGAATCTGAGAAAAACATTATTGAGGAGAGAGGACAATAAAAGAACAGGACTTAAAATGATGATTGACGTTACATTGACATTTTTGAAGATACATCGTTGTTGATAGGGAAGAAAGAAACCGGAAGAGAGTTAGACAAGAAAGAAGTGCGAGAAAATAACAGTTAGCATAGAACTTACGGTTACATCTCGCAATTTCAACAGTAAAACGATGAGACCGAGCTGCCAATCTAGTACTGCGCTTACATTCATAAATTCGAAACATTGAAGAGAAAATCTCATCAGAACAATTACCATGAAAATATTTATAAAAAGCGACCCAGGGGAGCTACGTTATGGCGTTGGGAAAGTGACTGAATCCGAGATACCAGGTCAGGACCGATAACATTGCAGATTCTTTGGATTTAGTAAAGAATCTCTAGGTATTAGGTTGGTGCAAAAGTAATGACATAATAATGTCGTTTTTTGACGTTAAAAATACGTCAAAAAACGACATTATTACGTCATTATTTTTGCACCAACCTAATACATATTAACGTAAACCTATATATATTGTTTTATATACTGATTGCTTACATATATTGTATGATGATTGATTACTCAAATATAGTCTTAAAAAAACTGAATGTTTTTATTGTTTTCCATATTTTCTTGTGATTTAAATTTCCAAAGAAAGAAAGAAAAAAAAAAATAATAAATAAAATATGCAATTGACGGAGGTAATCAGAAACAGAAGTTATTTACATTTAAATTCGAACTATCATCCTCATCTTTGTTGTTATCGTTTCGGCCGTTGAGTCCCCCGGCGGTCATCAGGTGTATATTAATCCGAGTAACCTAGAGGAAATTCCTAACTAAAGTCTTTATTTAATCTACGGGGATATTCTTTTCCCGTTCCCCTGTCCATATTTAGGGATATCTCATCTAGTTCTTATTTTTAGTACTGCTCATTTATTGCTAGCCCGGTTTCCATCGAGTCCAAGTACACACTGCCCGACCCAGGGATTGAACTCACAATTACTATGTCACTATATTCATGATCCAACGCAGTAATCCCCTAGGCTGTTGCTCCGTAGGACATCTGATATTCACCCGGCCGAAATGTTGTGATAACAACAAGATAAGTATAATGACCCGGATGTAAGTAGCAACAACTAAATAGCGAATAGAAATGCCCATGAAAATGTCATGGTTTTCCTGTTTGATGAGTTTTAATTCTTCAATTAATGATTGAATAAGCGCATGATGACTTCTACGACAATAAAATATCCGTAGAAATTCCCCTATCACATAGCTAAATATTTGAGCTAAACAACTTCAACAAAATATTGTAATAACAATGATAATTATAAATTCTGGTCGTTATTTTAAGGAGTTACAAATAAAAAGATTGAAATTGACAACTTTTTCCATTTTTCTGAAACAGACGTTAAACATTTCTTTCTTTCTTTCTTTCTTTCTTTCTTTCTTTCTTTCTTTCTTTCTTTCTTGCTTTCACTGAAACCAAGTCGTGTTACTGATATGAATTTTTCCGTCTTTCCACGCGGTCAAAATGGAATAATCCATTATTTATGAGCTAGTGACAGAGCGTAAGAGTATCTTTCTTTCTTTCTTTCTTTCTTTCTTTCTTTCTTTCTTTCTTTCTTTCACTGAAACCAAGTAGCGTCTTTGACTCTTTGATATGTCTTTTTCGTCTTTCCACACGATCAAAATGGAATAATCCATTATTTATGAGGTATTGACAGGGCGTAGAGTGTTATCGTTTCTTCCATCGACCGTTCTTTCTTTCTTTCTTTCGTTGATACCAAGTAGCGTCTCCAATATGTCTTTTCTGTCTTTCTACACAATCAAAAACGGAATATTCCATTATTTATGAAGCATTGGCAGGGCATCATTTTCGCCCTCACTAAGTAACTAATGAAAGCGGGGGCAGAATTATAATAATAATGAGAACTCCGCACCCCAGAAATTTAGACAAGAGAAATTGAGGCATCATACTGTTATGAAATCGAATCTATGATGACATGCCAGATTTCTAACACAAGACTGTTCTTTGTATTTTTACGGTCAAGTGTTGGTCAGCTGAGTGACATCGTGGGAGGAAATCACTTGAAGATGAACCGCAAAGAGGACGGTCTTTAGAAGCAATCTTATTGGAAAAAATAGCATTGGTCGAAAAATAATATAAAAATAAACAAAATATAGGTTTCCTGGTGCCATTTTCACTCAAAAGATTGGTTTCAAAGCTTTTGAAACACCATTCATATATTATAAACTGATTTGTTCATACCAGTGACCTTATTTTGATTGTTATGTTCGCAACGTTCCGGCAGTTTTGATCTTCCTCCTTTTTAAAAGTTTTTAAGGTACCTGCCACAAATGAAATGCTTCCGAGACTTAAAAAAAAAAAACGAAATCTTTATTTTAACCATCATTTTATTTTCACCAGTACAAATCGGACATTAACCCATTCTTCTGTCACAATAGACGGTTGTACTCTCAACGAGTCGCCAGGCTTTAAATGTCTGTTGAGACTCAAATTCATTCTAGACCCCAAGTGGAATTCAAGGAAACGCCATGCAATATCCGTTCTGGAGTGTTCGGCTGATGTTGAAAATGGATTGCTTTGCAGAGCTGAGATCGTTCAAACAACTCAAGAGGCGGTGGGGAGGGATAACTGACTTCAGTACCTCAAAAAAATAAACTGTCGGATTAATAAAAAAAAATCATTATATATATATATATATATATATATATATATAATACGTTTAATAAATTTAAAAAATCCATTACTTATATATATATATATATATATATATATATATATATATATATAATAATAATAATAATAATAATAATAATAATAATAATAGCTGGCCACTCGTATTAGAAGATACCCGTCTACTAGAGCGGCTAACCAATCTCTATTGCAGAGGCTCGCTCAGGCACATCTGTGTTTGTTCAACATCTACAGAAGCAACTTGTGGTGTATGCAGCATTTATGCTGAGCAGATCTTAGTTACAGTTTCTGGGAGAAAGCGTGATCAACACTCTGAACAAGGCCAGCACACTCAAACCCTCGGTCACGATGACTTATGACTTCGTACTATATATATATAAATGCCTATAATTGGCAACAGAAGCCATTGGTTTATACCAATGGCTTCCCATACTTAATACTTCTCGTTTTTACTCTCGCGTGGTCATGTGTGACGTCATGAGGTGTGGTGCGATTTTCGCTTCCAGCGTCTTATATGCATGAGTTTGTCGTTGCTTGGATGTATTCGATGTAAACAGAAACAGACTATGATCATTGTTTTGTCCGTGTATTGCTTATATTGTAACGTAATTGTCATCTTTGATAATGGCTTATGTAAGCCGAAAGCTTAGATAGGATTAAAAAAATATGTATCAATATTGTGATTTTCTTTCTTCGTTTAATGATAATGTTATTAAGCTTATCAGACGATGTGAAAAGAATTTACATAAAATAAATAGACAACACTTGTCTATATTATTTAATGAAATATGCCTCAATCTCTCTCTCTCTCTCTCTCTCTCTCTGTATATATATATATATATATATATATATATATATATATATACAAATTTTTTCCTATTTTCTTCTCTCACTTTTTAAATTTTGGATTTAATGTAACTATGAAAACAAAAACATTTTGCTTTTATTGTTTGCCTTGATAAAGTCGGAAGATGAAACATATCGCCAAAAACTAAGATTTTTTCCTATTGTCATTTCCACAGAATTGTTCTGGGAATTTTACTATAGATATATAGATATAGATATAGAATGTAGGGATACAAGAAAAAACAATAAAAACCTAAACAAATGCATTTGTTAGTGCTGTTCAACGATATCTCTCTCTCGCTATCTATTCCTCTCTCTGTTGTATAAACTGTAGAAGAAAGGACATTAGTCACGACTGATATCATCTGATACCCCCACTGTGTTGTCATGTCAGGGTCCACCATGTAATTTAAGCTAAAAAGATTATTGAAAACTTTAAATATCACTACGTCACATACAATTAATATAAAGCCTGTGAAAATAGATTTTGTTTATCCAAAAGGATTGGAATGTTATTAAAATATTTTTTAAATTATTCACTATTACTTGATTGCTGCTATATTGTTAAAAAGCCTTTTTGTGAGCTTTGGACAGCATTAAAATAAAACTAACGAAAGTGTGAATATTTAACTGTAAAAAGTGATCCCTTTCATATACGTGCTGTGTGCCTTCAGGATGTTCGCGAATATATATCTCCACAGCTTCCTGTCTTTTGTAGCTCTAAGCAACTTTTGACTCTTTACCATCTTTTCTTGTCCCTGCCATTTTTTTTTAAGCATTTCACCCCAAGCAAGGCGGGAAGCCACTAGGACGCAAGGGGTTACAGAAAATTTAGAGCAAGATCAGATAGGAGTGATAGAAGAAAGGATGAGGGTAGTGGATATATCAAGGCAACTGGAGATATCGATTGACATTACACTTGAATAGCTGGAGATTATAGCTCACAGGGAAACAGGAAAAGGGAAGGGAGTTCCACAGGCGAGAGGTGCGAGACATGAAGCTATTAGAGTAGAAGAGACGGCTACATTTAGGAGTTTCGACAGTGAAGGAGTGAGAGCGAGATGCCAGCCTCGTGAGGCGCTGGAACTCATGACGTCTGGGAACCAGCGAATGCAGCTCCTCGGAGCAATTTCCATGAAAGTATTTGTAGAACAGACAGAGGGAGGCGACGACGCGTCTGTGAGAAAGTGACTGTAGACGAGACGCCAGTGCAGGGCCAACTACATTGCATATCCGCCTCTGGAGCCTATCAAGAACCCCGAGGCAAACAGAAGGGGCACCAGACCATATATGGCAGCAATACTCCATGCAAGGGCGAATTGTTGATTTGTAGATCTGGAGGATCGACTCCGGGGAGAAAAACTTCCTGGCACGGCTCAGGAAGCCAACTTTCCTTGCAGTGGACGAGGCAGTTGATTCAATGTATTTATTCCATCTCAGGTCAGCAGTCAACGTGAGACCGAGAAGCCGCAGAGAGTTGCTCTCGAGAAGTTGAGTGTCAGACATTCTAATGGAGGGAAGGGAAGGATCTCTGTGGTGATTAATAGAGAGCAGTTTTGTTTTGGAAGCGTTGAAGTTGACCAGCCAATTCATGCCCCAGTTCACAATTCTTCCATTCGCACAAATTAGTTGCTAGTCATTTTCCTCTACCCTCTCTGTTCCGTGAGTATTAACTTTTCCGAGCCGCCCTTCCTTGTGTGTTTGAGAAATGTGGTCTCTTACTTTTTAATTTCAAGTAAAAGTGTCCTTCTAGTTGATCTTTTCTTAGCTGCTCGGATCCGGCAGCAAGATCAGGAGATTGAAGGTTTTGAGGAGTATAGAGCCACTCCTTAATTGATGTTTTTCCAGGTCCACCCTGACTTATTGTAGCACCAATTAGGGTCCCAGCTATGGGCAAATAGTGAATCCCCAAACAAAACACAATGAAAGTATAAAAATACATATTTATAGTAAAAATACCAGCAATACATTTTTAAATAAAAAAATACCAACAATACATACTTAGAGTAAAATGACCAACAATATATATATATATATTAAATGATTTAAAAATAGGGTTCCATCGCTACACAGGAATTACCATGTTTCAAAAACAGAAACTAAAAACTAAAAAAATTCAATAATATAATTAAATTAAAGGCCCTAGTTCTGTTTCATTTTTCAAGGGAATTTTGGAATGACTTATTTTGAAATTTACTGCGTTTTATAAGCACATACATTCATAATATTTATTTCCAATAATACGGAGAAATCCAATCATTTTGATAAGGGGTGGTAGCGTGTTCATTTATACTGATGACTATTGTATCAAAATATGAGTTACTTTCAAAAAAAGGTTAATTCCTGTGTAGTGATGGAACCATATTTTTAAATCATTTAATTTATAATATTTATGGTCCGGAAATTTGCATTGAGCACTATTTTGTTAAAATTTAAATATTAATAAGAACACCGGATTATATATCTTACTGTTCTTTCTTTTATATATATATATATATATATATATATATATATATATATATATATATATATATATATATATATATATATTAAAGCTGCAATTATAATTTATAAATTCATGAATCATTCATACAAAAACCAAATATAGAGGTTAATGATTTAAATGGCGAGAATACACCATCGAAAACAATATAAATAAGATACACCAACCCCAAACCTGTATATGAATGATATGATCCCTGTTTATAAATTCCAGTTGTAAAAGGTCTTTTTAATTTTTTACAAGCTTTCGTCTGTTCCTACAGACATCATCAGGTATGGAAATAGATTTTGTTCTTGTTTTTACTTCTTGGTAATAAGAGGACAACTAAAATAGAGATGTAATCCGAAAAATGCTATGAGAAATGTGTTATTGTTTTGGAAAGTGAGGTCGCAACGATGAGTTTGAATTTAAATTTTAAAGTTGTTAGTAAAAACAACAACAAAATCTATTTCCATACCTGAGGATGTCTGTAGGAACAGACGAAAGCTTGTAAAAAAATTAAAAAGACCTTATGAAACTGGAATTTATAAACAGGGATCATATCATTCATATATGAGGTTGGTGTATCTTATTTGAGAATATGTATTCTCGCCATTTAAATCATTAACCACTATATTTGTTTTTTGTGTGAATGATTCATGAATTTATTCACACACACACACACACACACACACACACACACACACACACACACACACACACACACACACACACACACACACACACACACACACACAACGTTTTATATATATATACACACGCAATGTTTTGGCCCAGTGGATAAAAGTGTTGGTTAGATCTAGTCACTAAACCCAAAAAGTTGTGAGTTCAATACCAGGCTACAGTAGTAGTCGGTATATCTGGATTAACTAATTAAATATCATTTAATTGGTTAATCCAGACATAGCAACAAGTCCGTTAAGCTTTTTATTTAATTTTTCTTATGTTCGAACAAGAGGTTTCTTTTCTGGACAAAGGGTGTGTAAGAACTGTCCAAATATTTTATATTTCCGAGCGCTTTCGGCTATACCTTTAGCCATTATCAAGGATGATTCGATTTCAGCTTAATTGAGTGTGTGCATTATGTGTATGTATTAGTGTGTGGTAGGGATGTTTTTAATTTCCGAATACGGTTAGCACATTGTGGCTTTGTTCGTAGTTAATATTGTTAAGAGTTGGTCTTTTCTTTTTTAAAATATTAAAGCTTCCATTATTTTTAATCTTTTTTTGCAGGTGGATGCAGTTAATATATTTGTGTTTTCTACTAGTATGTTTCTAATGGAGTCTGGAAAATTTGTGTGTGTGTTTAAGTGGGTTCTAATGGAGTTGTGATCAGATAGATGTAACGTAAGACGCCTGGTGTAGGTGTGTAACCAATGTAATTATTTATGAGTCCCGTTTGATCCGGAACACTGTTCCTTACGGGGCATTTGGACCCATAGATAATGTTCGTTCTTTGTAATTTTGACTTAAGTTTAGCTGCCTTAAATTTTTTATAATACATAATTAATTTGATTTTTTCATTCGGGTCAATTGGAGTAGTATATTTCTTTATAATATGCCTTAGTGAAAATTTGTCTTGTTTGTAATTAATATGCATTTGGTTTTTGTAATAAATGTGTATGTGATTTTTGACTGTGTATTCGCTATCGTTATTACTTACTTTGGGGAGAAATAGTCTAATATATATATAAAGAAATATAGTCTTAAGGTGTCCTATAATTATGTGATAAAGTGCTCAATATCAGAAATAGAGCGTATATAAATAGAAATATAAAATTGATCATTGAAGTCAACACTCAGAGGCGACAGGCTGTTTCATGCTAGACGCAATCGTCAGGCATGAAACAGCCTGTTGCCTCTGAGTGATGACATCGATGTTCACTTTTATATATATATATATATATATATATATATATATATATATATATATATATATGTAATTGTTGTAAAGTCGTATATCTTAGTGGTAGATTTCTGTTGTTTTCATTTTCACTTATTTACATTAGACTCAATAACAGGAATTTTGATTACTGTGCTTGCAAGAAGGAATAATAGGGTCAAGCAGGATGAAAGAATATCTATATATTGATCTATGATTTGGTATATTGATTAGCAGATGCAACAGATGTCATTATCTGTGATTACATTGTTGATTAGATGAGTTTACAGTAGAAAAGTATCAGCAAATGACCTATTTAGTCCTATTATATAAAATCTATGAAATGGACTAATTCCGAAAATTATTTTAATATATTTTCTGTTTATGCGTTGTTTTTATAGATACAAATATTTAAATGCTATGTTTATAATAAACAGTATTAACTACATTTACCGGCCTGAATGTCCGAGAAATTTCGTAGAAAATATGTGTCCACCGACAGGAATCGATCTTGTATCCTACACGGTACAGTCATATAGCTTAACATACTACACCATTTTATCTACAAAGAAAGCTTCTGGTTAGCAAAGTCATGGCAATTTTGTTGTTCAAAAACAGTAATTTGTAACAGTAATATATATATATATATATATATATATGAAGAAATATAGTCTTAAGATGGGCTATAATTTATGGGATAAAGTGCTCAATATCAGTGCTAGAGCGTGTGTAAATATAAAAGTGAACATAGAAATCAACACTTAGAGGCGACAATCTGTTTCATGCTAGATGCAATCGTCAGGCCACTCTGAGGTGGTCCGGTGGCCTGACGATTCCGTCTAGCATGAAACAGACTGTCGCCTCTAAGTGTTCACTTTTATATATATATTTAATGTGACTATAACAACAAGAACATTTCGATTTCATTTTTGCCTTGAAAAAGTCGGAAGACGAAACGCGTCGGCAAAATCTAAGATATTTTTTCCAATTGTCATTTTATTTATACCAATCTGTCTTGTCCACAGAATTGATCTGGGAATTTATCTATATCTATATCTATATCTATATATATATCTATATATATATATATATATATATATATATAGATAGATAGATAGATAGATAGATAGATAGATATAGTCGTCTTAATTACGCAAAAATGAAAATAACTCTCATTTTCACTGATATATTTACCAAAATTATACAAAAATATCTTGAAATGCTAAAGAGTAAATTTATTCAACCACGGCCTCCAGACTTCGGAATCTCCTGCAACTCTTCTGAACGGTATCCTTGTTTCTGTTGGTCAATGCTGCAATAACCCTTGCTGTTACAAGAAGTTTTGTTGGTCTCTCGCTCAACTGAGCCCCACACATAATAATCAAGGGGGTTGCAGTCTAGGGAGTTAGGTGGCCAGAGGTTAGGGTAGATGTAATCGCAGAAATTGTCTGACTGCCATGACTGGATTCTCCTGCCTGTGTAGCATAGTGCACTGTTCTATTGTCAGACATTGGGTCTTCCGGCAGCCAGCACCTTGACCCAGGGCAGCACTACCTCCTCATGATACTTGATGTAGGCCTCGATGTTGATTTTCCAAATTTCTGTCTGAGGGAATTACATCATGGTGCTCTTTTTCTCACAGACATTGCCCAGCTGACCCTACTATACTGTGCAGTCGACAAAATCAAAAACAAACAACTTGCATGCACGAAATTAAAAATATAAAATGGCGACAACTGACCCATCGCACTCCGTATAGAGGCATTTCCCAAAATGTCGACATTAAAATCTTTCTATTCGTGCTTTGGTTTAGTCAAAATGCCTACTAATATATAATAAATATCATCAATTTTATTGCCAATATTTTTTATCAATTTGTTGCATTTAATCTTCAAATTTAGTAAAAGTTTTGTCATTTAGCTGATTGATGTTACTTTCAGCATCCCGACTTCAGAGTTTCGTAGACGGATCCTCCGGGAATAACTCCGCCCACTCGTCAGGGGTATCAGCAATTGTTTATACATGTAGATTTTGGCTATCCACAGTTTTCTTTTGTTTCAAATTATATATGAATTACTTAGGAAAGACAGTGAAATGATTTCCTTTTACCTTTTCCACGGTGCCGAATTTAGAGTTTTCCTCAGCTTGGCTGAAACCCAAATCTAGAGATTTTGGTTAGACTTGCTTATTTAACCGATAGCTGTGGCGTGCAGGAGAAAAGATGGATTCATGTTTTTTTTTTCTTTCCCAAGGGTATTAGTGCAAAAGTGAACGCAACAACCCGGAATTTGAACTCCACTGTATAATCAGGGAAGTACCCCATTGTTTACGACGTTGGCAACGATGATAGAATTTTAGTGCAGATTCACGCAGAAGAAAAGGCGGCCATATTGAACTGATCTCGTAGCAAATGTGGCGTGTCAGAGTTATCCCCCTTGAACCATCCACAAAATTTGCTAATGGCGTTTTCCATTTTCTAATCAAAAAAAAAAAAAAGTAAAAAAAGATAAAACAGCTGTTTGAGAATTTTGGGGAGTTTTCAAAAGTGGGCTCCGCGGAGCCGTAGGGCTACGTGGGTGAATTTCGGGGATTCCGCACGCCTTACTGTTATGTGTTTCATGCTATAATGAGGATTATTCCAAAAAAAGTAAGAAAGAACACTAGTTTCAAACACAAGGTAAAAACTTTTCAGCACAAACCCTGACGTGGTCAAAAAAAAAAAAAAAAAAAAAAGACAAAGAAATCGCTAAAACGATGATATTTCTACTGTGATGAACAAATGGGAAATATTTATCAATCTAACTAACGTTTCATTTTTTTAATGCATCATCGGAGAATGAGATATAGAGCAAAAAAGAAAGAAATTATGTTATTTTTACTTTTGTGTTGTTCAATTTTAAGTCGTTTTTCGACCTAAGTTGTGACCTCTGGAACCAATTAACGACGTAGGGCGAGGCATACGTATATATATATATATATATATATATATATATATATATATATATATTTGTGAATTTCGGCAGCTTTTATCCAAGATTCATTGAAGACGCCTGAAAAGGCGCTGTCATTAAGCTCTTTATATATATATATATATATATATATATATATATATATATATATGGTTGGATAGATGTGAACTTGTGACCCTGGGTTTCACGCTTTAGAGATCGTCAGATATATATATATATATATATATATATATATATATATATATATATATATATATATATATATATTGCATTCGGGCAAATGATTTCTTTCTTGAAAATGTTTTATTTTTATTCTTTTTTTCAGTAAGGTTCACCTTGTACAAGGCTCGGGGCCACTCGATGTAGAGGCTTACGTTAAGGGATAGTTTATACGGGTAGGAGGGGAAGATGACGGTTAACTCTAGACTTGAATATTGGATTTGATTCTAGTGATCAGAGAAGTTTCTTCTTGGGAATCTGTTCCACAGAGCAGGAAGAAGCTGTTCGAGTGGAACTTACTTCTTACCGATGTAATACGGAGGGAATGTGGGTGGTTTACTACTATGTAAGTGGCATGACGGATCCTAGCCAAGAAGGTTAGACCTGGCGGAATCAAGGAATGTTTTCCGTCTGGGCACTTTTCATGGAAGCAGCATGTGACGAGATAGTAGGATATGATGAGCCCCTCACTACTCTATAGTAGTGAGACGATTGTCACATACGGTCTGTGAGAGAGCGGTCAGTGGGTAGAAAATACAAGGACACGGAGGCGGTTTTTGAAGTCTGCTAAAGCAGGCACCCTCCCACTCAAACGCGGCAACATTACTTCATTTTCGGCCTGATCTAGCTCTTAGAAAGCTAGAGGATAGCACGAGGAGTCAAGTACTTACTGGAGCCGTACAGGGAGCCGACCATTTTACCTGCATCTTTAGCGATAGATCGTATGTACGAGTTCCACTTGAGGTCAGGTGTGAATCTGAGGCCCATTATTCTCTCAAGGCATGGCGACACCTCGCGGGGACATCCGTTCAACTTGACTGGCGCTAGTTCAGGCTCTGAACGGCGGTGATGGAATCTAACTGTCCAATATATATATATATATATATATATATATATATATATATATATATATATATATATATATTATTTAAATACACAAATAAAAACCCAAGGCATTCGAAAATGGCACACAGAAAAAATAATATTTGAAACAATGTAGAAATGAGTCTGTTTCACAATATGGCACTTCTAGTTTAAAAGCTACTCTGTGAGGAATTTCTCTCTAAAATTTGAAACACCGTAGAAATGAGAGCGATTGAACACCGTGGAATGGTGAGCTCATCTGAACATTTGTCGTGGATAGAGTAGCAATAAGCTTGCAACGTTGCGCATGTAAGAAATGTGGTTGCTGAGTGTAAAATAAATTTTACACACACGAGAGTAAAATATTATGTATTCAGTTATAAACTTATATAATAATAATAATAATAATAATAATAGCTGGACGCGGCTAGCCAAATCCCTATTGCAGACACTCGCTCAGGCACATTTGTGTTTGCTCAATACACACAGAACCCATCTGAGGTTTATACTGCAACTATGCTGAGAAGACCTTAGTTACAGTTTCTGGGAGAAAGCGTGTTGTCTAGCGTGATCAACAATTTAAACAAGGCCAGCACGCTCAATCACAGTGACTTGTGGCTTAGTGCTAGCACAGCTATCGTTCCGTCTACCCAATTTCACCAACAAGGCTTGTGTCTACCCGTGGTTTTCAGTCTGGGATCAACCTCGATCCAGTCCGATAACATCAGGAACTCTCCTTCCTGATAAATCGATAAATCAACCATGGTGAGAAAGCGAACGTTCTAACCACTCGGCCATATATATATATATATATATATATATATATATATATATATATATATATATATATATATATACACACACACACACACACCCGGGAGGCACGGTGGAGTAATTGAACCACATTGAGGAATCGGAGAGCCGAGTTTCAATTCCAGTCGAATCCATTACATTCACTTACGTGCTAATACCCTTGGGAAAGGTATGAATCCTCTTCTCCCACTTCCCAGCTATGGGTAAATAGCAGGACAGGCTGGGTTCTTCTCTCACACACAAGATGTAACGCTAGAGAGATTACGTTTGTCCCTAACACACACACACACACACACACGTACGTACATACACAAATCTTATTCAACTTCAAACAGAGATTTTCATCAACACTCAACAAGTCTACAACACTTTCTTATCTCATTCTTTTCATTGAGACTGAACTGAACAGAAATCTTTCCCTGGAGTCCAGATAAAAAAATTCTACTATACTTAACTTCTTGGGTAAACTCACACACACCAGTTAATCACGCACACATTTTGAGTTTAAAGCTAATTAAACAAAAAAACTACAAGATTTCAACCAAAATCTACGCCATATTGAAAATTGTTTGTTGACCAAAATATCGCCTTTGTCTTTTCTCAGTTTTGTGTTCTTTTTTTTTCTTGTTTGCTTATTGTTTGCTAGCACATTTGTAAAGTAAAAAAAATGCGCGGATTGAACTGAGGCCGTTCAGTACCGCTACAGATTCATACCTTTCCCAAATGAATGTAAAATAACTCGATTGGAATTCGAACTCAGCTCTACGATTACTCAATTTGAATCGCTAACCATTACACGTTCGTGCCCTCATAATTAACATTATTATTGTTGTTGTTGTGTATATTAGTCAAAGTTAGTATTAAATATACAATAGTAATACTAATTCGTAAAATAAATACTATCAGTAACAGGCTGTCCAGTCGATATGCCAAAAATGTAATTTATTACTACTAGTAATAATAGTCATTCTTTATCATTGTTGCTTTCTTTCTGACGTATACGCACACACAGACACGTACACCGTTGTGTTCATACGAAGGTAGAGTAAGGAGCGTACACCGGGATATCGTTTGTATCGGGAATCGATCTGAAAGGTATCAGCGACACTATTAATATTGTTTTGTGTGTGTACAAACTAAATGACAGCTGTCGCAGACGAAGGAATTAACAAGAGAAACACACACACACCCAAATGTCGGCTGACTCATGTATCAAGACCAGCTACCCGCCCCACATGCATAATGATATCTATATATATATATATATATATATATATATATATATATATGTGATCATTTATTCGAAAATTATAACATAAATATGTTATAAAATCATTACAAAAATAGCCATTTTGTTTCAACAATTCTGGTGTCTTATCAAGTGATGGTGTTGAATGTATAATAAAGGGTTTTAAAAGGTTCAACTCAATCAAACATCCCTCGCTAGGGGGAACGCTAATCAAAATACAAATAGATGAGAATTCAAAAAACTTGACAACGGACCTTGGTTATTATAATTAATTAATGCTTTAATGTTAGGGTTAGACTAAAATAGAATTCATTCTAACTAATAAATATTAAATTATACTATAAAATTAAAAATTACCAATTTTAATATCTGTCTATATTTCTGAGATGAGGTATTATGTGCATTATTTACATTATTCGGACTATTGTCCTCATATTTGTCGCCATATTTATTACAACGTTTCGGCCGTTGTACGCTCCAGTGGTTGAAATGTCGAATTGAACCCTTTAATGTTTAAGGACACATGGCACAGTGGATAAAGGCTGTAGTTAGATCCAGTGACAGCACCCAAAGAGTGTGAGTTCAATACCCGGTTAAGACAGTGGAGAAATTTCAGAGGGAAATTAACAGGAGATAACTGATAATTGACATCCATTAAACATGGCACGTGGAACTAGAACAGTCTACCCCAGTGAGCGAAATAAAGGGTTTAGTTCGACATTTCAACCACCTGAAGAAGGCCGGAGCGTACAACGGCCGAAACGTTGGAATATATATGGCGACAAAGATGAGGACAATAGTCCAAATAATGTAAATAATGTACCAATTTTAAATTTAATCTATATTAAGTTTAAAATTATAAAATTATTTAAAGAAAAAACTCAGGAAAAAAATACATATATTTTTCTATTTATTTATTTATCTTTTTTTTAAATTAAGTTGATATAAACGTTAAGATCTAATGCTGCTCTGAAATCCGTGACAACTTAGATAGATTTGAAGAAAAAACATGGGCAAGGGAGGGTGAAATTTTGCAAAAGACAATTCATACACAATCAGATTATAACACACAAGCACACAGATATATTTAGATATCTAAACACGCAAAAAAGCGACGAGACAGGAAATATCTCTACGACCCTAAAAAAAACACACACACAAAAAAAAACGACAGCATACGTACACAATGAAAGGCACACACAAATGACCATATAAACACACATAGATTGACAAAGACCCGACGATACACCCACCAAGAAATATTCAAGTTTGGAAGTGTTATTAAACTAATTCTAAAATCCTATTCAAATATAACTTATACGGACAAAGATACATAGATAAAAATGGTTGAATAGATAAAATTCAACATGGGCAGAACAGATTGCGTGTATTTAGTCAGCGTTTTTTATTAATGCATGTTTCATTAAATAATATAGACAAGTTTTGTCTATTTATTTTAATCAAATTCCTTTCGTATCGTCTGATAAGCTTAATAACATTATCATTGAAAGACTTCCAGCGTCTCGTATGCACGAATTTGTCGTTGCTTGGAAATCTTCCATGCAAACAAAAACAGACTATCATTGTTGCTATGTCCCTGAATTTTTTAATTTATTGTAATGCAATTGTCATTATTGATGATGTCTTATGTAAGCCGAAAACTTAGAATTAAAAAAACATGTATCAGTATGGTGATATTCTTTCGTCTTTCACTGATAATGTTATTAAGCTTATCAGACGATATGAAAGGAATTTGATGAAAATAAATAGACAAAACTTCCCTGTATTATTTAATGAAACATGCATTAATACATACATACATACATACATGCATATATATATATATATATATATATATATATATATATATATATATATATATATATATACACACACACACACATATAGTAGAGGTAGTAGTTCCGTTGGTATATAATCCAGGTAGATCCTCGTAATATCAGATATTAAAACTGATCCACACAGAAAACGCAATGTATTTATTATAACAGAGTATATATTTTATACAGCAAAAAATCCAAAATTACCTCATGTGGATATAGTCTATTTCAGACTAGCCTTATGTCGTAGAGGTCATTCGAGATTCCAGCTGGATTAATCTCGAGAGAGCTCTACTGTTTATTGTAAGAGCAATAGTATATATATATATATATATATATATATATATATATATATATATATATATATATATATAGATAGATAGATAGATAGATAGATAGATAGAGATATACAGAGTGTAGTCATAATAATCAACATTGAATATTCTGTATGTGTAAACTCTCCATTCCATGGACGTAAAATAAGGAAGAAAGGCTTAGAAAACATAACCCTCACGGGGCATACGGAGGGCCAGGAGTAATAGGGAAAGCATGGAGCTATTTAGAGGACGGGCTTGTGTGAATGGTTGGTTCAACGAGGGAAGGGTTGTCGTTTGTTTTAGCAAAGGGAGAAATACTACTAGTCACACGAAATAGAAAACTGTAGAGGACCATGATCACCTGTGACGTGGAGGGATGCGACAATATACTGGGCTTAATAAAAAAAAATTGGGGTATCTACTTTAAATACGGAATAAATACGGAATATCCTCTATAATAATGATATATATATATATATATATATATATATATATATATATATATATATATATATATATATATATAAATGGCGTGTATTTAGGGAGCATGATCCAGCAGCCCACCAAACTATCAATATTTGGAATTATAAATGTAGCCTTGTGAAAAGGCAAACTGAAATAAACGAGGAAAAACTAAACACCCTTAACAGCCACAAGTAAGACAATAAACTAAAGGATATAACTAAAAGAATTTACATAAAATAAATAGACAACTCTTCTCTATATTATTTAATGAAACAAACATCAATTATATATATATATATATATATATATATATATATATATATATATATATATATATATATATATATGTCTCATTAAATAACTTAGACAAGTTTTGTCTACTTTTTTTAATCGGATCCTCTCGTAATTATGGACAAATTAATAAGGATACCAAGAAACTTGTCCGTAATTATGAGAGGATCCTATTAAAAATAAATAGACAAAACGTGTCTAAATTATATATATATATATATATATATATATATATATATATATATATATATATATATATATATATATTAATGTAAACATGCTGCCAAAATATACGCAATTTATATATATATATATATATGAAGTCTTTATTCATATACAGTTTATATGGAAAAAATCCTTATTCATATATATATATATATATATATATATATATATATACACACAGTATTTATGTAAAAAACTTTTACAGTATATATGTAAAAAATAATATTAAATTATATATAAATTATATATATATATATATATATATATATATATATATATATATATATATATAGATAGATAGATAGATAGATAGATATATAGATAGATATAATGGCAAAAGCATTTTACGCAACAAACGTATAATTTACTACATAATCTCCTTCTTTGTCAATGCGTTTAATAGTTAATATATTAATATTAATCTGAGAGATCAATACTATTATAAGGACGGTTTCAGAGCTAAATTCAGCTGAGTAAACGCAAGGATACGGATTTACGTATCCACCTTGGTAACGAGAGAAAAAGAAAGAGTGAGTCAGTTAGACAGAGAAAGAGAGAGGTTGACAGAGAGAGTGAAATTGGGAAATAAAAGAGAGTGATAGAAAAAGCAAAGAGAACATGAACAACTGCTGTTTGTCACGTGACAAACACTGCAAATTTTAACCCACTTTCGGCGATGTTGATTGGTCGTTATTTTCAGTGACGTATCAAAGGGAAAATTCACCCTGCAGTGTTTTGATCATTGGTCATATCCCTGTTATTCTTCCAGACATATCGGCCCATGATTTCCAAACGTTGGTCACATAAAAGCAACCAGTGCTAGGTTTCATTTAAGGTCAACCTCGCTTTAACCTAAGCGTCAAGCCAACCATATCGTGGTTACTCAGCATTACTTACTGCGTTTTCTCACCAGATTACATTAGAGACCAAGTGACAACAAGTATCCTTAACAATTACTACAAAATACTAGCTGTTTTTAACTAGTTCCGCTGTCAGAATAATCAGGATTCTTCCGCAATCCTTTTCAATAGGCGTTTCGGTATTGTTTCCAGTGCTCCAGTAACAATCGGTATTACTGTCACTGTAATGTTCTTAAATTATCTAACAGGTTCCAGATACTTATCCTGTTTTTGGTATGATTATAGTTTCAACCTGAGGTCACCCGGAATTTGGAAATTTTTTAAGGTTTGGACATTTGGTGTGAATTGGTTTGGTTTGAAGGGTTTCCTGGCATATGTGGGTTTGAATTGGGGAATCTAATTGAATTCTAACGTTCCAGAAGAGGCCATGCTTTTAATTCTCCAAGAAAGATTTTGTTTTGTGTATGTACCACAAGTGGATATGATTGAATCGTCGTTGTTTGCATAATTCTCATTGGATTATACTTCCCACCCTATCAAAATGCTTACTTTTTATGTATTGATGCTTTTTAGGATAACGTTTTATCCCTTGTAGTACGAAGCAATATTTGACTCTTTATTATCCCTCCGATTCCCTCTTCTACCATTTACACAAAGTTTTTAGGTAGGTTACTTGCTCATTCCCTATATCTTTTCTGACTTTGAATATGTCCTGCGTGTGTCAAGTTCTCCAAGTCTACTTTCCTCACATGTTGTTGTCGTTATTATTACTAGTCAAATCCCCCTCTTACGAACATTTCTCTTAATAATAATTTTAAAATAATTCAGAAGACGATGCTATTTTATTTATTGTTATGGTCCGGTTCCTTGTACCACGGTAGAACCAATAAAGAAGAACTCGAACACAGGTATGGAATAACACAGATATATTACAAACAGGAATATATACAGAGAAGTAGAAGTGTTAGTACGAACAATCAGGTTTAGTAGGGAGAACAATGTAGTCTCGACCAGTATCACTATTCCAATGTCTTGCAGTAATTGTCTGAACGCGACTCTGTTTCGGACTGCCTCTGACTCGACTCTTGACTCGACTTGAACTACTGACTATAGTCATTAGTCACACCCCCACGTGGGCATCATGTGGCACAAGGCCAGTTTAACGTGGGATCTCCGAGCCTGTGGGCTCGGCCAAAAATATGCCCATTGAACCCGTATAAACGGGTTCAGGGTCGGTTTACCTCCCCGAAAGAGAATCCGCCCTTCGGCGTAGCCTCTTTCGGGTTCTCCTCGCCCGAAGGCAGAGAGTTCAACCGATCAGCCGATCGACTTGAACTACTGACTCTTTGCCTACTCCTGAGGCGCAGTATTTATTAAGTATGGAATAGTCCATTATTATTATTATGGGTAAGATCCCATAACATTTATGGTAACTGGATTTTGGGTGATTTAGTCGGTTTCCGTCTTTTGATACCCTGTGTCTGAAAAATGGCGCTTTTATTGCGGTTGTCGTCATATCAGGGCAATGTATCGGGAATTGGTGGAGGGTGTCACATCGGACTCACTCTGTGGGCGGCTCGGCTTGCTGGCGGGCGACTTGCGCTATTTCTGGTACTGGACGTCAGAGGTGGATCACCTCAGTAACCTGAGTTTTTGCTTACCTTCTCAGTGACAGCAGGGGTTTCAGAGAAGGCCTGGGAGACATTCTAGATTGTCACCGGTGTGACCGGGATTTAAAAGTAACAGCCACGCACGTCTTCTTCCGTTGTCAGCTGGTGCGCTCGTTCTGGTAGAAATGTAGGCTAGTTGACGGCTCGTATCGATCCCGAACATTTCGCGTTCATCGATATCGCATACGTGTGTGACAGTGTGACCCCCCCCCCGACTTGAACCGGAGTGAAACGATTGGCGTTTCTCACGCTGTTAAACGGAGCAAGAATTGTAGTGCGTGTGAAGCGAACAGAGGAAATTTTACGAAACGGACGCTATTCTCATCAGGATCTTATTGTATTCTTTCGGCATCAGCTCAAGATGAAGATCAGAACTGATAGAAAGCGTTTGCATGCGACAGATTTCAGCAAAAGTTGGGTGCAAGTTGTAAGCCGGGTTCGCATGAATCGAGCTAAACTTGATTTTCTTTTTCTAGTCACCTAAAGTTACAGCTTGGCAGATTCCTGACGGACACATCCCTGGTTGAGCTGGGTTTTCTTTTTTTCATTTAGTTAACGTGAATGGCTGTCGTTTCTGGCTTGGTTCCGGCCATATCTTTCGGTATGTGATCTTTGTTAAAATCCCTAATCTGTACAGTTTTTTTTATCCTCGCTTTTTATCTTAATGCAACCAGTTTTTTTTTTAAATCTTTCCTCACCCTCACAAAGTTATTTTGTCTCTATCACGCTCCTAGCGAGTGAGTTTCTTGATTCTGCTTATTGGAATGTTTGAATTTCGAGGGTCAGGAGTTATCATTATTTACACTATTTATAATTGGACTATTGTCCTCATCTTTGTTGCTATTATAACGTGATCGCCTTCTGCCTGAATTTCTTGGATGAGGAGTTATCATTATTTACATGTGGACTAGTGTCCTCATCTTTGTTGTTACTATCACCTGATCGCCTTCTGTCTGAATTTCGAGGATGAGGAGTTATCATTATTTACATGCAGACTATTGTCCTCATCATTGTTGTTATTATCACCTGATCGTCTTCTGTCTGAATTTCTTGGATGAGGAGTTATTATTATTTACAATGGGACTATTGTCCTCATCTTTGTTGTTATTATCACCTGATCGCCTCTGAATTTCTGCGATGAAGAGTTATCATTATTTACATGCAGACTATTGTCCTCATCATTGTTGTTATTATCACCTGATCGCCTTCTGTCTGAATTTCGAGGATGAGCAGTTATCATTATTTACATGTGGACTATTGTCCTCATCTTTGTTGTTATTATCACCTGATCGCCTTCTGTCTGAATTTCTTGGATGAGGAGTTATCATTATTTGCATGTGGACTGTTGTCCTCATCATTGTTGTTGTTGAAATTTTTATAGAAAATGTGCGTCCTCCGACAGGAATCGAACCTGTATTCTATAAGGAACCGTCATATAGCCTGACGTGCTTTACCGATTTAGCCACAGAGGATCGCTTCGGTGAGCAAGGTCAATTTTACTGTTATTAAACTACAATTCTTCATGATTTTCTCTCGCACATTCATATCTGCTCGATGCGTATCCAAATGTAAACAAATGACGTCACATATGAAATGGACAAAGTCCGACAATTATTTTAAGATATTTTTCATGAATTTTTGATATGAATGTATGAGAGAAAATTATTATTTTTATCATATATAAATTTAAATATACTCTAGGAGATTGTATCTCCCATGGTAAAAATAAGATTTATATTGGACACACTACTACACCGCTGTCTCGACTTCTAAGTTTTCATTTGAATAATATGTCTAACATTTCTAAACATTTGCAACAACATACCTGTCCACATTCGCAATTCAGAAAAATCCTCGTTGAAGATACCTCTGTACCTTTTTACGAAAGAATTAACATAAACTAAAAGTTCTTGAAGTTATCTATATTAAAAAAATGAAACCAAACCTTAATAAAATTAATTATGAATACTCCACAAATATTTTAAAATGTGTATAATAGATAGGTTAAAATATCAAGGTTTACAATAATAGTTTCTCTTTTTACTACTCATGTCGTAAAAAAAAAACTCTCTAAAACAAACTTAGTTACCTCCCTTAAACGGTTTCAGCTGTCACGTACTGACGCAGCATTCCTAGCTACATTTATATAAATTTAACTTTCAGAACGCTTTAGCGGTCATGCACTGATGTAGCGTTTTTTACTTCATTTAAGCAATTTAATTTTCAGATAACACAATTTGTTTCTGACGATAATGGATATTATAATATTTATTTTATTATAAAAAAATACCCTGGTGATGACATGGATATATTGAAAGTACTTAGTAATAAAACATATATGTATAAACATGGCGATTTTCTTTCATCTTTCAGTAATAACATCCATAAACTTATCCGCAAGTATGAAAAGATCGTATCGAAAATGAGTAAACAGAATATGTCTAAACTGTACAACGGAACATGTCAATATATATATATATATATATATATATATATATATATATATATATATATATATATATCCGATGCAATGAAAACAAAAGTAATATATAAATTGTAACGTTCACAGCATTAATCCAAAAGATGGCTCGATACCGATAATAGAGCGAAAATTATTTATTATGATTTCATCATATAGACAAAAACATTTTACTCACTACAAAGATGCAACTTCGTTTCGGTGCATTTCATTTGCACCTCGACTGGCGAGAACTAAAAATGGTTATGAACAATTCTGCTTGTAAGCAAGCCGTATGTGAAACGTCACTTCCGTTTTTCTATTTAATATGATAAAATTATAATATCTATATATATATATATATATATATATATATATATATATATATATATACTCCGTTAGCCACGTAGTTAACAAATTGTATTATGAAGAAAAATATTCAGTTGGAGAAATTAATACGGTTCGGTCTCTTTAATCCGGCACACTTGGTACCAGGTCATTGCCGGATCATAGAAAATACCGGATAATAGAAATCACCCCTAAAAACCCTATGTGGACATAGACTTGCCACCTCATTCAACATATATATTGCCGTTTTAGCGAAAGTAGCATAAATCATAAAACAGGTATATAGCAATCATCAATTTAATTTTTTTGATCATCCTGTACAAGGCCGGGGAGCCACTTGAAGTAGAGTGTTACAAAGTAAGAGGTAGAGTTTATGCGGATATGTGCGAAAGATAGCAGTTAACCTTAGACTTGAACAGGTTAAGATTGTAGTGATCGGGCAAGCATCCTCTTGGGTGTCAGATCCACAAGGTAGCGGTTTGTGAAAAGAAGAAGTTCTAGTAGAACACCAATGGAATACGAAAGAAATAATGGTGGTTCGCTACACTGTGCGTAGCATGGTGGGTCGTAGCTGTGAAGGGTTAGGACTGTTGAAAATAAGGAGTGTAGTTCATCTGAACACTAATCATAGAAATAGCAACATAGCAATTTGAGGCTTGCGACTTCTCGTCTGTGAGAAAAGAGGTGGCAGAGTGGAAAATAATTCGTCACCTACTTCAATACAAGGTTTGTTTCTTTTTTAAGTTTTTTTTTATCAAATCCAAAGGCTAAACAAAGCTTAAAACCCCCAAAATAATATATAGTTACTATTCTGACCGGATAAATATGGAGCTATATGACGCGTTCATTGGAGAAGGGGAACGTATTCAACAAAAAATTGCTTTTTTCACTGCAAATTATTCATTATATCATATCCAAGTATTTTACAAAAAATTAGAGCCGATTATACAATATTTCAAGATCAATTTAAGTTTATAGTTCGTAACCATGTAATGAGATGAGGTAAGATAAACCGTAGATTTGTCTGCGGAATATCATTATATTATTGTTACATAATTATAGTGAAACCATTAAGTTTTTGTTTTTTTTGCAAAAAGCATTATATTGTTAGTCGTATATTAATTTAAAATATTCCTTTTTATAGGCTTTATTTTAGAAATGGAATAAGATGATACTAAATTTCAGAATTTCGCTATTGCTCATCAAAATGACTGGAACAAAGCAATCTAAAAACAATGGAAGAGAGAGGTAACAAAGCGTAAACGAAATAACTTTACTTTGTTCAACTTAGGAAACTTGCAGCAAAAGTATTCCAAAATGCTGCCAATAACAAAAGAGAAAATGAAAAATACCTAACAACAAATCGAATATAGAATCAAAATTTAAATTATTTTTATTTATTTGTTATAATACATAATTATCGACAATGTTTTCGTAAAACTTGATATTTCCTGTAATAAATTATTAATAAATATTATTATTGTTATTAATTTACTTAAGTGTAATGTAATCCTACATTTACAATTCCTTACGGCTAACCATGAAAAGAAATGTTGATCAAAACTGGCTAAAACCTTTAAGCGCGTATTGCCGCAAAATTATCAAATGTTGAAAACGCCCCTCCTCTGCCGAACGCATCAACGAGCAAAAACCTATCACCAAAACACTCTGCTGCTGTCAGCTGCTATGGAAAGTGTAAGGCTTCCCTCGTAGCCGCTCTACGAGCTAATATGGCGGCTGATTTAAAAGATAAAGCACTATAGGAGATATCTGGCCACAGATTGCTTGATTAAAGATGTCGGACTGGATAATTTACAAAAACATATTTACACATTTTCAACTTAGAAAAAAATGTTATTTCGTAAAACCGCCCTACAGCAGTTTCTGAGGACGTCCTTAATGCGGCTTGAAAATCTACTCTATGCCTGCATTAAGTGGGTTTCTTTTTGCTGGGTGGTATGTTTACGATGACAAGCTTTAATGAGGGTCATTATTTGTTCTCCTTTTAGACAACACCCGCCGGGAAGTTCACGATCAGATTGCTATAAGGCCACTAAGACACAAGGGGTTACTGAGTGCGAAATAATACGAAAAAAAGAGAAACATTAAAGAGCGAGAACAATAGAAGAGTAATCAAGAAGACAGTAGATAACGACTGACATTGTACTTAAAGTTTTGAAGATCAAAGTAGACTGGAAAGCATGGAACCGGAAGAGAGTTCCACAAGCAAGAAGTGCGAGAGAAGAAACTGTTAGCATTGAACTTACGGTTACATCTAACCAAGTCAAGAGTGAATTGATGAGACCTTACTGCCAAACTAGTACTACGCTTAAATTCCTAAAGTCTAGTGACCATAGCAAAGCGTTCACCCAAACATGAAACAAGAAAGTATTTATAGAACAGTCACAGAGAAGCTACATTACAGCGGTGGGAAAGTGACTGAAGCCGAGACGTCAGGTCAGGACCAATAATATTGCTGATTCTTCTTTGGATTTTATCAAAAATCTCGAGATATACAGAAAGTGCCCCGGGCGATATGTGGCAGTATTTTTTAAAGAATGGACGAATTGTGGACTTATAAATATGTAAGATAGATTCAGCCAAGAAAACTTGTCTAGCACGACACTGTGAACCAACTAGCAACAGACCCCTAGCAGTTGATTCAATATAATAATTTTAATTTATGTCAGCCAAGAATACTTAACGATTCACACTCAGAGGTTAGTATAAAAATGTTACTTTGAAATGAAGTTTCAAAATGATGTGATTATGAAACAGATGAATTATCTCGATGCTGTAAATGGGCAATTTGAGGATAAGATGGCTAAATCAGGCTTTGTTTAGAGTTTTTAATGTGTTCTTATAGAAGAAAAAAAAATGATCTGTAAGAAATTAACTTTGAATTGAAAAAGATAAACACATCTCCACCATTTATTTACCTCAGCAGTTAGCTTATGTAACAATACAATTTATGGGTATCTCGAGGTCGGAGTCGATAGTGTGTTTGCTAATCTTCTGCGTAATTTAGACGTCTTAACAGTTTTCAGCCTGTCTGCTTATGATTAGCAATTCAGGGACGATTGAAGGAAGATTGTCATCAAATTTGCCGGAGGAGAAGGCGAGAAATGATCAGACAGATTAACGGTAAACCTTCCTAATTGGATAACAGTCAAATAAAAACTAAATGTAATTGACCCATTTTCCAAGGCCGATAATCTTTTAAGTAAAAACGGATTTATAATCCACCACCCACATATATACAGGGTGTCCATAAAGTTCGTGTGCACTTTAAAAAATTTATAACTTTATTTGTATTTGCGATAGAAATAATTTGTAAAAAGGATTAGAAAGAAGGAAATCTATATTTTTGAAGTTTTATTTAAGTTTCCACATGTCCTCCATCATTAGCAATACAAAGGGAAATACGATTTTGCAGTTCTCGGAAAACATTTGCCAACTGATTTACAGTAATGCCTGAAATCACATTAGTTATTTTAGCTATACTTAAAACAAGGTAATTTTTTTAAAGTGCACATGAATTTTATGGACACCCTGCATATATATATATATATATATATATATATATATATATATATATATATATATAAGGTTAATAGTGAGAGTTGAATCTGACCAGGAAACAGTAGTATTAAAACGTGCCCAATACACGTGTGGAAATAAAATAAAAGTAGAAATAACAGGTAGAACTTTTAACTTTAAAAATCGGGAGGTCAGTTGATTCCGCTATCTTGGTTTCAACCTTTTTTTTTTTTTTTTTTAAATAACCACCTAACGCTTTTTTTTATTTTAGAAAAAAACAAAAGAACGCTACATTCTTATTTTCAAAAATAAATAAACGCCCGACGATGGGTGTAATAGAAGAAGAAGAAGAAGAAGAAGAAGAAGAAGAAGAAGAAGAAGAAGAAGAAGAAGAAGAAGAAGAAGAAGAAGTGGGGAAGAGAGGAATAGCAAGTGCATTGTAAAATGTATTGGTCGGGGGTGGGTAAATTATGTTTTTTTATCCCGTCTCATATACACTTAAGAAAAAATTTCTGATATGCAAGCAAGAGTTTAAGACTTCAGATTTCTGGTTTAATATATATATATATATATATATATATATATATATATATATATATATATATACAATATCTGAAATATATATATATATTTCAGATATAGTATATCTGTTAAAGGACAATGTGAATAAAGACAAATGTATAATTTATTTTGGCAGACGCGTGACGTACTCTGATTTACCTTGATAAAGTCCCTCAGAGTATGAAACGCGTCGATAGGTTTTTCTTTTGTCTTTATTCATGTATATATATGTTTTCGAACATTAAAACATATTAAAGAATTAAAATTTTCAGACACACTGGTTTGCATATTAATATTCCTTTGTTTCATTATTTCAATTAGGTTCCTCGACTAGTTTCGGCCAGCATGGCTATCATCAGGCGAAAAATATCCCTGCTTTTTAGTAGCACTGAACTACAGGAGTGAATGACTGTCTCAGAAGAAAGTGAACTTTATCTGTAGTTTTCATTTTTTTTTTTTATAGTTAGTTTTGGTCAGTCCTTGTACTGGTTAAACGACCGCTTTCAAGTTGTTTTTAAGATAGAAGCTGGGAGATTGTTAAGTTTCAGAATTCCCTCCTTGGTCATTTTGACAGTTTTATTGGTTCCTTGGAAGGGGATGTGTGTGTTATGTGTGTGTTAAGTGTAAGTTATCTTTTAGTTTTTTGTGAGTGTGTGTGATGTGCGTATGTATATATATTTGTGCGAGTGTGTGTATATGTGTAAGACCTCAACACCTCTGCAAGCATGTGTCTTGCATGGGGTGAGAAATGTGTGTAGGGCTTGATTTATGGAAATATATATTACTTCTGTGTTGTTAAATTTTTGGTTAAATCCGCCTGGAAAAAGTGTTTAGAGGCGCAAAATCCATTTGTCTTCATGTTCCTCTAGTATTTTTCTAAGTTTCTCTTTTCTGTCTATTTCTATTTTTTCAATTATAGTGAATTTTGCATGGCTTTTAAAGTCACGTTTTTTCTAGGCGGAAATGTTGTTCTACAGGTAATAATCTTTTGCCTTGTTTGATGGATGTCAGTTATCAGTTATCTCCTGCTAATTTTCCCTCTGAAAGTTCTCCACTGTCTTAACCGGGTATTGAACTCACACTCTTTTGGGTCTGTCACTGGATCTAACCAACGCCTTCATTCACTGTGCCATGTGTCCTTGAGGACACATGGCACGTGGAACTAGAACAGTCTACCCCACTGATCGAAATAAAGGGTTCAGTTCGAAATTCCAACCACCTAAAGAAGGCCGGAGCGTACAACGGCCGAAACGTTGTGATAAATATGGCGACAAAGATGAGAACAATAGTCCGAATGATGTAAATACTGTACATAATACCTCATCTCAGAAATATAGACAGACTCCGAGGCATTTTCACCTCAAATTTTCTGTTCGAAAACTGATTTGTTCGACCTGTGGAACGTTCGAGAACCGAGGTTGCACTGTATTTTCAAAATAAATATTACTTTCCTCTAGGGTGTGTAGACTATGGATTCAATCGCAGTACTAAATTAGCGGCAAGGTCGCATACAGTTGAAATGCAACCGTAAGTTCTATACTAACAGTTTCTTCAGTTGCACTTCTAGCTTGGGGAATTCACTTCCGGCTTCATGCTTTTAGCCAACTTTGATATTCAAAAATTTAATTACAATGTCAATCGCTATCTACTGTCTCCTTTTGTTGTCGCTCCTCAATATTTCTCTTTTTTTTATTCTTTCAGACTGACTAACCCCTTGTTTCTTAGTGGCTTTATTGCCTTTCTCGTAGTGTAATGATTAAAAAATTATTTGTTTATATAAAGACGCTCGTTTGGGTAATGGCTTTTGTAAATATTTTTAGGCTAGTTTTATTTGTTTGTTAATAACATGTTCAGATAAATTGCTGTCGATAATTGTTTTATGTTTCTCAATTATTTGTGCTTAGTTTATCATGTTTTACATAACAGCTATTTTGTATCTGCTAGAACATTCACTTTTCTAATTAAGGAGACAGAAGTTCTTTTGGAAAAAAAACCCTTTGTCTACTTAGTTATCATTGTTTAAACATAATGAATTTTAGGCAAATATTAAGAGATAATATCAAAATTCTATACAGTACACAGTGGAAAGAAAGACAAAAATAGATGAAGCTATTGTTATAGAAAACAAACAACTCACATGAAATGAAAAAAACAAAAATAGATAAATGCGCCCGTATTAAATATATAGTGTCAGAGGGACGCTTTTTCCCATGACACCGCTTTTTTTTTATCCACATTCATCTTCGGCAATGTTTATTGTTTTATATCAAGCGATGATTAGAACTGGAATAAAATATGATGAAATTTACGTCTCTTTTTGTCTTTGAGAGGAGGCACGGTGGAGTAATGGATAGCCGCTCGGATTGAGGAATCGGAGAGCCGAGTTCGAATTCCAGTCAGATCCATTACATTCACTTACGTGCTAATACCCTTGGGAAAGGTATGAATCCTCTTCTTCCCCCTCCTCAGCTATGGGTAAATAGCAGGACAGACCGTTTTCTATAGCTTTGGATGGCAGTTTATCGCAGAAGGAAATGGCAACCTACTGCAGGAAAAAATCTGCATTGCCAGTCATGTATCGAAAGATACATGATCAGCTAAGCGTGTATCACACGTGGCACATAACTTGTCCTTGAGAATTTACAACAAAAATATTAGACACTATTTATATAATTATTATTTTTTTAATTTATAATATAGCATAGTGTTTATAAACCATTTAGCATTGTGCCAAATTAATAAATATTACATCTTTCTCTCTCTCTTGCACACATCTATCCACTAATGAAATCACGTGTCCAAAAGACAGATCCTTTCACAAAACAGAAGCAGGAGCAATTTCAAACAAACAGCCCACCAATATGGAAATTTTAGCAAAGACTGAAAAAAAACAAAAAAAACCCCAAAAAAACAACCAACAAACAACAAAAAAACAAAACAAAACAAACAAACTGGAGTATCAAAAGTATGGTTTTTCCATTGACACCACTATCATTTTAACTACTCCTCAGCAATGTTTGTTTTTTTTTAAGATTTATTTTAGGAAAATGTATGACGAAGTTGAAAAAAAGATCTTTCGTGTGACGCGTGTCGTCTTCCGATGAAAATGATGTTTACATTGATGTAATTACTAAAATAAATAAATAAATAAAAAATTCAGCGTCTCCTCTCCTTCATGCGCATGTGTAGTTACATTAACGTAAACAGTTTAGCCCGATGAAGTCGTAAAGTACATAACACATTACATGAAAACTTTTCTAATCTGTCACAGAGACACACGCGCGTGCGCGAGCACCCCCCTCCCAATCAAAAGTTTGCAGAGCCCCCTGATAAACAACATTTTTGGCCTTTCCCTGTGGAAAAACAAATAATTGGAATTGCATTTGTTTGAACTGGAAAGACATATCCGAGGGAACAAATGGAGTTTTAGGAATTAATACAGCCTCACTTCTTGCTTTGCCAGTCAGAATTGTTGCCTGTTTGTATCGTCTTTTTAATTGTAAGTCGTGCCCCATTGCAAAACTTCGGTCGTTCGAGGTTTCTTAGTAGCATCACTGGTGCTGCAATCTTGAGGTGCAAATTATGAGGTGGGAGGCCCTCTGGTGTTAGGCTATTCAAAAATTCAACTGGATAATCACAGCTTCATCGGTGTTTAGTACAGCGTCAATGGAAGTGTAGCTGCGACGCTCACCTGGCAACTGTTCCAGAAATTTGATGTTTTAAATCATAAGCTGCCACATTCTTTGGAGTTAAAATGGCACGAGTTCTCAACCACATGTGGCTAAATGTCCGAGCATCGAAGGAAATGGAGATGATTAGCATAATTTTGATCGGAAATTTACTTTGTATAATGCTCGATTTGTAAGTTTAGTGCTTTGGCCAGGAAGTAGATTATGTTGAAAAATAAATATTTCTCGTGAAAAGTAAATGCTACTTTACTTGGCCATAGAAGAGAACACTGCACACGTCTGGTTTGTTTCTGTGAACTTATTAAAGATTGAATCTACTGATTAGGAATCTTTAAATAAAAATATTAAGTTTGATTAATAGGAGTCAATTAATAATATGTGGATGTTAACAAAATTGTGAGTTTTGTGCGTATTTTTAGGTGAAAGTCCGTGTTCAATATGTAAACAAAAATAGAATCTCGTGTTTCTGTTAAGGCGTTTATTTCTTTTATGTTGACTGTAATGAAACACAGTTAAATGTCTCTTGAATATGTCCGTTGTCCTTTTGGTTTATAGGAAGTAAGGTTACGAACGGGTAAACACAGTCGGGCTCAAGTCAGCCTCGCTCTGAGTTAGGACGACCGAACCTCTACTTCATGAGTCAGTCAGTTGTGTCATGCGTGATACGCACTTAGCCGATTATATATATCTTTCAATACATAACTGAGGAGGCAGATTTTTTCTTGCAGTAGGTTGCCACTTCTTTCTGCGGTAGACCAGTTTCCATCCAAGACTATAGAACCCGGTCTGTCCTGCTATTTACCCATAGCTGGAGGGTATTAGTACGTAATTGAATGTAATGGATTCGACTGGAATTCGAACTCGGCTCTCCGAGGGCTGCTAAAACACGTCCGACAATGTCATTGATAAGGGGAAAAAGTTCTTGTCGTCAGTGGACCGGAGAAAAAAAATGAACATTCCCCAGTGATAACGCTATTACTGCGTGGTTCACATCTTGAAGTCAAAAGGAGAAAGAGAAAGATTCTGTCCTTTCCGAAAGTGGCGTCATAAAATCGTACATGTGTCCAGAAACCTCGTTCTGTTTTTTTTTTAATAATTTGCATCATGGGAAAATGAGTTTATTATTATTATTTTATTTATTAGGTTTTATTTCATGTTTCCAACAAATATAAATAAATATAGCATTTATTTAAGTTTAATATTTAAGTTAAAATCATTCGACCAAATAGAATTTTGAAAAAATTCATTTTGGGTTTATAAAAGTTAAGCTTTACTAACTTAATTAGATAGAAATAAATGCGATTGATCAATATTTTTGGCGTAGAGGCTTTGAAAAATACTTTTAAAAAAATTGGGGACCACTGCAGTAGCCAATCGTATCCTGACGATGCCTAGAAACTGCCAGGACTGTGTCAGACAACTTTACCTAAATTATTGTCAGTCTGTATAAAGATATCCCAACATAAGAAAAAAAAAATGAGAAAATTAAAATATTTGATAGCAATAGCATTGTCTTCTTGGGTAGAATGTTTAATAGAAAATCAATTGGCGCCAGGTTTAAATATAGACAGAAGTGTGAGATGTCTATTGCTTATCGTTGACTAAAATTTGATCATAAAGTATCAATAATCTATAAATATTGACTTTACTTCTACTGTTAATAGTTTACAGCTGTTCACTTCTACCATAGGGAATTATTAATACAAATCGATAACACTATGTTCGATTTTTTTTTACCAGCGTGTTTTCCTAATAAAATTGTTATTCATCATCAATATATAATTTTAGTTTCAGCTTGTAATATATTTCCTTCTTAAAGAAATATCAACAATAATTCGTTTCAGATTCGTATAGTTTTATTATCAGTTATGTGTCATGCGTGATACTCGCTTAGGCGATCATGTATCTTTCGATACATGGCTGAGGCGGCAGATTTTTTCCCTCAGTAGGTTGCCATCTCTTTCTGCGGTAGATTAGTTGCTATCCAAGGCTATAAAACTAGGTCTGTCCTGCTATTTAGTCATAGCTGGGGGGAGAAGAAGAGGATTTATTCCTTTTCCCAAGCGTATTGGCACGTAAGTGAATGTAATGGATTTGACCGGAATTCGATTCGGCTCTCCGATTCCTCAATCCGAGCCGCTATACAAAGTGCAATATGATTAAAAAAGAAAAGGAGTTACGAAGAAGAAAATGTATTGAAAGTGCACTGATCTCACAACATTCTACAGTCAAGCTAAAACCGGGATCGTAGACGATATTACTCATGACTTTTCTACAAATATTTTCATGACAACAGCTCTGATGAAGATTTTTCCCTGAGGCTCCGTCTACATTTAAGTGTGCTACCAGACTGGCAAGTAGGCCTCATTATTTTACTCCTGAACTAGTTAGATGCATCCACCACGTCTATTCTAACAGTTTCTTTTCTCGCACTTCTCAACTGGGGAAATCCCATCCCTTTTCTTGCTTCTCTGATAACTACAATCTTCAAAAATTTAAATGCAACTTCAATCGTCATCTGTCTTCTTAAACCCTTTTCCTTTTTTGTTCTTTCCTCAATCCACCCCATTCTCAGTCTTTTCATTCTCTTTAACTTTCGTCTCCATAACACTTTCGTTCTAATGTCATTATCGTCTTGCTTAGGGGGTGAAACGATTTAAAAAATTGTCACAAAGGGGTATTAGTAGCACAATGCGTTATGCTAATAGGAAAATATCAGAGAGCTGTTCGAAGTGGGTTAAATTTCAAACCCAGCAGACGCTAAACCGAAGAGGGTGGTGTAAACCCGTCAACTATTGCCAGCAATTTGCCAAAATTCATTCCCTTTGTTTTTTTAATCATATACAAAAAGAAAAATTCTCTTAATTAGGTATTTTTTGTAAAGCTGTTCCTAGTATCGAAGAAACAAAAGCTTTTAATACCAATAAAGAAAAGTGTCATTTTTTTTATCTGTCTATATTGTTGAGATGAGGTATTGTAATTATTTACATTATTTGAACTGTTGAAGTCATCTTTACTGTCATATTCATGACGTTTCGACCGTTGTACGCTCCGGCCTTCTTCAGGTGATTGGAATTCCGAACTGAGCTCTTTATTTCTATATATTACACAAGAGAGGTGTACAGTGCGTAAAAGGGCGCGGGAAGAGATGGACTTATGCGTTTACCAAGAGAATTTGTGTGAAAGTAAATGCTGTTGACGAAATCTAAATTTAAACCTGGCTTGTCAGATCTAATCTCCGTGTCGATAACCATTATCCTATCAGCACAGTATAACTATGTCCATTAAGAGTGTAGATCATGACAGTTTTTTTTTCTTATAATTTATGGTCAATATCTGTCTATATCTCAGAGATGAGGTATTATGATTATTTACATTATAGACATTATTCGGACTGTTGTCCTCATCTTCATTGTCATATTCATGACGTTTCGGCCATTGTACACCTTGCTTTCTTCAGGTGATTGAAATTCCGAACTGAACCCTTTATTTTGTCCACCTGGGTAGATTGTCCTAGTTCCACGTGCCATGTCTCTTCTGGATGTCTCAGATATCTCCCTTTAACTCAACTCTCCAAGTTTTTGTTTAGCACTGCCGTAGCCAAGTATTGAACTCACAACTATTTGATTCACTTGATCAAATCAACACTTTATCCACTGGGCCAATACAAGCCCAATATTGCATATTTGATCTGATCTGACTCTTGTAAATATACAGCCTGGCAGGAGGAGTCAGGTACTTTCTAGAACCATTTACTCAGGCACCCGTAGGCACCGCAAGGTTGTAAAATGGTTAAGAAGCTTGAATCACTAGAAGAATTACGATTGGGCAGTGAGTTCGATTCTCACTGGGTGCTCCATACTTTTGGCTTTGTGCCACATCTAAGCTACGCTTAGAAAATCTCCCATGGATTTGTAGGGCAAGTTGCCATTGGAAATTTGAAGTTGCTCGTCTGTCACTATTTACATTGTTCGGACTATCGTCCTCATCTTTGTTGCCATATTTATCACAACGTTTTGGCCGTTGTACGCTCCGGCCTTCTTCAACTCGTTGGAATGTCGGACTGAACCCTTTATTTCGCTCGCCAGGGTAGATTGTTCTAGTTCTACGTGCCACGTCTAATGGATGTCAGTTATCAGTTATCTCCTGTTAATTCCCCTCTCCAAGTTCTCCACTGCCTTAACCAGGACACATGGCACAGTGGATAAAGGCGTTGGTTAGATCCAGTGACAGGACCCAAAGAGTAGTGAATTCAATACTTGTTTAAGACAGTGGAGAACTTGGAGAGGTGAATTAACAGGAGATAACTGATAACTGACATCTATTAGACATGGCACGTGGAACTAGAACAGTCTACCCCAGTGAGCGAAATAAAGGAGTCAGTTCGACATTCCAACCACCTGGAGAAGGCCGGAGCGTACAACGGATGAAACGTTGTGATAAATATGGCAACAAAGGTGAGGACGATAGCCCGAACAATGTAAATAGTGTACATAATATCTCATCTCAGAAATATAGACAGACGCTTGTCTGTCATACACAAAGTCACAATTTTTCAAGTTATGTCCCCCTAGCATCGTTATCGGTCTGAGAGTCTAATGAATTTAAATGGAAAAAAAAACAACTTTTCTCTTTAAAATTTTTTATTATTATTTCTGAACAGTTAGCAGTAATCGTGGATGTAGATTTCTTTTTTTATCAATTCACCCCAAGCAAGGTGGTAATGCCACTAAGACGCAAGGTACTACTCAGACTGAAAAAGACTGAAAAGTCTTTCGGCGAAAACGGAAACCCAATCACAAACAGAAAACAAAGGATAATCCCCCTTCTGTTCAAACATTAGTGAAATGTGTGAACAGGACGACAGGTGAACCTATCTACTCCTAAACTGAATAAAGTGTTCGTTTCGTAATTCTTGGAAAATGACCAACTCTAACAAATACCCGGGAAAGGTCGGGGAAAATGAAGGATGAAACGGTGTGACTATAACATTGACGATCAGGACACTATTCATGTTAAATCAATGTCTAATAATAAATACTAGTCTAAAATGATTAATATTTGATGATGAATATATAAATATAGACTTACCGGACAAGCAATTTCTTTAAGAACACAAAAATACCTTTTCAGATTTAGGAGGCGAAGATAAGAAATTTGAAACTTACCTAAAAAAAAAAAGTAAAAGACAAAAAGAAATAAATAATGGAAAATAAAATCAAGAAAGTAAAAAGATGATTTACAAAAATTAAATTTTATTAACTTCACCTCGAGGAGCTGCGGTCTAAATTCCGGGGAAGTGGGTGGGGTAAGTTACAGAGCAGTTTCAGACATTATGTATAATAGAATCAGCCCAGCCCAACATTTCACACACAAAAGACAATTTCATGAGAAAATCATCAAATAATCTCTGCATATGAGATAAAACTGAAATGGAATTCGCTACTTCCGGAACCAAAATAAAAAGATTGATCCGAATAAGTACTGTTCCCAAATGAGACCTTATGAAGACAGGAGTCGACAAAAAGAGTTCAGAATTAGTAAAAACAATAGACTGAATTAGAATTTTTTTTTTTCGAAGGCAAGGATTATGGCAGCATTCACTAACTTAAACAAGGAGACTGTCCAGAACAGTTCCAGGCGTTTCCGAAGTTGTCTGGAGGCTGTGACTGAAGCCAATTGCGATCTTATTGAATAAATTTACTCTAGATATTTTTGTGCAGTTTTGGTAAATATAACTGTTAAAATGAGATGTGAGTGTTATTTTCGTTTTTGCGTTTTAGGCGGCAATTTATCCATTGCACTCTATATGTTTTAATGATGAATAAACTACTGGAAATATTAATTCAATTGAATATTAATATATTTTTGTGATGCCAACGAATACTCGTTATCACTTTTATAGTGCTCGATGTAGTAGAGACTTTGTAATCGCAGATACAACTATACTAACGCCGTTGAACAATACTGGTGTCAGATGCCTTCGAATAGCACTCGCACTAATAGTAGTTGCTCGGTAATACTCGCTCGAATAGTAATCCCTATAGTGATCCGAACAGAGGAATAGTATAGTGAATAGAGTAGAGAATAGCGGCCTGTATAGTAATAGAGGAGAGAATAGAAATGGCGATGCGAATAGCGAATAGACGAGAAACGACGATCCTTAGTCGTCAGCGACTTCCTACATATATACGTTTCCTCTATGGTCACGTGGTCTACTTAATTCAATAATGGGATCGTCTGTGTTTGCTCACTGGCGATCTATGTTCAAACTTAAGTGTCGGCAGCGACACTTTATTCCTATATAACGTATATAAATAATCAATAGGGGTTGACATGCCGCTAAACAAAGACAATGAATCAGGTTATCAACCTTTTAGGCACTTTGCCCTGTCACCGTAGATTACAAAAGGAGACCCGAGAATAAAAGGACCCACAAAAAATATTGGGAAATCGCCCAAATGAATATTTACAAAAATATAATCCTAGCGAATGTCTTTTTCTTTTTAACTTGGTGTTGACCGGATCTATGTTTTGATTCCTATGTAAACCGAACCAATGTCTAAATTTTTGACTCTCGTAGATGCAAACCAGACCTATACCTATCGCTTTGACTCTAGTGTAAACCGGACCAATCTCCATCCTTTTGATACTAGTGTAAAACGGACATAGAGTTCGGTTCTCGAACGTCTCACATGTCGAACAAATCGGTTTTCAAACAAAATTTCGGTTTTCATACAACATTGTCGAACCGAGCCGAACAAGTTAATCCGAACGGAATCATTTCTGAGACGTCTTGTATACATTCGTGCATTGTGGCGTGCTTTTCAGTTCAAATTTTATTGTACTGTGACTTTTTTCTTTACATTGATTCCTATTGGAAAATAGTTTCGGTTTATAAACATTTAGGATTACGAACGGCTTTCAGGAGCGAATTAAATTCTTGAACCGAGGTTCCACTGTACAAAAATGACGTATAAGGCCCAAAAGGAGGTGGGTAGGGAAGGCTGGTCTTCAGTCTGTCTTATCTTATGATGTGCGGATGGTGTAATAGATGCTGGCTCGAAATTGTTAATCGGCAGGCCGAGTTTCAAATCCAGTTGGGTTCGTTATATTTACTTACGCGCAAATACGTAACGGAAAATTCGAGATGAAAATGCCTCGGTTATCAAACAAAATTTCGGTTCTCATACAACCTTGTCGAACCGAGCCGAACTGGTTAACCAGAAAGGAATCATTTCTTAGTCGACCGCCGTCTTGTATTCATTCGTGCATTGTGCCGGGCTTTTCTTTTCCAATTTAATTCTACTGTGACTTTTTTCTTTACATTGATTTCAATTAGAAAAAAAAAGTTTCGGTTTACGAACATTTCAAGTTACGAACGGCCTTCAGGAACGAATTAAATTCATGAACCGTGGTTCCGCTGTATGTTTACTTTGTTGACTCAAGTGTGAACCGAGCTTGTATCTAACTTTTTGATTCTAGTGAAAAACAGATATTTACCTTTTTGACTGCAAACTTCAATTCAGATTATCGTTTTGACTCCAGTGTAAACCGAACATCTGTCTATCCACCTATTAATTGAATCAAATTTTTGTCTTATATTCAAGATTAAATAACTTCTAAAGGGTTGATATATCGTTAAATTAACTGATGCAACTTAACCTATGCGTAGACACTGAGATTCTGGAGGCGAAATTTGTCTGTTTTTGTTGATTAATAAACTAAAAAAAAAAAAAATTTGGTCGAATAAAACACAACAAAGAAAACGTTTTTTGAAAGATTATAAACTTTTTTTTATCGAGACTCGAAAATATCGCAGTTGATTAAATTAAACTCAAAAAATGTCTAAGAAGAAATCTTTTGCAATTATTGAATAGACCAGCTGAGAAACAAACATATAAATAATTGCAACTTTCAACTTTCAGAATTCATTTTCAAAATCTTTTCTTAAATTCCAATTGGTCATATATATATATATATATATATATATATATATATATATATATATATATATATATATATTAAGTAACAGATAACTTTAAGTGTTAATGGTGATTATAAATTATTTCTTTAGAATCGAAATTCGATTCTAATTCCTCAGATCAACATTTTCATACAAATAAATGAGTGACAAATATTCTAGGAATTCCATCCATTTATTTGCATGAAAATGTTGATCTGAGGAATTAGAATCGAATTTTGGTTCTAAGGAAATAAATTATAATCACCTTGAACCCTTAAAGTTTTCTGTTTCTTAACATAATTAATATTTGCTCTGTTTTTACATTGAGCTCTCTGGATTATATCCTCAATGGATTACCAAACACATCTTTACCTATATATATGGAGAGGGGATATACACATATATACACGCATGTTGACAAAAACACACGAAAATGGAAATAGATCTAAGAACACGCAGGGGTGATTAAAAGATAAGAATGCCGATAACTACTCCGTCATTTATCGAACAATCTTAATTGTTTGATAACCCTTCACGCAGAAATCTTCCCTGCCAGTTCAATAAAGATATTTGGGTCACTAACACAGAAAAAGAGAATGTCTCATATCGAGAATATTTAACATCGAAAAACATAAAGGAAAAAAAACATAATTATTTTTAATAATATGTGGAAATCTCCGCCTTTTACCTGAAGACGGTCGCGAGACCAGAAACCCGTGTAGCAAAATTATGGAAAATAAAGCATAATATTTAAAAAAAAAATCCACATTACAACCAAAAACGTTTGCACTTTCTCACTTCTTTTTAATATATATATATATATATATATATATATATATATATATATATATATGTTTCTTTCGTTTTTAATAATAATGTTATTAAGCTTATCAGACGATATGAAAAGAATTTGCATAAAATAAATAGACAAAACTTGTCTATATTATTTAATGAAACATGCATCAATATATATATATATATATATATATATATATATATATATATATATATATATATATATATATATATATATATATGTATATACATATATATATTCTTTTTTCTCAAAATATCGTGGAAAGAAGACAAGCTAAAATCTTGAAACATTTCCTGTCTGTATTTCTGACAAGTGGAATTCTGGTTATTATATACTGATTTAATTGAACTGTTGCTCTCATCTGTTTTATTAATTAAATGATTTATTGATTAAAGTTACAACGTTTCAACCGCTGAACCTCCAATACAGTCTTCTTCCTGTACCAGTCCTATCCGACAATGAATACCATTACCAGCATACAACTGATGTGCGAAGTAGGAATCTGATCAAGTGAGAACAAATGTTCGGTTCAATTACATCAGCTGGTTGCCCTACACGATACCAGCTTAGTGGATAAGTGTGAAGTGTTACAGTGTATCACGTGTTCATGAGTTCATCTTGCTTATTTCGGGCGGTGAAATTTATTGGCTCTGTTTCTGTAGGACAAGCATTAGAAATGTTTTATCTTATTCTTCGTAATCAATGCAGTATTATACGATGGTTCATCATCCTGATAAGTCCAGTGCAAGACAGGTGTGCACGGTCGAAGTTGCAGGTGGAAGTCCGGCCTGGGCTCGATGGCATAGCGCTGCAGTACTTCCTCCTCTGCCTTTTGTCCCTGAGAGCCGTCCTGCAGGTATTTTTAAAGGAGACAGCATGGTTGGTGGTGAGACGCCCGACGTCACAGATCTCAGCTAGGCTTGACCATTGGCAATGCTTTAATGGGACAGGCAACAAATAATCTTTGAATCGTTTCTTTGCTGCCCCTCTCGCCGTACAAAATTTTTAGGAAGGCGATGATTCTCCATCCTGGAAACATGTCCATATCAGCGTAACTGGGACTTCAGCAGCACGGCCTCAATGCTGGGGATCTTCGCCTTAAGGACTTCAGTATTGGTGACAAAGGGATGTTAAGGATTGTGGGGTGGGGCAAAGCTGGTGGAACCGTTCGTGGAATCGCAGGTGGTGTCGGTAATACGGGGTCGGCGGGTATTAACGGAATAAATAAGTGTTAGGGTCCGGTTCCTTGTACCACGGTGATAGCCCAAAGTAGAACCAATAAAGAAGAACTCGAACACGAATATGGAATAACACAGATATATTACAAACAGGAATTTATACAGAGAAGTAGAAAGTGTTAGTACGAACAATCAGGTTTAGTAGTAATTGTCTGAACGCGACTCTGTTTCGGACTGCCTCTGACTTGACTGACTGACTCGCTCGCTCTGACTGACTGACAGACTCCTGACGGACTTCACTCCAGATTTCAGACTGAATGATATTTAGTCACCGCCCCTCACGAGGGCATCATGTGGCACAATCTCCGATTCTGTGGGATCTCCGAGCCTGTGGGCTCGGCCAAAAATATGCCCTTTGAACCCGTATAAACGGGTTCAGGGTCGGTCTACCACCCCGAAAGAGACTCCCCCCTTCGGCGTAGCCTTCTTCGGGTTCCTCCCCGACCGTAGGCAGAGAGTTCAACCGATCAGCCGATCAGCCAGTCGCCCGACTTCGGACTGAACAGTATTTAGTCACCCCCCCCCCACGAGGGCAACTTGTGGCACAAGGCCGGTTTAACGTGGGGTTTCCGAGCCCGTGGGCTCGGGCAAAAATATGTCCTTTGAACCCGTATAATCTGGTTCAGGGTCGGTCTACCACCCCGAAAGAGACTCCGCCCTTCGGCGTAGCCTCCTTCGGGTTCCTCCCCACCCCTAGGCAGAGAGTTCAACCGATCAGCCGATCAGCCGGTCGCCCGACTTCGGGCTGAACTCTGTGCTTCCTCTTGAGGCGCCGTATTTATTACGTATGGAATAGTCCATTGTGTTATTATGTGTAAAGTCTCGTAACAATAAGGTTATTACAAGACGCTGGTTACAATAAGCAAGGTGAGGACAACAGTTTGAATAAATCAGTGTATAATACCGTTTTCAGAAATAGGAACCAAAGAAGGAAAAAAAAGCCGAAATATGAAGATGGATTAACATGGCATCTCGTAAAAACCTACGGAGATTTCTCGCCAACTTGATAAAATCCCGAGGCGACGCGTGAGTGAGAATCGATATTTGAAAAGTCTCGGGTATTCAGAAGAAGTGGCAGTAAAATTTATTTATTGGCTAATTAGGGAATTATTATGATAGGAAATTGTGGACATCCATTATCACCCAGGCAATGAAGCGAAACAGCGCATAGAAGAAGAAAAAGAAGAAGAAGAAGAAGAAGAAGAAGAAGGGGTGAAGGGTTTCGTTTCGCATCCTTATTAATATTATTTTCATAAATCTTCTTCTTCTCTCGTCGGCTACCTTCTTTTTATCGTGCGGGTGGTGCAAATAATAATGATACAGAATTGTTAATCGGAGAGCCGACCATTCCTGTTGGGTTCGTTATATTCACTTACACACAAATACTCTTGGGAAAGGCATGCATCAACCTCTTCTCCCCAGGTATGGGTTAATTAGTAAGACTTGTCATTATCCCCCCCTACAAATTCTTATAATCTAAAAAAAAGGCTTAATAAGCTGTAAAAAATCAGTCAATGAATAAATGAATGAATCAACAACACCCTCGAACAGGAAGCTGTAATTTATTTCATTTTACTCTATTAGTTACTATTTCATTTGCTGATCGTTGATAAGATCTAAAACTGATCTATTTTTAAATCACATACGATCCTGGCTAGAATAAGCGTCTAGCAGAATGTAAACATTTACGATAGCTGCTTCTATTTCTTCTTCTATGTGGTGTATCCCTTCAGGAATTAGGTGATCATGGCTCTCCACAATATCATGTTCTTTGTAGCTCTTTTTGTTATCTCCCCTAAACCATGTCTCACTATCCATCTACTCAAGCTAAGTTATGCGTTGTTTTCCTCTGCTTCTCTTGCCTTCAATCTGTCCTGAGAGTATCAGATTTTCCATGCCCTCTTTCCTTATTATATGCCTAGCAATTTCAACAATCTCTTCTTGATGTTAAGTATAAGTTTCCTTTTTGTTTCCATTTTCTCTAAAACTTCGACGTTGCTCGCATGTTTCATCCATGGTATCCTCAGTATCCTTGTGTAGAACCACATTTCTGTTGCTTCAAGTCACTTCTTCATCTGTGAGGAGATCGTTCAGTATTCACTGCCATATAGAAGACGCTAACGGTGGAACAGGCGAGTGATGATTACAACAGTTCTCAACGGATGAAGGGGGCTACGCATTACGGACATGCTACAGAAGGCGTCGCTCTAAATTATAACAGTCAGCGACAGTCCGTCGCAATTAGATTCTGCCTGTCTCATTCCATACGTGCCACAGAGGAAGGTCAAGAAATCAATTGTATGGGTCACTTCCTGGCAAGTAGACAAACATCACACCATTGGCACTTTCTCCTACACTGATTTTCTTTCATCTCTAATCAATTCTTGCAAAGCCAAACGGCAATAGGGAATGGATGACGGGAGGTGAAATTGGAAGCTTCAAGTTTTGAACCTGCACGTTGGCAACGAATTTAGTCATCAATGCCGCCATCATAAAAAAAGAAAAAGAAAAGAAAAGTGATCAGTAAAGAAGAAATGAAATTCTTGAATACGAGATAAAACCAACGAAGATGACCGAATCTCAAAACAGTTCAATATTCTTTTTATTAGTTTCAAACGAAATTTTTCTGTTTCTTAATAATCTGCTTAGCTTTTGGAAAGCATCTTTGGATTTCCTACTGCGCTTTCGGATTTCAGTGTCAAACAATTCGTCCTCTGTCATAAACTTCTCAAATATTTAATTTTTTGCACTTACTGAAAGTAATTAATCACCTAAGTATGATGTAACACAACGTCTTCATTAAATGGAGAGTGCCCATACGCGTACATATGGGTTATTGCAAGCAGATGATCAAGTCTCCGCCTTGAAATTCTTCTGATTTCATTCAAATTTTCACCATTTGTTAACATTGATCAGAGGAGATAATCCTTAAAATTTCGGCATAATACCTAATTTCAAGCAGATTTTATGCCACTCTGAAGATTATGAACATTTTGAAAACATTGAATTTTTTGATTTTTAACAACTTTCATTGCTTGCCTTTGAAACTCTTTTTCCTTCATCACAATCATTATGACGATCTCAAACTTGATCAACTAATCACACTCTTCTGTCACTTGTTGCAAAATATCACAACTGAAATTTTTTAAAATGAAAAAAAAAACATTTTACAGTCAAAATCCAGAATTTGGGCTTACTGCCACTGCATAAAGACACATACAACCCACCTCATCTCCCATCATGCAGTGTGTATCAAAAACTAAAAAAACGAAAAACAAACAAACAACAAACAGGGCCCCGCATACTGCATTTCTGCGCAACAGGAGGCCAAATAGGTCGAAAAATGAAAAGCAATTTTTTTGTTGTTGTTGTGATATGTCACTGAACCCGTGAGGTGGTTAAACATTAATTCTAAGCAGAAAAAGCCCAAAATGAAATATAAACTGGAAGATAGATAGAAAGAAAGAGAGAATGAAATTCCCTGGTAATATGGAAGTGAAGAAAGGGCCTCACCCCAACGAAATGAATGATGCATCAAGAATTTAGTTTATCGAAAATCTGGCATGCGGGTAAAGCAATTTGGGAAATTGCATTATCTCTTTATTGAGAAATTAGAAAAACACATGTCATTGGTGAAAAGAGAAGCAGACGATAATTATAGCGATTTTCCAAGCGTATCTTAGATGTGGCACAAGGCCGAAAGTATGGGGCAACCAGTGAGGATCGAACTCACTATTCAGTCGTAATTGTTATAGCGAGACAAGCTTGCTAACTATTACACCGCCTCTAGGTGCCCTCAGACGATAATTATATTTTTATTAGCAAAAACAGAGAAATGAAAACAGAGAACGAACTCGCTGCAGGGATTAGGATTATGAAAATCGATCCATTATAACAGGCAGGTGATCTGGCTTATGCCTTCTCTAAGACAGTGACAGACCGAAGGATAGAAAACAGCACGTCTCTTTTTTGAGAATTTAGGGAAGCAAATATATTTTCATTGACGAAAACAATTAGTGAAATAATTTTTATCTACCGCTCGAAACGTTAAAATGAGAAAATGATCTGGTTTGTGTTTTCGTTGGACAGATGGACCAGGAAAGGACTCAGAGAATTGAAATTAACGAGGAGAATAAATTATGCCCTTTATCCTACGCACTTTAAAAATAAAAATTTGTCATAAAGACAGTTATGCCGACCCTGAAAAGTGGACAGAGTTAGAGTAGAGAGGAGGAAGGAGGATGGGGCAGAATTTAGCCCCGCTTGTACGGAGTGGCGGTGCGAGATATGAAGTGAAGTAGGTTGGAGTTAAAGGAAGAGCAATCCCGGTAACTACTCCCAAGGAAGGTGGATAATACTCCAAAATTGGAAAGTTGATTAAGAAAGCAGAAATAGAGAACAACGAAAAACTTTATAGGAATTAATGAAAATTGGGGAACCCCCGAAACCCTGAAACCCTTCTTCTCCACGTCAGCTGTCACTAGATTACTTGATTTTAAAATTCTTTGAACCCAGCTACTCGAGAAATTTAGAGATTGATGCGAGAAGGGGTTATTTTTTGTTGTACTAAGAGCTATATAAGCCAGATGAAGATTAACCCCATGAATATTTCGTTTCATTTTTCGTGATTTAGCACCCACCAGGGCTTGAACCAACGCTGCGATGATTAGGACATTCTGCTTTGAGACCAAGAACGCAACGTGTGCAGTGTTGGTGAGGATTGAAGCGGCCAGCAAACAACAACCAGCTTGGACCAACGTCAGCTTTTAAGCAGAGCAGAGTTAGCCCTGTAGTTAAAACGTCATCCTAAGACCCTGAGGACCGGATCAGTAAAACGTCGTTACACCACCGGGTGTAGGAGGCGGCAAAAGGGGTTATATTATCACTTGGTTAAAACCATGTAAAACTATAGATTTTCTGAAAGGTAATGTAAATAAGAGTGCAGAAAAACTGAAATGAAATGTCTTAAATCATTGAAGGAAGTCATAAGCATGTTGTTGAAATAGGTGGAAATGAAAATTTTCAATTTTTGAAGAAAGCGCCCCAAAGGTCAATGTGTGCCATTTTCGACCAATAACAATTACTATCACATCTACCTTGTAAAATGAGGAGAACAGATACTACGCACTAATCCAGACTCGGAACGTTGTTCTCATGCTTAAGAATGAATGTGCGTTAGTTCTTTTGTGTTACTTCCTCCCTCCCTCTCACGGAGCTCAAATCCTGTAATATTTCTGTCAAGGCAAAGGATGTACTAGATTATCCAGCAAAGGAAGTGTCCAGACTAATCAAAAGCCGATGAATGTTACGAGTACGGATAAAATCCCTATTGTTGGTCGTCACAACCTCAGATCATAATCATCTTCAATGTCAGTAAAGTTGTTTAACCGCTGCTTGAAGGAGAAATATTTCCCAAGTTTATGGGTCATAGTTGTGTGCTCGATTTTCAAGGGTGATGTTGAGCGTTCACCTCCGTTACAATATCGAATCACAAGCCACCTGAATGTCATCAGCAAACTCTGAGCCTATGATCAACAAGGTGGTTGTTGATAACCATAATAGAGAAAACATCCTGAGCAACAAACAGTATAGATTTCGCTCCTCTAAGTCCACTTCTGATGCCTTAACTTTTATTGAAAACAATCCGTAAATCATTCGATAATAAATTCGTCATAAAAGCGAACGCCTAAAATATCTCAAGGGGACAAGGGAGCTGCTCAACAAACCTTTCGGCTATGGTATATCTGGAAGAATCTTTGCTGATGTCCATCCTATAAGTTGGGTCCTTGAAGATCGTTGTTAATGGCCAAGCTTCTGAAGCCTATTAGATCAATACAGGCCTCCCAGATGATTTTTCTCTCCTACCCTTTTTATACTAATGATCTGGCAATGAAAAATCGTTGATAAATATCTATGCGGACGACTCCTCTGTTTATGTGTGCAATTCTAAATATCTAGAAGACAAGAGCCTGGCAACTGATCTTTCTTATCGCTTAATTTCCACTGGGGAAAAACTGGTTTGTAAAATTGAATAACCTCAAAAATCAATCTCTTATCATTTCATCGTCATTGAACAAATACTTAATTCTCAACAGTTATGTTGAAGAGTTTTTTTTTTCTTTTTTAAAGCATTTTATCCCAAGCAAGGTGGGAGTGCCACTAGCACGCAAGGGGTTACAGAGGATTGAGAACAAGAGTAAAGAGGTGTGTTTAAGGAAAGGATAAAGAGAAGGACGGGAAACAAGATCAAAGGAAGCCGATTGATATTACACTTGAATATTTGAAGATTATAGCTATCAGGGCAGCAAGAGGAAGGGAGTTTCACAGACAGGAAGTGCGAGATAAGAAGCTGCTGGAATAGAAGAGGCTGCAACATTTAACCGTTTCGACAGTGAAAGGGTGAGACCGAGATGCTAACCTAGTAACACGCTTAAATTCATGCACTTGGGGAACCAGTGAAAATAGCTCGTCAGAGCAGATGCCATGAAAATATTTGTAGAAAAGACAGAGGGAAGCCACATTATGTCTGTGAGAAAGTGACTATAGACGAGATGCTAAATCAAGACTCATCCCATTGCATATCCGTCTCTGGATTATGTTGAGGACCTCGAGACGTACAACGGAGGTGCCATACCATATATGGCAGCGATATTCCATGTAAGGACGAATGGTTGATTTATAGATTTGAAGGTTGGACTCAAGCGAGAAAAACTTTCTGGCTGCCGCAAAGAACTAACTTTCCTGGTGGAAGATGAAGCTATTGATTCAATGTAGTTGTTCCACCTCACGTTAGCGGAAAGCGTGAGACCAAACAGGCGCTCTCGTGGAGATGGGCATAAGGCAGTCTGATTGGAAGCAGGTTGGGTTCTCTGTGGTGGGTAAAGGAGAGCAGTTTCGTTTTGGAGGCGTTAAAGTTTTACTTTCAAAGATGGCCCTTGTTTGAAGATTGTGGTTTAAACTCACCCCATACCTTAAATGGAACACATATATACGATCCAACGTTAAAGATGCTGGAAAAATGGTCGGTTCTTTGTATTGATTCATGAAGTAATTGACTCCTCCTACCATGTCTTGTATTTGCAAGAATCAGATCAGACCAAAAAGATAGTATTGCTGTCATATCTGGGCTGGAGCTGCCCAATCCTCATTTTCAAATCTTCGCAGAGTTCAAAAGCGTTTACGCGGCCTTGTGGATGATGAATTATTTTCCCCCATATAAGCACTTTCCCACAGACGAAGCGTCGCAAGTCACTCGCTCATCTATCACTATTACCGTAGAAAATTATATAATGAGCTATATTCCTTAGTTCAACCAGTTCAGACTTTTAAAACTAATACCTGCTATGTTGCATACACAGAGTCGAATCATTGTCATTCCCTTCGCATTCTATCGGTAAGAAGTAAGTTTCATTCGAACAGTTTCTTCCCTAAGAACAGCTACTTTGTGGAACAGACTCCCAAGTGGATGCTATCCCGATCACTAGAATCTTATCCTGTTCAAGTCTAGGATCAACTGTTATCAATCCTTCATATAATCGTAAAATGGACTTTTTACCATCCCCTCTTATGCCGTTACAGCAAACTCATAAAGTAACTTTCTACCTTGAGCGCCTCTTGAGATTTCTGCTGAGTCTACTACAATAAAAAACAACAAAAGAAAACGAAAAAAAAGAAAAACAAACGAAGGCCCCCCCCCCCAAAAAAAAAAACAAAAAAAACAAACAAAAAAAAAGAATTTCCCTAAATAAATATGTTGCACTCAGTGACCGGAAGAGTACATATAATGTAAAAGTTAATTTCAGGACTGTAGAGGTCACATTGACATTTCCTAAGATAAACAAGTAAACAACGTATGTATTTATTTATTCAGAGCGAATATAGATATATTGAACGACTAGTGTAAGTTTAGCGGATAATATACAATCAATAATGTATATGTTATCTATTGACCTCTGTCTATTCCCATTGATCTCAACCTGTACACATCTATCAATCGAATCCTAATTCCCAGCCTCAGTGAACATCCTAAAGCAAAATTTACCCAGATATATACAGGCAAAATGATGCAAATGTAGTCTGGCATGATGCACTGAGGAAAAGAAAACGTGATAATAAAGATGTTGGTAATTACTGACCAATCAACATACGAGCTTTAATATTGAACATACGTGGATTGATCAAAAAGTGTCGGGACTCTTGCCATGATAACGGAGATATAGTAGACAGAGTGAAGTCAGTGTGACCGTTGAAGTATTAGTTAAAAAAATAGAATTCAAACCATTTAACTATTCTCCGTGAACACCAACTACATGAAATGCTATCTATTAAATTGATTACTGTTATTATAGGTGAAAAATTAGTTAACAAAATACCGCAAGCAAAGTTGGTTGTCTGTGTCGCGCCAGAAGTTTTTTCTCGCCTGAATCTATCCTTCAAATCTATAAATCTACCATTCGTCCTTGTGTTGAATACTGTTGCCATATATGGTCTGGTGCACTCACTGTTCATCTCAAAGTCTTCGACCAAATCCAGAGACGGATATGCAATGTAATAGGTTCTGATCTGGCATCTCGTCCACAATCACTTTCTCAAAGACGTGATGTGGATCCCTCCTGTCTTTTCTACAGATATTTTCATGGCAACTGCTCTGATCGGCTACTTTTACTGGTACCCAAACGGCATGAATTTAAGCGTGCTACTAGATTGGCATCTCCGTGCCAGTCTTTCACTGTCGAATCAGTTAAATATAACTACCGCTTCTACTCCAACAGCTTCTTCTCTCTCACTTCCCGTCAGTGGAACTCCCTTCCTCGTACTTGATTCCTTGATAGCTATAATCTTCAAATATTCAAATGTAATGTCAGTTGACATCTTCTGATGCCTTAATCCAGATCCCCGTCCTTCACTATAATCTTTTCTCAAACACCCCCTCTTTTCTCTTGCTCTCACTTTAACCTCTTGTGTACTAGTGCCTGGCTTGGAGTGAAATGCTTAAAAAATACAAGGGAAGTAATTCATTGGTTCCAGGTCATCTGAAACAAGTTAGAAAGGTGTATAAATGCCGTATACCCCTTCATGCTGTGAGGCGGCCAAAATAACGTTGTTTTCCTCCTTTCTTCTCTCGCTAGTGATCGCTAGTTTTTGGATTCGGAGATGAAATGAGAACTTCAACAAAAGGATTTTAAACTCATCTTTTTTTATTAACCACATCCACGTGTACATTTCTAACCATCCAGTGCGTTCGCTCTATCAGGCCCACTGGGGAAGAAAGTTCTCCGAGACACGAAATAACCACGTCTGATCTCTTACTCCTCTAAAACACTTTCTATCTTTCTAACCTTCCTACGCTAGTTTTAACCAATCAAAAAGGACTTCCTTTGTTTTGCCTACCATCTGAACTTGAGATCAAAATGAGGAAGTCAGAGGAAAATACAATTCTTTAAAAAATAATTGTCTGCTAGACTATCGTTTAATATAAATTTGAAAGAATTTCCCTGCGTATTTGACAATCGTAAATTAACGATTAATTAATCTTAAAAAAATATCGGGACTTTTGCTATAGTAACAGAGCTAAAGTCCACAAAGTGAAGGTGCTTGGCACAGATTGACCTTGAACTCTGTAGCGCATACACACTCATCATCATCATTATCATCATCATCCTTCGACCTCCGTATGGTTGGTCGGAACTTCTTTTTTTTCTTAAGCATTTCACCCCAAGTAACGTGGGAGTGGCACTAGCACGCAAGAGGTTACAGAGAGTGAAAGTAAGAGAAAAGACGGGTATGTAAGGAAAGGATAAAAAGAAGGACGGGGATCAAGATCAAAGAACCAGAAGATGTCGATTGATATTACATTTAAATTTTTGAAGGTTATAGCTATCAGGAGAGCAAGTAAGAGGAAGGGGGTTCCATTGTCGGGAAGTGCGACAGAAGAAGACGTTGGAGTAGAAGAGGCGGTTGCATTTAAAATTGATATAATCGAATATGCATACACCTGTGTTCCCCCTCACTGGAATATGATTGGCTGGTGTCCGTCATAAATACCGACGGACGTGTAGGAGAGTCGGAGCCTTAGTCAGAGAGATAAGTCTATAACGACGCCCATTACACTACGCCATTGATCTATACTTTTTACCTGCGACTACGACGCGTACCAGTCAATTACACCTACTGTATTCTACTTGGTTATAGTAGCCAAAACCATTTAGCTACTTCGTTCAAATAAATCCCTTTCCGAGACATATCGTAAATATTTCTTCAAAGGATCGTATTCTGTGGAATCCTTTTCACGACGGCCATCTTATCAATTCTTATTTATGTAAGAAAAAGGAACAGAGACCGAAAAACTAAATTGATATAATGGAATATGGCTACACCTGTGTTCCCCCTCACTGGAATATAATTGGCTGGTGTCCGTCATAAATACCGACGGACGTGTAGGTACGACAGAGTCAAAGGACCCTTAGTCTGAGAGCTAAGTCTATAACGACGCCCACTGGACTACGCCATTGATCTACACTTCTTTACCTGCGACTACGACGCGTACCAGTCGATTACTGCTACCGTATTCTACTTGGTTATAGTAGCCAAAACCATTTAGCTACTTCGTTCAAATCTATCCCTTTCCGGGACATATAAAAAAAATATATGATGAAAATATGTGATCCTGTACTGTAATACGTTGAAAATAATCTTGGTTGCATCATATTCCTAGACTATGTACTTTTATAGTTATATCCCGATAAAATGGGAAAAATTTATATTTAGCTATTTTGGGGTGGGTGTTTGGCCACATATAGATATTAAATGGTAAGAGTAATCGTAATAAATGTCGTTTCCTTATAATTAAACATTTGGCATTCATTTACCGAGTAGTATATACTTCATTCGTGTGAATTTTATAAAATGTTTCTCGTAAAAAATTCCAGGAAAATAAGTTTCTAAAGTCTGTTATCAAGTTTATCAAGCTGTTATCGCTTTTTTTTTCTGTTAACCAGCTAGTAACAATATCGAAAATAAAGTTCATTATAAATATTTGATGATTTGCCTTGTGAAAAACATTGAAATATTGGTTTTTACAAGAATTACATAATTCCCAGTTGACAAAAATGCTATCAGCACTCAAAAAACAAAAGAATTAAAAAATTAAAAAATTTTTTATGCATTTTTCAAAAGTTTGCAAATCTCATAGTTGATTTCAGGATTCAAATTTTTCTAATTTTGAGACATGTCCTTTGAAATAAACCCCAGAAGTTGTCAATGATTTAAAAATTGCCTATGATTGAAATGCATGGGAGGGAAGAACCTGAGCAACATAAGTCCTCGAAATCAGTCAAACACGATGCCATCATCTAATGATACTAGATTCAGAGTCCTACATAAACTTTTCAGAAAAAAACGCAATATATAGCGATGGTTAACTAGTTCGTTTTGGAGCTCCTTTCAAGTGTAGTAAGTTTGATCATAACAATATTATCTCTGTTAAACCCGAGTAGATATCTATATTAAACCCGAGTAGATATCTACAGACGTCGACTGAAGTGTTATGACAAACTAATCACACAGAGAATTGCTAGTGTCAAGTGTTCAATCCTCAGAATCTCACCATCCTCCTGTAGAGCAATATCTCTATTGCCTCAAGCCTTCTCTTCATCCGTGAGGAGATTGTCCAGAATCCACTGCTGATTAGGATGATTAACATTACATAGCAGTTCAACACACTTTTCTTTGATTCTAACCAAATGTTCTTTTTCTTTTTTAAATCGTTTTACCTGAAACAAGGCAATAAAGCCACTAAGTTGCAGGGGATTACTGAGTGCGAGAGAATAAAAGAAAAAAGAATGCGTTATTAAGGAGATAGAACAAGAAAAAGAATAAGAATTTAGACAGCATAAGATAACGATTGACATTGCATTTAAATTTTTGAAGATCAGAGCTGATTAGGAAGGAAGAAGCTGGAGGAGAGTTCCACAAGCGAGAAGTGCGAGAGAATAAACTGTCAGCATAGAAATTATGGCTACATCAAGCCATTTCAACTGTAAAAGGATGAGACCTTGCCGCCAATCTAGTACTGCGCTTACATTCATAAAGTCTAGGTACCATAGAGGAAAGTTCATCAGAACAATTGCGATGAAAATATTTATAGAAAAGACTCAGGGAAGCTACGTTATGGTGGTGAGAAAGTGATTGAACATTATTTTAGCGGATTCCCGTGTTTGAGTAGACGCCCTGTTTATTTATTTTTTTATGTTTGATGTTGTTTCGCACTGAGTTATCTGTGCTGCGGTATATATAAGAGATACTTCGGACCGAATCATCTCATTTTTATTGCTTGGATTCTTCACAGTAAATCTGCTTTTAGTATCCAATATTAGAAAACATACAGATTGAGAAGGATTCAACAATCAACAATCTTTTTGTTCGCTTGAAGAATAATTAATATTAAATTAACTTTTATACAAGGGTAGACGTTATTTTTGTTACATATCATTTGCAAGAAGATAGAAGTTAAGGTTACTAGCAAAGGGGACAGAACAACATACACATTACAAATTGGAGATGCCAAACTCAAATAAGTACAAAAATGTAAATATCTGGGAAGTGTTTTAACGGCGAACGGAAAATGTAACATTAAAATCCGAAGTCGCATTGGGATAGCGAAAGATGCCTTCCGAAAGTCATGTAAAGTATTAAGAAACAGGAAAATTTCCTTAGAAACAAAAAAAGACTACTGATCTGTTATGTAATATCAGTTCACCTATATGGCAGTGAATGCTGGACAATCTCCTCACAGATGAAGTATAAACTTGAAGCAAGAGAAAAGTTGTTCTACACCAGGATCCTGAGGATACCATGAACTGAATATCTGAATAATGAGGAAGTTTTAGGAAAAATGGAAACAAAAATAACTTTTCTATTTAAAATCGTAAAGAAACAGTTGCAATTTCTAAAGAACACAATGAGGAAAGAGGGCATAGAAAATTTGACACTCACAGGACACGTTGAAGTCAAGAGGGACTGGGTAAATCTGCGCTTCACTTACCTAACGAGCATGCATATATCATTTGTAGAATAAGATTTAGTAGAGATAGCAAGATTATAAAATTTACTAAAAACTACAAAGGACAGGAAATTCCAGGATCGGCCACTTCCTGAATGGACACGGTATATAGATCCTCTTTGATGCTAATATCGTTGAGCTCTCACGTTGGAGGCAGCCATAAATTCGTTTTATACCTTCATTTAAGGTAGGGGTCGTCAACCTTTTCGAGAGAGCGCATCAGACAGCTATGTAGTGTCTTGGAGGAGGGCTATTACATCAATTGTAAGATAACAAATTCTCACGACCTTAGACCGCTCTGTTTAAAAGACTGCCTTGGTCTGGAGGTTTAAAGAAAAAACAGTTAATGTTATATTATTTAAACAAGGTTGCTTGTTTTTAATGCAGGAATAATAGAACAACAACACAACAAAAAATGCGAATTCCTTTTTGTGGAAATTGTGGAGAACCATGATCGTTAACGTCCTGAAGGAACATGGCACATAGAAGAAGAACTTTCTATTCGCTTCACGGGATTGTATTTTCTCATTGAACGACGCTTATCACAAAAGATATTTTGTGTTTGTTTTTTTCTTTCTCACTTGGTTCGTCTTTTCTTTGCGTCGACTAATTTCAGGACATGTGCCGACAAACAAAACCTTCGTATCACGAGCAGAATCACGCGGTCCATTCAAATAAAACTGGTGTCAGGTCATTCAGATGGCGCTGTCTGGGTTAAGGCTTTGAGTCAGCTCGTTTTCTTTATATATTCCGCATTGTCTGACTGGGTGGGGGTTTGATGGAAAGATTATATTACGTCGATGTTTCAAGCTTGCAAGGAGAATCCGCTAGTGTTTGCAGCCAATAAGCGGAAACGTGACGTTTATCTGAGTTTGAATAACGATCACTGGCACCGGTCTTATTGTTTTCCTCTTTTATCATCTGTGTCAGCTTTAAAACGTGGACGGTCATAGCTCTCCACAACTTCCTCTCATATGTTGCTTTAAGTAACTCTTTGTCCGTTCTGCTATCCATTCACATAATTTAACGGTTTGTTTTAAACCTTCTTTTCTCATAGTGGTTATTCGATTCATCCATGTCTCATACCTTCAGTTTGAGTATTAGATTCTCCTAGCCTTCTGTCCTCATCATATATCAGATTTATTGTAGTGAAAAATTCAAATAAAAATCTCTTTTTTAATACTCAAGCAAAACAAACAGTTGTATACTGCCTTCATCCTCACTAGATGCCTTGTGCCAAACGTATTTTCTTCAATATTTTTATGCGATAGTAGAGAGAAAAAGGCATCAAGTTAATCTATACAGCTAGCTATATCTATATAATAGATACAAATGTTAGTGTTAAATTAAAGGGTCAGAACTATCTAACTTTCAATAGCTTACGTTACAGAAAATTTGAATTTCCAGGTTTTCATGATTGAGATTGTTTTCGGAGATTTCTTACATGATTTTTTGCGACGAATTTTTACACATTTTAAAATATCTTCTTCACATTTATCAGTACTAGGGCCTATAGGTCTCCTGACTTGAGTCTTAGGGCCATATAATCAAAGTGTTATTCCTGGGCGTCACTAAACATCTGCACATCACTGATAAACCCTCTACAACCCTAATTGTAGCAAACAACAAGCCCCCAAACCTACTAGATCTCATCAATAATATTAACACATGTGGAATAAACCAAGTCTCACTTCACTTTTTATTTCTCACTGAGAAAAGACACAGGTGTGTCTGAAAATTCTGATTTTTAACAAGTTATGTTTCTATTTGGTTAAAAGGCCTAATATATACAATAAATATTATTAGTCTTATGATCATTATCTGTCTATATCTCTGAAATGAGTTATTGTAAATATTTACACTATTTACATTGTCCGGACATTTGTCCTCATCTTTGTTGCTTTATTCACGATGTTTCCTCAAAGACACATGGCTCAGTGGTTGAAGTAATCCAGTGACTTGACCCAAAGAGTTGTGAGTTCAATACTTGGTAACAGCAGTGGTGAATAAAAAACATTGAAAGTTGAGTTAAAGGGTAATAACTGATACGAAAATATCCGGAAGAGGCATAACATGTGAAACTAGAACAATCTACCGCCCGATGGACTAAATAAACGGTTCGATTCGAAATTTCAATCACCTGAGGAAGTCCGGAGCGTATAACGGCCGAAACGTCGTGAATAGGGCAACAAAGATGAGGACAACAGCCCGAACAATGTAAATTGTCTTATTATCAATAAGATTATTTGGCTAGAGCGAAACAGTCTCTCTGTGGATGACTCTATATATATATATATATATATATATATATATATATCTATATATCTATATCATTATAGTAATTCATCAAGTCTAGAAGAATCCTCAACAGAAAGGACTGGACGGTCGTTTCGTTATATTTTTGGGACACATCAGCAGCGCGCATCCACTGTCTAGATTCGAACCCGAACCGTTTCGATGCAACGCAAGGGTCATACGAACTGTACCAATGGACCTCGGTGACGAAGAAAAAACTGAAATCGGACGAAACGGTCGTCCAGTCCTTTCTATATTCCGTTGTGGATTCTTCTTCTAGATACGATGGTCATAGAATTCAATACGTCATGCGAACTCTAGGCCATGGTCACGTTCTTCTCTATCTACAAATGCTTGATCTCTGATACAGAGCACTCTTGAAATGTAAATATAGCAATTTTTAAACATTTTAATTTTACATACATAATTGCTGGCTACTCGTTTCCATGCACACCTTTCTGCTATGGCAGTTAGACATTCCCAGACATCTGCTCTGACACATTTTTGTTTGTTCTACACCTACAGAGCCCACCTGTGGTTTATACTGCAACTATCATGAGCAGACCTTAGTTACAGTTTCTAGTAAAGAACGCATCATCTGTCGTGATCAACAGTTTGAACAAAAGCAGTACCCCTCAGCCAGGATGACTGGCAACCTCATGCTGGCATGACAATCGACAATCAATTCCGGCATCCCAATTTCACTCATAAGTTGTACTAAGTTTTCGGTTACTTTCTAATTGTGTTGGGATCGCCTTCTAAAGCTGATAATATCGAGAAGTTACCTCCTGCATCAAATCGATCACAGTGAGATTTGAACCCGGGTCTCATGGTTAGATAGCAAGAGTTCTAATACTTGGTCACGTGCAAAATACATATATGAATCTCTCTTGCTCTCTATACATTAAAAATTCAATGCAGTGTCAATCCCTATCTACTGTCTTCCTGATTCTCTTGGCGCTCATCATTAATGTTTCTGTTCCTAATTCTTCTACACCCAGTAACCCCTTGTGTCCCAGTGTCTTTACTGCCTTGCATGGGGTGATACCAATATATATATATATATATATATATATATATATATATATATATATGTGTGTGTGTTCTGTTTTTGTTGCATGAAAAATTTCAAAGTAACGACAAACTCGTGTATACGAGTCGCGGAAGCGAAAATCGCATTGCAGCTCGTGACGTCACACATGACCACGCGAGAGTGAATACGAGAAGTATTAAGTATGGGAAGCCGTTGGTATAAACTATAATTGATAACAGAAGCCATTGGTTTATACCAACGACTTCTCGTATTCACTCTCACGTGGTCATGTGTGACGTCACGAGCTGCAATGCGATTTTCGCTTCCGCGACTCGTATACACGAGTTTGTCGTTGCTTTGAAATTTTGTTATTATTGTTTCGTCCGTGTATTGTTTGATATATATATATATATATATATATATATATATATATATATATATATATATATATATATATATATGTTAGTGAATATACGTCGATAGCACGTGTCTAGGAAGTTAGGTGGGCAGATGTAAGGGGTGATATTGTCACAGAAATTGTCTGACAGCCATGACTGGCTTCTTCTGCTTGTGTGGCATAGAGATGTTGCAAGATACAGGGCCTTTCAGCAGCCACTCTCTTGACCAAGAGCAGCACTACCTCCTCAAGGCATTTGATGTAGGTTTCCCTATTGAGTCTGAGGGCCACACCATCAATTTCGGGAATTCTTTTCCTATCAGGACGATCAGAGCGAGTTTTCCGTGCTGCTGTACCTTCGTAATCACCATTAGACTCATCCAGTGCTTTCAGAATGCCCTGTAATGTCCTCATATTAAGACCTAAACACACTGAAATGTTCGTATTGGAGCTTCCAGCGCGAATGTCAAGCAGTACAGCAAGTTGTTTCCAAATTTCTGGCAGAAAGAATTGTGTCATGGTGCGCTTTTTCTCACAGACGATGCCCAACTAATCCTACTACGCTGGGCAGGCGATAAAATAAAAAACGAACAATATAAAATTGCGACAATTTACCCATCGCAATCTGCATATATATATATATATATATATATATATATATATATATATGTGTATAATATTAGTGCTCAATATACATATATATATATATATTTATATTGATAATATTAGTCGTCAATACACACACACACATATATATATATATATATATATATAGTCGACTCTCCCGTCGAAATTCGACGTATGAGGGTCAAGCAGATCAGTTTCCTGGAAACTGACAGCCCAACAACAGCACATGAGATTTGATTATAGTGGTGAAGGTTTCGTACAGGACCATCCACACTTTTTGAAGGGATGAATGCAGAGACTTGGTGCATATATATATATATATATATAAGGTGGGATATACAACCATGTTCAGGTAGTTTTTGTTTTTTGCTGTGACAATGTGTATATATATATATATATATATATACAGTGTAACCCGGATATAAGAGACCCGGATATAAGAGAAAGCCGGATATAAGAGAGATTTTCTCTGGTCCCAAATTAGAGCCACACTTACCTAAACACAATAGCCCAAACCCGGATATAAGAGAAACCCGGATATAAGACACTTCATCGGCCCCGACAACTATGTCATATCCGAGTTACACTGTATATATATATATATATATATATATATATATATATTGATAATATCAGTGGTCAGTATATATATATATATATATATATATATATAAATTCCCAAGAGGATAGAATCCAGGTAGAACTCAATGTCCAGGACAGAGTAAGAATATAATATAAAAGGCTCAAATACTAATATTCCATGGTTATAATTTATCACAGTGAAATCGTAATCTCGATCTAATTCATCAGCGCTACAGATTCAAAAAGATCGTGTGTTTGTGTGTGTTCAAATAAAAGTGTTTAATTTTCCCCCATCACTCTATGTTTTATAAAAAGCGGGAAATATTCCCGCGTTTCATAAATCTCTACCACCATTGACCATGAAATACCCAAAGCATTTTAATGGGGACATTGTTTCAACATAATTATTTTATATTTAGGAGCCTCACGTTTAATATATTTGAAGTGGACACCATTTTATGTCATTAATATTCAATGCTTTACGACAACAAAAACGAGGCCACCAGGTGTCGCCTCTTGCATTTCAAATAATTTATCATTCTTATGTGAAACATACCATTTGGTATTTCAGTTAAGTTAAGGTTTCGCTTTTTGTTTTATAGGCTTTGCTAGAGAGAATTTCTCTTTTCACGTATTTTGCTCTTTTTAAATTATTATGGTGGTGTGTCCTTTAAGCACTCCTGTTGTTCCGAGTTCATTCACCCTCACCTGAGGTTAAACCGATTTCTTCCTGACGTCAACTCGGATAATTTCTATATTCATTAAGTCCAGGAAAGAAAACTTGTTCGCATACAAAAAATGTATATTAAAAAAAAAAATGAACATACCTTGTCAGAAGAATAACAAAATAGTCCCATATATATATACACGTATACATTTATATATACAGGGTGTAGTAAAAATGGTCTTACTTTTAGGGGTGGATTTCCTCACACCAAAACAGGGACAAAAGTCCACGCGTGTTTATATCTGGATTCTTTTCGAAAACCTGTAGAAGGTGTTCTTCGTGGTTAGGCGTATGAGCGGATCTCGGTCTCCCTCGAGCCATAGTTTGTAGAGCCACGGATCCTGTATCAGCAAAGCGACGATAAACAGCAGCAAAAGTTGAATGACTGGGCTGCCTTCGGTCTGGAAACTAAACTGCTACAGCCGTGCAGCCTCTGGCCCATTACCATTCGCGCGGTCGTATGTAAAAATCATATTTGCCTGCTCACGACATGAATATCCTGCTATTGTTAAACAAAACACTTCTCAGTTAACTCACTAATACAGACTAACCGCAAATGTACACGAATGACAAATATAACCTAGTCTACATGGCAACACAGCGCCATCTATTGTAAACTTTCTTTAAACTTAAAAACGCAAAACCAAGGTATTTACGTATATATGTTTATATGGACTTTTTTCCTTTTTTTTGGTGGGAGGAACCCGCGCCCAAATTTTGTAAAAGTATTTTTGAGACTCTCTGCATATATAAATATATGCTTCTTTAAGTCTCTTCTTCCTCTTTGAAGAGATTGTCCAGCATTCCCTGTCTGCTGTTACTTTTCCTAAATAATTCTATTTTAGATTCATCTCTTTAAAGGACATTGTTTCAGAGGGTCATGGCCTATCTCTTGGTGTTCTCTGGCAGTTTACTACTGCCTACATGCTATTATTTTGAGTGTAAGGATTTCTTCCTTGCACACCCCCCAGACAAATCAAATTTATGCACTCTCTTTCTGATTGTACGTGCATTTATTTTGGCATCAGCTGGGACAAGAGCTAGCTGGAGCCGGCGCCGGAAGACTTATCACCGCCAACTCAACACCGCCGATTCACCACAACTCAAATCTGTAACAATCTACTCAGCGCAAAAACAACTCAACAACATGCAAATTATAAAGTTTTTTCGTCGACTTTTTTAAACGTAATAAAAGTAATTTATTAAGGATCATTTTTTAATACATTATTTTTTAATTTAAAAATTTATCAGCCTAATAATCTATCTAATAATCTATCTATCTATCTATCTATCTATCTATCTATCTATCTATCTATCTATCCAAATGTCTGTCTGCCTATCTAATTATCTTTCAGTATGTTCACATATATGTATGCATGTCTGCCTATCTCTCTATTTATCTGTCTATCAGTCTGTTCAAATATCTATCTATCTATCTATCTATCTATCTATCTATCTATCTATCTACTCAAATATCTGTCTGCCAGTCTATCTGTTCAAATGATGGTCTGTGTGTCTGTCTCTCTCTCTGTCTATCTGTCTCAGTCTGATCAAATGTCTGTCTATCTATCTATTTATCCATCTACGGAAAATATATAAGACATTTTGAAAAGCTCCACACACACACACACACACACACACATATATATATATATATACGTGTGTGCGTGCGTGTGCATATGCGTTAAGTGAATTCGATAAATCCAAACGCAGAAAGTAGCACGTGAAAATCAACCAGCGTTTTGATTTATCCAATCCAGTTTTAACATATAATGTCACCACACCCTCGGATATATATATATATATATATATATATATATATATATATATATGGGATAATTATATGACAAATTTTAAAAAAAGTTTATTTGTGATGTTTTTCGTCTTTCATGACTTCATCGGACTAAATTTCTTATATTGGTAGAACTACACCTGCTCCGGACATGAAATGCATATATAGTTATCGTATAAGGAAAGAGGTTATAGTAGTTCCAACGAGAAAAAAAGTCTGTATATTAAAAAGAAGAGAGAAACCGCAAGCGTTTTTGGTTGTAATGTGGATTTAAAAAAAAAAAATATTATGTCTTATTTTCTATAATTTTGCTACCCGTGTTTCCGGTCTCGCGACCTTCATCAGGCAAAGCGTGGAGATTTCCACATATTATTAAAAATAATTGATTTTTTTAAACTTATTTTTTTCGATGTTAAATATTCTCGATATGTGACATTCTGTTTTTTGTGTGTTGGTGACCCAAATGTATTTGTGTTGTGTGTGTGTGTGTTTTGAGTGGTGAGGTAAAAAAAACATTATTCAAATATTTTTTTTTGTAAAACGAACTTAAATGTTGACCGATTTGAGTTCGTATTCTTTCTTTCTTTCTCTTTCTTTCTTTCTTTCTTTTATTTTCATCTATTTCGATATGTATCGGGTGGGGTTGTTGAGATGTCAGTTCTCTCCGTGGAAGTAAATATGTAAAGGTCTGTTTCTTTTTAACCAAAAGTTAAACAAATAGTCGTTTCATTTTATGATCGATGAATTCAGTTGTGAAACGCCTTATGGAAAATCGATCGTCATCTGACGAAAATACACGTGAGAGACGACACCATATTGTTTTTCTCTTTTCTTTCTTTTGAACACACATACAGACACACACTCACAGTATAACCAACAAAAACATGAAAAATAGTCTTAGTGAATAAATTTACTAAAGTTACTTACATATTAAAATTACAAATATTTAAGTAAATGCTCTGTTTATAATAAACAGTATTAACGACATTTACCGGCCTGAATGTCCGAGAAATTTTCATAGAAAATATGCGTCCTCCGACAGGAATCGAACTTGTATCCTATACAGAGGAGCTTTTCAGTTAGCAAGGTCGAAATTGTACTTTAAAAACAGTAAAATCGATTTTGTTAACCGAAACTCTCCTCTGTGGCTCAATCGGTAAAAGCACGTCAGGCTATATGACGGATCTGTATAGGATACAAGTTCGATTCGTGTCGGAGGACGCATATTTTCTATGAAAATTTCTCGGACATTCAGGTCAGTATGTGTCGTTAATACTGTTTATTATATACTAAAATTACTTATATATTACATATATTATGTGTCTGGAGAATAATTGGGTTTTGCCAAAAACAATAAAAAAAACGTAAGTAAAATTTATTTACATATTGTTACATATTGTATTGGAATGTAAGTCTTTTTCTTTCTTTTTATGTGCCGTGTTCTTTCAGGACGTAGGCAATTATGGCTCTCCACTTCCCTCTATCCCTTATAGCTGTCAATAAGTTTCGTCACTCTGCCACTTCCCCCAAACCACTTTCTTAAGCCCGCCAGTTATGTTATGCGTTCCTTTCGCTTGTCTCTCTTTCCCTTTATTCGACCCGTGAGTATCAGATTCTCCAGGCCATCCTTTCTCATTACATGTCCCAGAAACTTCAGCTGCCTCTTCTGGATGTTATAGTATAAGCCTCCTACTTGTTTGCATCATCTGTAAGACCTCATCGTTGTTCATACGCTCGGTCCATGATGTCCTCAGCATCCTTCTGTAGAACCACTTCTCCGTTGCCTCTAGTCTCTTCTTCATCTTTGTGGAGATCGCCCAACATTCACTGCCGTAAAAGAGGACAGATTTCACATAACAACTCAATACTCTTTCCTTTGTTACCAAAGAGATCCTCCTGTTTCGCAATACTCTGCCCAGCTTTTGGAACGCGTCATTGGCCATCCCAATACGTCTACGGATCTCAGTTTCGCATTTACCGTCCTTTGTCAACATATTTCCCCGATGTTTAAACTACCGCACCTTGATTTTAGTGTCCCCGACCTGCAAATTACATTTCGGGCTCATCCTTTTAACTGATGACCATGCATTCTGTCTTCTTGTAGTTTATGCTTAAGTCCCTTCTTCTCGCTCTGATTCGTTACCTTATGTAGGAGGTTTTCTAGTTACCTTTCTGTGTCTGCTATCGGCACTGTGTCATCTGCGTATCTCCTGTTGTTAAGATTGTGGCGGCCAATGTTGAATCACGGTAGGATTTCCAATTTTAAATCAAATTCACCCCATGCAAGGCAGTAAAACCACTAAGACTCAAGCGGTTACTGGGTGTTGAAGAATTAGAAAATAAAAATATTATTGAAAGGAGTGAAAACAATAGAACAGTAAGACAATAGATAATGGCTGATATTGCATTGAAATTGTTGAAGATCAAAGTTGACTGCGAAGTAGGAAGCCAGAAGAAAGTTCCACAAGCGAGAAATGCGAGAAACGAAATTGCAAGCATAGAACTTATGATTACATCTAGCCATATGAAATGTAAAATGATGAGACCTTGTTTCCAATATAGTACCGCGTTTGAATTCATAAAGTCTAGGGACCATAGTGATCGGCTCATCCGATCAGTTACCAGGAAAATATTTATAGAAAAAGGTATAGAGAAGCGACTTTAAGACGGTGGGAAATTGATTGAAGCTGAGACGCCAGGACAGGACCAATAATATTGCTGATTCTTCTTTGGATTTTATCAAGAATCTCTTAATATATAGGAGAAGCACCAGACCAGAAGTGGCAGCAATATTCAAAGCAAGGAGGAACTGTAGAGTAATAAATATGTAAGATAGATTCTTCTTTGAATTTTATCAAGAATCTCTTAATATATAGCAGAAGCACCAGACCAGAAGTGGAAGCAATATTCAAAGCAAGGAGGAACTGTAGAGTAATAAATATGTAAGAGAGATTCTTCTTTGGATTTTATCAAGAATCTCTAAATATATAGCAGAAGCACCAGACCATATGTGGCAGCAATATTCAAAGCAAGGAGGAACTGTAGAGTAATAAATATGTAAGAGAGATTCTTCTTTGGATTTTATCAAGAATCTCTTAATATATAGCAGAAGCACCAGACCAGAAGTGGCAGCAATATTCAAAGCAAGGAGGAACTGCAGAGTAATAAATATGTAAGAGAGATTCTTCTTTGAATTTTATCAAGAATCTCTTAATATATAACAGAAGCACCAGACCAGAAGTGGCAGCAATATTCAAAGCAAGGAGGAACTGTAGAGTAATAAATATGTAAGATAGATTCTTCTTTGGATTTTATCAAGAATCTCTAAATATATAGCAGAAGCACCAGACCATATGTGGCAGCAATATTCAAAGCAAGGAGGAACTGTAGAGTAATAAATATGTAAGAGAGATTCTTCTTTGGATTTTATCAAGAATCTCTTAATATATAGCAGAAGCACCAGACCAGAAGTGGCAGCAATATTCAAAGCAAGGAGGAACTGTAGAGTAATAAATATGTAAGATAGATTCTTCTTTGGATTTTATCAAGAATCTCTAAATATATAGCAGAAGCACCAGACCATATGTGGCAGCAATATTCAAAGCAAGGAGGAACTGTAGAGTAATAAATATGTAAGAGAGATTCTTCTTTGGATTTTATCAAGAATCTCTTAATATATAGCAGAAGCACCAGACCAGAAGTGGCAGCAATATTCAAAGCAAGGAGGAACTGTAGAGTAATAAATATGTAAGAGAGATTCTTCTTTGGATTTTATCAAGAATCTCTTAATATATAGCAGAAGCACCAGACCAGAAGTGGCAGCAATATTCAAAGCAAGGAGGAACTGTAGAGTAATAAATATGTAAGAGAGATTCTTCTTTGGATTTTATCAAGAATCTCTAAATATATAGCAGAAGCACCAGACCATATGTGGCAGCAATATTCAAAGCAAGGAGGAACTGTAGAGTAATAAATATGTAAGAGAGATTCTTCTTTGGATTTTATCAAGAATCTCTTAATATATAGCAGAAGCACCAGACCAGAAGTGGCAGCAATATTCAAAGCAAGGAGGAACTGTAGAGTAATAAATATGTAAGAGAGATTCTTCTTTTGATTTTATCAAGAATCTCTTAATACATAGCAGAAGCACCAGACGAACAGTGGCAGCAATATTCAAAGCAAGGAGGAACTGTAGAGTAATAAATATGTAAGAGAGATTCTTCTTTGAATTTTATCAAGAATCTCTTAATATATAGCAGAAGCACCAGACCAGAAGTGGCAGCAATATTCAAAGCAAGGAGGAACTGCAGAGTAATAAATATGTAAGAGAGATTCTTCTTTGAATTTTATCAAGAATCTCTTAATATATAACAGAAGCACCAGACCAGAAGTGGCAGCAATATTCAAAGCAAGGAGGAACTGTAGAGTAATAAATATGTAAGATAGATTCTTCTTTGGATTTTATCAAGAATCTCTAAATATATAGCAGAAGCACCAGACCATATGTGGCAGCAATATTCAAAGCAAGGAGGAACTGTAGAGTAATAAATATGTAAGAGAGATTCTTCTTTGGATTTTATCAAGAATCTCTTAATATATAGCAGAAGCACCAGACCAGAAGTGGCAGCAATATTCAAAGCAAGGAGGAACTGTAGAGTAATAAATATGTAAGATAGATTCTTCTTTGGATTTTATCAAGAATCTCTAAATATATAGCAGAAGCACCAGACCATATGTGGCAGCAATATTCAAAGCAAGGAGGAACTGTAGAGTAATAAATATGTAAGAGAGATTCTTCTTTGGATTTTATCAAGAATCTCTTAATATATAGCAGAAGCACCAGACCAGAAGTGGCAGCAATATTCAAAGCAAGGAGGAACTGTAGAGTAATAAATATGTAAGAGAGATTCTTCTTTGGATTTTATCAAGAATCTCTTAATATATAGCAGAAGCACCAGACCAGAAGTGGCAGCAATATTCAAAGCAAGGAGGAACTGTAGAGTAATAAATATGTAAGAGAGATTCTTCTTTGGATTTTATCAAGAATCTCTAAATATATAGCAGAAGCACCAGACCATATGTGGCAGCAATATTCAAAGCAAGGAGGAACTGTAGAGTAATAAATATGTAAGAGAGATTCTTCTTTGGATTTTATCAAGAATCTCTTAATATATAGCAGAAGCACCAGACCAGAAGTGGCAGCAATATTCAAAGCAAGGAGGAACTGTAGAGTAATAAATATGTAAGAGAGATTCTTCTTTGGATTTTATCAAGAATCTCTTAATACATAGCAGAAGCACCAGACGAACAGTGGCAGCAATATTCAAAGCAAGGAGGAACTGTAGAGTAATAAATATGTAAGAGAGATTCTTCTTTGAATTTTATCAAGAATCTCTTAATATATAGCAGAAGCACCAGACCAGAAGTGGCAGCAATATTCAAAGCAAGGAGGAACTGTAGAGTAATAAATATGTAAGATAGATTCTTCTTTGGATTTTATCAAGAATCTCTAAATATATAGCAGAAGCACCAGACCATATGTGGCAGCAATATTCAAAGCAAGGAGGAACTGTAGAGTAATAAATATGTAAGAGAGATTCTTCTTTGAATTTTATCAAGAATCTCTTAATATATAGCAGAAGCACCAGACCAGAAGTGGCAGCAATATTCAAAGCAAGGAGGAACTGTAGAGTAATAAATATGTAAGAGAGATTCTTCTTTGGATTTTATCAAGAATCTCTTAATATATAGCAGAAGCACCAGACCAGAAGTGGCAGCAATATTCAAAGCAAGGAGGAACTGTAGAGTAATAAATATGTAAGAGAGATTCTTCTTTGAATTTTATCAAGAATCTCTTAATATATAGCAGAAGCACCAGACCAGAAGTGGCAGCAATATTCAAAGCAAGGAGGAACTGTAGAGTAATAAATATGTAAGATAGATTCTTCTTTGGATTTTATCAAGAATCTCTTAATATATAGCAGAAGCACCAGACCAGAAGTGGCAGCAATATTCAAAGCAAGGAGGAACTGTAGAGTAATAAATATGTAAGAGAGATTCTTCTTTGGATTTTATCAAGAATCTCTTAATATATAGAAGCACCAGACCAGATGTGGCAGCAATATTCAAAGCAAGGAGGAACTGTAGAGTAATAAATATGTAAGAGAGATTCTTCTTTGGATTTTATCAAGAATCTCTAAATATATAGCAGAAGCACCAGACCAGATGTGGCAGCAATACCAGAAGGGATATAAAAACAAATGCAAGGGAAATTTATTTTAACCTAAAATAATTGAAGGATTATTAGTCAAACCGAAATTATATATATATATATATATATATATATATATATATATATATATATATATATATATATATATATATATATATATATATATATATGTGTGTGTGTGTGTGTGTGTGTGTGTGTGTGTGTGTGTGTGTCTGCAAATTTTCTGTGTTAGGTTTGGCTTCTGCAGGTTGGAATGAAAGACAAAATATGTAAGGAAAATCTACTGGGTGTTTTAAGGATAAGTTGTCTTTCTCTTAGACTGGTAGCTGCCAATGTCTGCTCTACTGTTTAATCCATACCTAAGGGATGAGATAAAGACATATACTCATACCGTTCCCAAAAGTATTTGCGTATAAGTGAATGTAACGAATTCGACTGGAGTTCGAACTCGAGAACTCATTCCGATTTCACATTCCGACCCACTATACATTGCACCAACCGCACATCCTCCCCCCTCTCTCTCTCTATATATATATATATATATATCCGAGGATTGAGGAATCAGAGAGCTGAGTTCGAATTCCAGCCGAATTCATTAAATTCCCTCACGTGCTAATAACGCTGGGAAAGGTATGAATCCCCTTTTTCTCCCTACCCTCAACTATGGGTAAATAGGAGGACAGTCTGGGTTCTATAGCCTAGGATGGCAACTAGTCTAGGAGAAGGACAACTCCGAATTCAAAAGCTGCGGAGCGTCATTTGGGGGGAACGTGTGGCACTTAGTGCATCAGTTCACTTTATTCGGCCCTTCAAAAAGTGTGCCTTTACCACTAAAATCAAATCACATGTGCTGGTGTTGCTTGACCCTCATACATCGATAAACGACGGGAGAGACCATTATATATATATATATATATATATATATATATATATATATATATATATATATATATATATATATATATATATATATATATATATCACTTTAAACATTATTTTTAGTGGATACTCGTATTTGAGTAGACACGTTTTTCTTTAATGAGGTTTCTCGAACATTAAGGCCGGTAGATGAAAATAAATAAATAAATAAACGGAGCGTCTACTCAAATACTGGTATCCACTAAAAATAGCCTTTAAAGTAATAAAAAATCTGCCGGATTAATAAAAGTCCATTACTTTCTTAAGAATATATATATATATATATATATATATATATATATATATATATATATATATATATATATATATATATATATATATATATATATATATATGTATATATGTTTGGATTGATGTGAGTTTTTGACCCTGGGTTTCAAGCTTTTGCGATCGACAAACACACATATATATGTATATATAAATATAGGATTGGTGTATACGGAATAAATTCCAATAACCAACAAATACTATTCTTAAAAGAGTGCTCAATATAGAGTAGAGGAAATATAATTATTTATTCGAAAATTATAACATAAATATGTTATAATTTTCGAATAAATAATAATAATAATAATAATAATAATAATAATAATAATATATATATATATATATATATATATATATATTATGAAATGGACAGGCCGGTAAATGTTATTTAATACTGTTTATTATAAACAGAGCATTTACTTAAAATACTTGAATCTATAAAAAGAATGTTAAAGATAAAAATGTCTATAAATATATATATATATATATATATATATATATATATATATATATATATATATATACACAGAAAGAATAGTAAGATATATAATCCGGTGTTATAGATATGTGTAGCGAAAAAACAATATTTTAAATCAATTAATTTATAATAAATATATATATATATATATATATATATATATATATATATATATATATAGATAGATAGATAGATAGATAGATAGAGAGCGCGCGCGAGAGAGAGAGATAGAGAGGGGGAAGTGAGAGAGAGAGTGTTGGGAATTAAATAACAAAAGGGAGTAATTTCTCTATAATGCGTTCGATCATTTAAAAGGACCTCATCAGATAAAAATAATGTTCTTAGTCATGAAATTATGTACATATATGTCGAGAAGGTATGAAAAAATAGAGAAAAATGTCGAGAGAAATTCTGAGTATGTACGAAACCTAAATTTTAAATTTAAATTTTAAAATTTCTGATGTTCGACGGGTCCAGACATAATCGTTCAGTCGATTTCATTAATTTTCCTCAAGATTTTGCCTTCTGTTTTATAGCAGTAAATTTCTTAAGAAAGATGATAGACATTAACCTGCTTCGCTTTTGGAAACCGCACTGCATCTTTCACACACAAAATATTAAACAGAGGGGGGCTGTATTCTTCTGACCAGTGATATCTATCCTCCTCTACGGTTGAGAGACTTGGACACACTTGGTGGAGTCTGGAGAAAGGATTCAGGCTTTCAGGAATAAAATTTTGAAAAAGCTCTTCCGCATCTCCTACTAGGAGCACAAAACTAATGACTGTGTACGGAACAAGCTCAAAGTAGCGTTGGAGGATGTCATGCTTTAGCCAGGTCACACCGTATCACAGCCTCTGAATGACCATCATGCAAAGCAGTGTTGAAGGCGGACACAAGCGTGGACGGCAACTCAAGAGCTGTTCAGACATCATCAAATAGTGGATTGACATAACAATGTCGTAACTCCTGAGAGCCACCGGTAGCAGATCATCCAGGAGTAGGTTGTCTGTTTTTTTTTTCTGTGCTTAGTTCCCCACCCAGCGGACAATTGAATCAGCCAAGAGACTGAAGATGATAATTCTTCCAAATTTACCTTAGTTTATTTCTATACTTAATCCTTTGTGCAGAATATCGGCCCGAATGCCAATCTCCACTCAGCAGTATATTCCTCAAATTTTGAAGCTTGCATTTCAGTATGTTTAGCATTATCTTTCAGCTTATCTTTATATTAGGTTCGTGCAAAAATAATGACGTAATGATGTCGTTTTTTGTCAAAAAACGACATTATTACGTCATTATTTTTGCACCAACCTAATATCTAAGAAGAGGCCTTCCTATGTTTGGCATCGATGCCAAAAGTTGGCAATGAGTGAAACTTTTCGTAAGTCTTTCATCATTCATCCTAAAAACATGGCCAGGACGTCTTAACTGAGATTGTATCCCTCATACTTTTGATATGACATTTATCAAACAACTGCTCACCTGAGACTATGTCTTTCCATGTGAAACCACAGATATTTCTAAGATCTTTTTATGGAAATTATCTAGCTGTATGATATGATCTCCTACTAGGAGCACAAAACCAATGACAATGTACTGTGTCATGATTCGAATCCCTTTATTTGGCATGATAGCTGCACGGTAAACTTTAAACTTTGGTAATTAAATTCAGTCCTTTTACATTCCAAACGCTTGGCCGTAGTTTTTCCAAAATCATCACTAGCCCTGGCGATCCTATTTTTGTTTCATCACCCAAAAGAAGCAACAGAAGCAATTTTGCTTCCAAAATAAGGGAAATACTTCATGTACTTTAAAAGCTTGTATGTCCACAAATATCTCACATATTGATACACTTTATTGGGACCTAGTTAATACTTTGGCGCTCCTTTGGATAGGAGTAGGTTTTGACTGGTATATAACTCTTGATTTTTGTTATCCTCATTAGACCAAATGTTTTTGTTGCAGAGGAAAACCTTTGTACGACTTCTTGTGCTTTCTGGGAAGAGGTAGCTATCAGTGCCGCATTATGTGCAAACAAAAAGTCTAAAAGTATTTTTGTTCAAGTAAAAGTTTTTGCTTTAAAACTTTGTAATTATTTGCCTCGAAGTTGCTCCAAATTCAAACAAAACGCCATTAGTATAATCACCGAAGGCATACTCTAGCATCAGAGAAAAGTAAGTAACAAACAAAATAGGCGTCCTTGCATTGACCCATTTTAAATATATTTTGGGTCCGATGCACTACGATCTGACTTAATAGAAGCTTGTATGTTTTCATGCAAGGATATTATAACATTGAACCTCTTACCAGGAATCCAAATTTTCGCAGTTAATGGAGTCAAAGCATTGTCAGCCATGATTATTTTTAAACACTGACTAATAATTTTCTAGACTTCAAAATTTAGTTAGGTCAATAAAGGCGATAAATAATTCACTGTTTTTCTTCCGTACTTTCTCGGCAATCTATCGTAAGTAATATATCCTGCTTGTGGTCCTTCTCCCAGCCATAAAATCACAATCTACAAGGTGAGTCATTATTCTTTTGGGAATAACTTGAGCAAGTATCTTGACTGCCACAGAGAATAATGATATACTCCGATGATGGTCGCTCAGTTCTTTCTTCCATTTTCCCTTAAATATTAGGTTGTCACACATGAAATGACGCACTTTTTAATTATTAGGTTGTCATACATGAAATGACGCATTTTTTTAATTATTAAGTTGTCACACATAAAATGACGCATGTTTTAATTATTAGGTTGTCACACATGAAATGACACATGTTTTGGTTGGTTGTTGATCTGGTCATCCAACGAAGTAACCTCCTTAGTAAATAAAAAACCTGACTTATTAGTGACTCATTTTCTTTCCAGATAATTTTTCTTTTAATATATTGTTGCTTATCAGCGCAATGAAAATGATTACAATGAAACAATGACGAGTAATCTTACTGTGTGAGTACATCCTCACTGGGTGCCCCATACTTTCGGCCTTGTGCCACATCTAAGCTGTGATTAGAAAATCATTTAGAGCACTTCGACGTGGTGTAATGTCTAGCAAGCTTATCTCGCTAGATTAATTACGACTGAATTGTGAGTTCGATCCTCACTGGGTGCTCCATATATTCGGCCTTGTGCCACATCTAAGCTTTGATTAGAAAATCCCCAGAGCACTTCGACGTGGTGTAATGTTTATCAAGCTTGTCTCGCTAGATTAATTACGACTGAATAGTGAATCCTATCCTCACTGGGTGCCCCATATTTTCGGCCTTGTGCCACATCTAAGCTACACTTAGAAAATCAGTGTATCCTATGAATACAAACTGGGTCATTCTGCCTCTGAAGCATTTCAGAATATCAAGGCGGTCTTTGGAAATGGTATTGTTGGAATCATAACTGTACAGAGATGGTTTCAGAAGTTTTGTTCGGAAGATTATAGTCTTGAAAATAAACCAAAGCGAAGACCACGGTCGGTTATCAGGCATGATCAATTGAATGCTTTGATTGCTTAAAATCTGAGAACTACACCCCGAAAACTTGCACCAGAACTCGAAAAATCTCGCACAACTGTTTCTCGACCCTTGAAAGCAATTGGAAAAGTAAAGAAACTGGATCTGCATGATCTGAATGATATTAAACAAAACTGAATGATATTAAACAAAACTGAATGATATTAAACAAAACTGAATGATATTAAACAAAACCGTCGCTGTGAGGTGTGCTCTCTGTTGCTTTCTCGATTGGGGAAAAAAACGAAACATTTTTGTATCTAATCATTACATGCGATGATAAATGGATACTCTATGACAATAGTAAAATAGTAGGCCAGTGGTTAGATGCAAGTGAATCACCAAACCAATACATAAAACCGCAACTGCACCCTAAAAAGTTGATGGTTGCTGCATGGTGGTCTTTCAAAGGGGTTATTTATTATTCTTTCTTACCACAAATGAAAACAATAATCACAATTTTGTATTGTGTATGCATGAAAAATTGAAAAACAAACATCCTAGACTTGTGAATAGGGATGGCCCAATTTTGCTGCACGACAACGCACGTCTGTAAACTTCTCAGTCAACTGTCCAAAAGGTGCGTAAGCTGAATTATGAAATTTTACCTCATCTTCCATATTCAGCTGATATCTCTCCTACCTTCCATCAAAATATTTCATTTGAAATTTCTTCTTGTATTATTCTTCCTGTGGCCTTGCATTGTCATGGAGGAGAATAACTTTTCCCCCTTTAATCCGTTGGGCAAAAACCAATGTATGGTAATATGTTAATGGCTTTCAATTCAATTTATTCTTAACTGATATGTATGGTCCGTAGTTAAGATGGCACATTCGTCTTTAAAAATGGTTCCAAAAGCGAAAATCATACATACAGGGTGCGATGGATAAACTGTCGTCTAAATGATGCAGAAAGGAAAATGATACTGACATCTCATTTTTAAGATATATTCACCAAAATTACACAAAATTATCCTGAAAGATTAAAATGGCTTCAACCACGACCTCCAAACGTCTTTGGAATTTCCTGCAACATTTTTGGATGGTCTCCTTTTTTAAGTTGGCGAATGCTGCCATAATCCTTGTCTTCAATTCAACTTCGATGTTACAAGGAGTTTTGTTGGTCTATCGCCCCACTGCGTCTCATACATAATAATCAAGGGGGTTGCAGTCTAGGGAGTTAGGTAGCCAGATGTAAGTGGTGATGAGGTCGAAGAAATTGTCTGGCAGCTATGACTGGTTTCTATTGCTTGTGTGGCATGGTGCAGAGTCCTGTTATCATACATAGCAGCCACCTCCATGACCAAGGGCAGCACTACCTCCTCAAGCCACTTCATGTAGGCATCTGTTGTGTTGAGTCTAAGGACCTCACCGACATCCTCTGCACTCTTAAAATGGACAATTTTGCTGTTAGACGATTTGGACAATTTTGCTGTTACACCCGGTATATATATATATATATATATATATATATATATATATATATATATATAGTTCTTTCATAGAAACTATCAGTACAATCAATACGCATATTATATTCAACTTTGGAAAACAAGAAATGTTTATTCGATAGAACCAAGAACAACCTCGAAGGTGACCGTGATTCGACCTCGAAGGCGGCTGCATGCTGCGAACAGCTGGTCCCCCGTGGATGTTGATTATCATATCCATAATGCCGGTCTTTAACAAGTCCTAGGTATTGTAGGATCGCTGGTTACCTTCCATTTCTCTTGGCGGATAAATCCAGGGGATTCAAGTTAGGAAGTGACATAGTCATGAAAATACTTGACCTGCCCCACTAGGGTCATACGAATCAAGTGGAAGGTCCTCCAGGAGTCGATACAACGGCCACACCCATCGCATCTAGCACCTCGATATACAAGCAGTATTAAGCATTCCCTTCTCTCGCGAGACCATGGTAGTGACCTGTTTTGTTAAAATTCAGTCCTTTGGTCGTGGGACTGAAGTGACCTCTCCAGGACGAAGTCCTCTTGGGCGATGGTATATGGAGGCCGTGCGATGCCCAATCTATATGCTTTCCATCTCGGTCGTACCGACAAAATTCAACGAAATACAGGACTATATTAGGGGCGGACATGGCTGGAATGTTGACAGCCAACCGCCTTCGAGGCTCAAATCCGGGTTTTCTGTCTGGATTTATTTGCATAACCATTTCCGACCTCGATGTAGGCAGTCAGTCAGTTATGTGCCATGCGTGATACACGCTTGGGCGATCATGACGAGGCAGTAGACTAGTTGCAATCTAAGTCTATAGAACCCGGTCTGTCCTACTATTTAACTATAGCTGGGGGTGGAGGGAAGAAGAGGATTAATACCTTTCCAAAGGGTATTAGCACGTAAGTGAATGTAATGGATTCGACTGGAATTCGAACTCGGCTTTCCAATTCCTCAATACGAGCCGCTATCCATTACTCCACCGTGCCTCCTCCTCATGAGAAAAGCAAGAGCATTGAAATTGTATTAGAGAGAAAGTAAATAAAATGTACCGCCAATTTTTATGACTTGTTGCAAGTTCGGCTAAAAAATATGAGCATTGGACAGGTTCTCGAAAAATCTGAACCGGGCCTGCGACAGTTTATCCGTAAATTCAGAAAAATGCAATAAATCAGTCGCATTTAATAACAAAAGCTATTTAATACACGCATGCGCACAAACACACACACACATATATACATATACATCAAGAAACAAACTTAAAAATCCATTTTGGTTAAAATTTATTTCGTGAATATTTTTCTCTTCAGCTCTTCAGACAGAAAGTTAATTAAAAACATATATATAAAAATATAAAAAACAAATATAAAAATATTCATGAAATAAATTATAACCAAAATGAAACTTTAAGGTTTTTTCTTGATTTATTATTATAATGGCCTGTAATTTAAATTTACATTGAGCTCTCTTTGGATTAATATCCTCCTTGGAATTATCCCTACCAGTTACAAATTGGTATCATATATATATATATATATATATATATATATATATACAACGCTGCCATATTAATGTCCTCGATACATCAAAGGGGGAAAAAGTATTAAAATGTGTTCCATGCCGCTTAACATGACCCTAGGTCATCTTCCATTTTTACTTCGATAAAGTTGTTCTTAAATAATTAGTGCTCCCTATACATTGCTTAGCTCTGAGTTAGTCCCGTCGCGTGTTTTGTTACCCCAACATTTATAAAGAACTCGTGATTCCCAGTCCTTTCAAATAATTTCTATGCCTGATGATGACTGTATGTACAGTTGAAAGTACTAGCAGATTAAAAAAAGACCTTATACAGATTATAGTTATTAAAAACAAGGAACATAACATTCATTGAGAGGTTCGTAGATTAATGCAACTTTGAAATTTTGGTTGCGAAGAGAATTCGCCATTTTATATCATTAACTTTACTAATCCACTTTTTGTATGAATGATTCATTGCAATATATATATATATATATATATATATATATATATATATATATATATATATATATATATATATATGTGTATGTATTATTTTATTTTAGATATTAGAGCAAAAACCCGTTGAAATCGCTACACAATAGCTTTCGAGAGACATAGAGAGAAAGTGAGGGAGAGAGAGAAAGAAGGAGATAGATAGATACTAAAACCTGAAGTAGATCGATAGAGAGATAGATTCCTAGGCTGATAGAACTAATTTCAAATCACTTAAATTCTAATAACATGTAATTATTGTTAAAGGCATTAGTCACAGTTGAAATGACACAGATGAATACAGTAAAGAAACATTGGAAAGTTAATTCTCGCATAACAAAAAATAAATAAAAAGTTGGATAGACCTTGTCTGTTTTATTCAATATATATATTAGGTTGGTGCAAAAATAATGACGTAATAATGTCGTTTTTTGACGTATTTTATAACGTCAAAAAACGACATTATTACGTCATTATTTTTGCAACAATCTAATATATATATATATATATATATATATATATATATATATATATATATAATAAAAAAATTAAAATAAAACTTATCTCACGATATCAGGCTTATAAGAAATTAATCCGGTGTCATCAGTGTTTAGACAAATTAAATTGAATTTAATTGATATCTATCTATCTATGGGAAAATAGTGAACCACCAAACAAGCAAAAAAGCATTAAATTATAAAAATATATTATCATATAAAACAGTACCAAAAATACCTATTTACAATAAAATCACCAATAATACATATTTATACCATATATTTAGTTGAAGCCATAAACTTGTATTCAGAATATTTAGATTTCAGCATTAAATAACCCATAGAGATGTTGATATGCCTCTAAAAAATATCAACCAACCAACCAACCAACCATCCATCTATCTAAATCTCAACATCTATCTATCTATCTATCTATCTATCTATCTATCTATCTATCTAAATCTCAACATCTATCTATCTATCTATCCATCTATCTATCTATCTATCTATCTATCTATCTATCTAAATCTCAACATCTATCTATCTATCTATCTATCTATCTATCTATCTATCTATCTATCTATCTAAATCTCAACATCTATCTATCTATCTATCTATCTATCTATCTAAATCTCAACATCTATCTATCTATCTATCTATCTATCTAAATCTCAACATCTATCTATCTATCTATCTATCTATCTATCTAAATCTCAACATCTATCTATCTATCTATCTATCTAAATCTCAACATCTATCTATCTATCTATCTATCTATCTATCTATCTATCTATCTATCTATCTATCTATCTATCTATCTATCTATCTAAATCTCAACATCTATCTATCTATCTATCTATCTATCTATCTATCTAAATCTCAACATCTATCTATCTATCTATCTATCTATCTATCTAAATCTCAACATCTATCTATCTATCTATCTATCTATCTATCTATCTATCTATCTATCTATCTATCTATCTAAATCTCAACATCTATCTATCTATCTATCTATCTAAATCTCAACATCTATCTATCTATCTATCTATCTATCTATCTATCTATCTATCTATCTATCTATCTATCTATCTATCTATCAGCTTACGCCCATATCATGTTGAAATATTGGTTCTCCTATGCTCACCGAAGTTAAGCAAAGTCTAGCCTGGTAGTACCTAGATGGATGACCCCTTGGGAATAACAGGTACATTTAAGCATGCGTGTGCGGCTGGTGAAATGGATAACAGCTCGGAATTGGAAATCGAAGAACCGGGTTCCAATTCCAGTTGTGTTTGTTATATTCACTTACACGGAAATACTCTTGGGAAATTTATGAATAAGTCATGGAAGTTCTCAGATATCAAAGAAAAGGAATCTGTGGAGAGCCATGATCGCCTACGTTCTGAAGAAACAGGGCACTAACATATTTTCTAATTCATCTGAATTGAAAACCGTGAAGAAAGAAATGGTAAGACTTTCTATTATCTTTCCCAATAAGCCATGACAATTCACAGATAAAAAAAATCACTTTAAAAGCATTAAATTATAAAAATATATTATCATATAAAACAGTACCAAAAATACCTATGTACAATAAGTAAAAAGGAAGCTGTGGAGAATCATGATCGCCTACGTTCTGAATAGAGATTCTATTTATTTACATTCGGACTGGCGTATAAAAAAAAAAAAGTTTTTTCTCTGGAAAATTTTCAACACGTTTAATAATTTAGAGACCTACCCTGTAGTTGAAGTAGTTGCATTTTTCTTCGAAGTGTGTATTAAAACCCGTATAAATAAAAACATGATTTCGCATGCTCATTTTAAAGAACTGGTCCCTTTTGATTATAAGTCGGTAGGAAGACTGGAGCTGCACTATCTTCCTCGCCTTTTTATTTCCCTTATTTATTCTTCTTTATACTATTGTTTATCAAATATAAGGCCCAAGAGCTACTCAAGGTAGAGGGTTACTTAATGAGTTAGTATGGGCATAAGAGTGCATATTATGAGGATATTATGTGCATATTATGAGGATATGCAGGATATGTTAAAAAAAAAAAAAAAAAAAAAAGGGTTATATAAAAAAATATATCTATTGTAAAATTCAGTAACTTCCGTTAGTCCATCTGTCGGTCCCCTTGTCCTTCAAACAGTCTAAAATAGCCATACATTGACCGATCGAAAGCAAACTTTAGGGAGAAGTGCAAACAGGTAAAGAGGTACAAACTACAGTCGGTTTTACTAGGGTGCGTAAAAACCGCGAAGCCGAATTTTTTGTCAAAGTATTTTTCAAAACAAATCAGCTTATTCAAATTACATCGATTGGTATGCGAAATTGAACGAAACGTTTTTAAATCTCGACAAAATTGTTCTCGATAACTTCAACAATACTAAATACTGTAGGATATCTATAATTTAAAATATTGCAACTTTGACAGAATTCAATGACACTTACCTGTTCGCAGAAAAAGATTAGTACTAAATTGAGCCAAGGCGACAGGACTGAAAACTCCGCCTATGGTACCTAAGGTTCGAATCGATTCTTGGCCGACACTGGTAAAGTCTTCGAAATAATTTCCTAAAGAGGCAAAACTTCGTCTCAGTGACTGTGGAATCTTTAACATAGAAGATCCTTTTTTATTTCCATCGTCTTCTTCGATGGAAGATTGATACGAAGTGTCGAGATAATCCTTGTCTTTCAATGGTTCTTTCTCCATCTTTATTAGGCTTTATAATTCTTTTTTCGTTTTTTTTTTATTTATTTATGTATTTTCCTGTCTTTCCTGTTTGAAAGCACCTGCTTATTTACGTCTGTTCGCAAGGTATTTAATTCTACCTTGTCATAATTTTTTCCCTCTTTCTATTTTCTGTACACGCCCTCTCTTTCTATCGTCTAACGTAGGTTGCGTTCATTTCGAGCAAAGGTTGTTTTTTTTTATATCTATACTAACTAAAACTATTCTCTCTCTTTCTCTCTCTCTCTCTCTTTGTACAATACAAGTCTCAAGGTAGACAAGTGTTTTGAGTGTGTGCGTGTGTGTATGCATGTGTGTATATCGCAACTGGCTACTTGATTGTTACCGAGCGTTTCGAGGCCGACAGCGTGATCAGGAAATAGAAGAATTTTATGGCGAGGTGATTGTATCAGCTTGCAAAACACTTAGCACTCTACAGCTGTTGTCGTTGTGGGCGAGGAGGAAGTGATTGGGGTGGGGGTATTTGGAAGGATTATTTGAAAGTTTTTTGTATTTAATAGATTGTCGCCTCCACCACCACCCCAACTTCCCCTCTACCTCCCCCTCTCACGCAATGATCATCATCATTTATCTGATTCCATACGAGGGCGAATTCGTCACAAGGTCAAGGGTTTATTGTAGGGGCCACGCGCACACTTATGGATAGAAATAAAAATTTAGTTTTCCTGGCTTTCATTTTTTTGGTACACCAGCGAAATTAGGGAGTTTCTCTGCTCTTATCCATCTTAGTGTAACGGGGAGGTGCTGCCTAAGCGAACAAAACTCCTGGGATTAGTGCAGTTATTGATCTTTGGATAACCAAGGGTTTTTTTTTTCAAACTCTGCTTCTGTCTGTTTTTTCTCCTTAATTCAGTATCATTGAATTTTAAATTTAATACGATCTATGTGAAAACAAGAACAAGACAAGATATCCGCCGTTGATTAAAATAGTGTTCAGTACTTTTTCAGTAATTTTATGTAAGTTGCCCGGTTTGATATACACCTGATGAAGGTCGGAGGACACAATGGTCGAAACGTTGTGATAATAACAAGAAAAATGTGGTCACTCGTCCAAATGTAAATAATATAAATAATGATAACTCGTCATCTCAGAAATTCAGACAGAAGGCGATCAGTTGATAATAACAACAAAGATGAGGACAATAGTCTGCATGTAAATAATGATAACTCCTCATCCCAGAAATTCAGACAGAAGGCGATCAGGTGATGACAACAAAAAAGTTGAGGACAATAGTCCGAATATAAATAGTGTACATAATGAAAACTCCTCACCCCAGAAATTCGGACAGTAATGATCTAATTGAAATTTAAATTTCGAAGTCATTGAATTCTACCATTTATTCTATATGATTGACGTTTATTTCAATCTAAAATTTAAAAGAAATTCGATATATTTGAAATCGAAACTGATTTTGAAATAAGTGAAATTTAAATCACTATCGGGGAAATTTAATTATAATCGAATATGATTAAAATTTGATTCGATCTAACTTAAATTTCAGTTTAATTCAATGACAGCGAAATTGACGTTTTCACTAAATTTGATATGACAGAAATTTGAAAATAATTCGATTATTAAATTTTGAATTCTATTCAGTTTGATTGAAACTACTTAAATATAATTCGACCATTTAAAATTACACTGTAATCGAAATAATTGAAAATTGAAATTTGATAAAAAATTATAAAAATTAAATTATTGTTTACAAAAAAAAAATAAAAAAACTGAAGAAGGAATTTAATTGTATCGATGTAAAATATTATTATTAATTTTTGACAAATATTTAATTTCATCTTCATTTTTATTAGAGGAAGCATTGTCAGCCATTATTAATAATTTTTGATTAGTATTAACTTTCATCTTTCATATTTTATTAAATGAAGAATTGTTAGTCATTATTATTAATTTTTGTATAATATTAGGTTGTGCAAAAATAATGACGTAATAATGTCGTTTTTTGACGTTAAAAATACGTCAAAAAACGACATTATTACGTCATTATTTTTGCACCAACCTAATATTACTTTCATCATATTTTCTATTAGATGAAGCATTGTCAGCCATTATTATTAATTTTTGACTAGTATTAACTTTCATCTTTCATATTTTATTAAATGAAGCATTGTTAGCCATTATTATTAATTTTTGTATAATATTTACTTTCGTCTTCATTTTTTTTTACTAGATTAACAGTTATTATTAATTTTTGTCTCTATTTACGTCACCCTAATTTCGTTTTGGATTAAATTTTGTCACTCATTAATTATTTGGATTATTTTTTACATCCGTCTTCCGTTTTGCTTACAAAAATTCTCAGAAATTTGGATTCACTCAATGCTATACAATTATGATTAGTTTGGTTTGGTTTGGTTTGTTTTACGGCATATCAACCACAATGGGTTATTTAATGCCGACAAAATTACCTTTTTTTTATCAAAAATGTATAGCTGATAATATTTTTTTTTAAAAATGTATAGTTTGGTTTGTTTTGTGGCATATTAACCTCAATGGGTTATTTAATGCTGACAAGATTTTTATTTCTAGTAATATTTTCTTTTTTCAAATATTTATTGCTGATACAAATTTTTAAAAAATGTATTTCTGGTATTAAAATCTATTTTTACACTTTCATAGTATTTTGCGTCAGGTTGTGGGGTCAACTATTTGCCCATAGCTGGGACCCTAACAGGTGCTACCAACCCGGGTCAGGGTGGACCTGGGAACACCAGCAATTAAGAGGTGGTTCCACACTCCTCAAAACCTCCTGATCAGAGGCCTTGCTGTTGGGCGTAGTTTATCGTCTTACCTTGTGATTGGCCTGAAAAATACATCGTGTATATGTTTTGGCAAATTGCAACCTTTTTCCAGAGGGGACCAATATGTCAGCCTTAGTCATAGATTTTGGTTGCTGAATTTTTCTCTTTATATTTTCAATGTATCTGTTTAAATTTCTCGAATGAATGAAAAGACATTATTTTAAAAATAAATATTTGTTGCCAAATGTAAGTGCTTCTTATATCATTGGGCTAGCAACTCGCAAACACACGCACACGCACGCGCACGCGCACACATTCACGCATGCATACCTCTACCACAAGCATACACATGCACGTGCGGGCACACACAAACACGTGCACAAACACAAGTACGCAACGCATACTTTAAAAATATAGTTTAAAGGTATGCTAAATTTCTGGGTGAAAGTGCTCAATATCAGAGCTAGAGCAAATGTAAATATAAAATTGGTCACTGAATTCAACACCGACTGCCTGTTTTATGCTTGAGCATAATCTATCTATCTATCTATCTATCTATCTATCTATCTATCTATCTATCTATCTATCTGTTTGTGTGTGTGTGTGTGTATAGATTTATGTATGTATATATATATGTGAGTATATCTGTTTGTGTGTGTCAAATTTCAAATATAAAATATGTAATCTATATAGACAATAAATATATATATAAAACCAAGGTAAAAAAATTTTCTTTACCACCATGTCTTATCCCTCGATAAATTTTCTCAAGGGACCATACTCATTGAAAGAAAAGATTTCCATTTGCATTATATATATATATATATATATATATATATATATATATATATATATATATATATATATGGAAAGGTTATATGTGTTCCAGTGAGAGAAAAGGCTTTTTAAAAAGAAGAGAGAAACCGCAAACGGTTTTGGAAAATAAAATATAATATATATTTAAAAAATCCACATTATAACCAAAAAGTTTGCGATTTCTTTCTTTCATATTTTTCTTTAAGCGTTATACCGAGCAGGAGCAATGAGTCACTCTCCAGGTGGTTAGCATCAGCCATATGGATAGACGGCAGAAAGCGTTTTCTCAGACGATAAATAGAGAGCAGTTTTGTTATGGAAAATTAAAATTAACAAGCCATTTAAAAACTCATTTGAAATAATTTAAATGCCTCCTTTTTTTTTAGTATATTTTGCTTTTATTTCAGCCATAATAGTCTAAAGATAATGTGTAAAAACGAATAATAATTTTACGTATTTGATTAAGGTTTTAAGACATTTTAAATCATTATTACAGTAAATCATCGACCAGCCATTTTATTTGAAAAGTGACAGAAAATTTAAAACACTTTAAAAAATGTCTTAGAAATCTATTATTATGTAAAAAAAAATCAATCTATTGTAAAATTTATTGTTAATATATCTGTTGCTCCTTCCGTCACACCCTCTAAAATAGCCATACATTGACATATTTGTTTCAAAGAAAATGAATAAAACTAAGAAATAATTAACAGATGCTTGGAAAAATATTCTTACTTTAGACTAAAATATAACAAAAAACATATTCAACAATGTCAACAAGTTTATATGTCAAGCATAACTAGTCTACCCAGCAACCTAAACATAAAAATAAACTCAAATTTAATTATATACGGAGGACAAACACTATTAACATACAGAAACTTGCATCGTTTATGTCTAAAAATAATTATTTCTTAACATTATTATAGTGAATAAGCTTTGAATAAATTATATTCTATAGGGTTTTATGAAACTTATTACAATGAACATTTTTATATTCGTAGGAATAATAATTAAAAGAATTAATTCAGAACTACTGAATTATTTCTTAATTACTTTTCCGGACAAAAATAATCCAATTGTTAGAAAAACAAATTTGACGCGAAAATGGAATTCAACTGCATTTTTCGATTCTTCAAACGCATCTTTATTAAAAAGAAAAAAAAAAACGCAAAGAAAATCAGCGTCTTTATTTTTTAAAAGCAGCAACCATGAAAATATATAAACACCGTCTTCATAACGAATACTTATTCATCCCGTTTGTAGAGAAAAAATATATCATGTATATTTGTTAAAATTCTGTTATATGTTGGCAGACAAAATATACGTGTTTGCATTAAAAGAAACAGTAAAATAAGCGTAATTTTTTTTCAAAAATTAATTATATTTTAAAAGTGGACGTATTTATTTAAAAAAAATAATGAATTGTAAATTTTAGAATTTTTAATTTAAATATTAAATTTTAGGGCTTGTGACATTAGTTACGATCTTGTTTCCTGTAGCGTTCGTAATAATTGTTATGTCCTACCATTTCATATGAATTTGAATTAATCGAGCATAAACGAACAAAAATTGCAGAATTATTTAAATAAGTCAAAATAATCTGTTCAGTTAGATTTTCTTGAAACTCTTCCGGATTATTCAAAGAAGTGAAAAAATAGGTTTGCTTTAATAATAATAATAATAATAATAATAATAATAATAATAATAATAACAACTATCAAAGTACAAGGACCTTGAAGCGGAAATCTCAGAAATGTGGTACATGAGGACATCAGTAATTCCTGGAGCCTTAAGTCTGAGTAGAAAGTTTCAAGTAGACTCCTTGAAGGGATCTCTGATAGCCAATGCCTTAAAGAAATGTTCTTACAAGTACAACTCACACATTATGAAGGGCTTTGTCTATGTAAAATGTTTGTGATCTTAGGTTGGTTATTTTAAAAAAAAATCATTTATTTATTTATTTTTAACAAAAATGTTCAGTGGAAATGTCATGATGTCCTTAGGTCTCTGGTTGGGACCTGGAAAGAAATGAGGATATAGCAGAAATCAATAATAATAATAATAATAATAGTAATAATAATAATAATAATATCAACTATCCCTGTAGTAGTTGGAGCCCTCGGATTGGTGGGAAAAGATTCCAGTAGACTAATTGAAGGGATTCCTGGAAGCCCATGCCTTAAAGAAATACAAAAAAAATGTTCTCACGAGTACAGTCCACACCTTACGAAGGGCTTTATGTAAAAAAATATTTTTTTTGTCTGTGGCAAATATCATGATGCCATTTTTAACCTTAGGTCTCTGGACGGGACCCAGAAAGAAATGTTAACAAACCAGAAATCAAAGGAAATAAAATAATAATAATAATTATTATTATTATTAATACAAACAATAATTATTTAAAGCAATTATTACTAATGATATTACAGATTTGCTTAAAAATATCGAAATTTAATTTAATTTCATTTTAATTGGATATGAATAAAAGAAATAAGCAGACTAATTCACTTTTTCGTATTTAATTGAAGATAAAATATTTTATGTAGATTTATTTCCAAGAACATAATGGAGACCATCAAGAAGTGTAAACAGTCTCAAACAGGTAGAATATTAGAAGCGACAGTGTGGACACCAAGTCAGTGGAAAAGAAAAGGAAGATGACCAAAGGCAAGATGGTTCGATGATCTGACCCGATACCTCGGTCACACATGGATCAGTATGGTCAGATATAGGAAGCAGTGGAGGTCAATCAGGGAGGAGTTCCCACAACAGGACTGCGGCCTTCGATTTTTATTTGTATCTGGAAAATTATTTCAAAATCCTTTTTGGTTTTAATCATTTCACGCCAAACAAGGCAATAAAGCCACTAAGACGCCATGGGTTACTGAAAATATGAGAAATAAGAATTAAGACAAGATAACGATTGACATTGCATTTAAATTTTTGAAGATCAATGTTGAATGTGAAGCAAGGAGGCGGCAGAGAGTGCCACAAGTGCGATAGAAGAAACTTTTAGCATAGAACTTACGGTTAAATCTAACATTCGAATTGTAAATTGATGAGAGCTTGTCGCCAATCTAGTACTGCACTTAAATTCATAAAGTCTAGGTACCATAGTGAAGAGTAGCATTTATTTGTATAATTATAATTCAAAATGTGGCGCAAGTCCAAAATGGTGACTGGGAGAATAGGACTTTCTTCTTCTCCCTTAATATTAAACTTAGCTAGCTACAATCACTGACCCAAACATACCATATTATTCCTTACACCAAAACAACGCATTCTTACTTACCATTCTTACTGCATCCACAATAATACTTCAGAATCTTCATGAAGTCCTAACTAGTCCCCATATGTTCAATTCACTGTCTATGGAGGCGAGGGGAATAAAACAACAATATAAATGTAACCCCCAATGAGTACCATATAGAAGCGTTCATCCGAATAATTACTATGAAATTATAGAAAAGTCACAGAGAAGCTTCGTTACGCCTGTGGGAAAGTGACCGAAGCAGAGATGTCAGGTCAGGACTATTAACATTGTAGATTGTTCTCTGGATTTTATCAAGAATCTCTAAATATATAGCAGGAGCACCAGATCAGATCTGGCTGCAATATTCCAATGGTAGACTTATAAATATGTAAGATAGATTCTGGTATTGAATTAGTTGTTATTAATAAAGATATTAAGAAAACTTCTATTGCGATGTCTTTTCTTTCTCTGTAGAATGGGTTTTTGACTCGGTGTAAGATTGACAAGAAAATATTGCTGAAAAAAAAAAAAAAAAGAGAAAGAGAGTCAACTTCGTTCCTTTATGTAAATAGCCAAGGACTGGGTCAAAAGGTAACAAAAAAATTATATTTTAAAATATATTTACCATTAAATCGAATTCACATTCAACTTTATACATATAAATGTAAAGGGTCATTTCGATGTGGTGTAATGCTTAATAAGCTTCTCCCGTGAGATCATTACGATTGTATAGTGAGTTCGATCCTCACTAAGTACTCCATCTTTCGGCCTTGCGCCACATCTAAACTGCACTTAGAAAATCATTTGGCCATCTCGACGTAGCTTAATAGCAAGCGTGTCTCGCTAAAATGATTACAACTGAGGAGTAAGTTCGACTCTCACTGTGCGCCCCATACTTTTGTCCTTGTGTCGCATCTAATCTTAGGAAAACAACACGTAAAGTTAAAGTTAGTGAAGAAATGTTAACCTCAGTGGGATATTTAATGCCGACAAAATTTTTATTGCTGGTAATATTTTTTTTCCTTCAAAAATCTATATCTCGTTATATTTTTCCTTCAAAAGTTCATTTCTGGTAATATTTTTTTTCCAAAAATGTGTCGTTGGTAATATATATTTTTTAAAGTATTGCTGGTATTAATTTTTCTCTTCAAAAATTTATTGCAAGTAATAATATTTTACAAAGTATTTCTGGTATTAAAACCTATTTTTACACTTTCATAGTGTTTTGAACACAGTTTGGGGATTAACTATTTGCCCATAACTGGGACCCTAACAGGTGCAACCACCCCGGGTCAGGCTGGACCTGGGAACACCAACAATTAAGAGGCGGTTCCACGCTCCTCAAAACCTCCTGATCAGTGACTTGCTGTTGGACATAGCTTATCGTCTTAAGCGGGACACAGATGCAATATATCGTCTTACCCAGAAGGCGGACGCTGTTTATCGTCATCCCCTGGATACGGATGCAGTATATCGTCATACTCAGGATGGGTTATCTGTTAGCCGGATTCAAATTTTGGTAGGGTCTGTTGCATTCACTTTCACATGAATGACGAATAAAAACTAAACAGAGAATTAAAAAGTTCTTTATGATGCTGAATAAGTAGCAAAACACGTCAAATTTATAAAGGTTTTACTATTTATGCCTTATTTAAACATTCGATAAAATGCAAAAATAAAAATATTACACATCCAAATCTGAAAACATTACTTTGATCCGAGCCTCTTTATTTGAGGACCACTGGTGTATTTTGGTTGACGTGTTTTCCGCCCTTCTTGAGGTGAACTTTCTTTTCTTTTTAATTGCAAAAAAGATAAACAACAGCTAAAAAAAAAAAAAATAAATAAATCTGAGAAAGAAAGGAAGACCACTCAATTCCTTTCTGAACTGTGCACTTGTAAAAAGCCAAGTTGTTTTGGTGAAACACGCTTATTCTATAGTTAATAGACCTCCCACCTAATATAAGTAAGAGTAGTATGTCGGTCGAGGTTAGCCGATGTCGGACGACAGTCAAACTCTGTGCCTTCGGGCAGAGAGGAACCCGGACGTGTTTCGTCCGGGGAGGTAGACAGACCCGATCCTGTTTATGTGGGGTCTACGGGGATTTTTTTGGCCGAGGCTATGGGCTCGGGAACCCCACATTAAATTCGACCTTGTACCACATGTGACTGCGTGGGGCAGTTACTAAATAGCGTCGATGTCGGACGACCGGCTGAACGGTTGAACTCTTTGCTTCGGGGGGGGGGGGAGGAACCCGAACGAGTCTACGCCGAAGGGCGGAGTCTCGTCCAGGGAGGTAAACCGACCCTGAACCCGTTTGTACGGGTTCAAAGTATATTTTTGGCCGATCCCACGGGCTCGGAGATCCCACGCGCTCGGAGATCCCACGGGCTCGGAGATCCCATGTTAAACCGGCCTTGTGCCACATGATACCCTCATGGGGGGAGGGTGACTAAATACTAGTCGAACTCTTTGCCTTCGAGATGAGAGGAACCCGGAAGAGGTAGACAGACCCCTTCCTGTTTATGCGGGGTCTACGGAGATTTTTTGGCCGAGCCTACGGGCTCGGGAACCCCACATTAAATTCGGCCTTGTGCCACATGTGACTGCTTGGGGCAGTTACTAAATAGTGGACGACAGTTAGTCGAATATGAAAGTATCATCGACCACAACAAGATTATCTATTATTAGGTTGGTGCAAAAATAATGACGTAATAATGTCGTTTTTGACGTTAAAAAATACGTCAAAAAACAACATTATTACGTCATTATTTTTGCACCAAACTAATATGTCAAGTTCCTAACGTTTTGTACGTCGAACCTATTTTAGGACCGATTTAGTACAAATACAATTCACTCCACAACACAAGCACTGGATATCAACCAAAATAAAGATATGATAAGACGAAGAAGAACAAGATCAGCTGTCCAGATGGAAACTGGCAGAATAATGATGAAGAGATTAAGATCAGAAGGATGACCAAAGGTTTTCCCCATTTCTGGATATATAAAGAGAAAATGAATCGTCAGCAAGGGTATTCAGTTAGTAAGATGTAAAGAACGTAACATTACACTAGTAATAGAGCTCTATCTTCAGGATACTGAGCACTGCATCCAACAAAATCAACGGTAACCTGTATTTAATTGGAATTATATTTCAATTAAGTAACGTTTTATACATGTACACACACACACACACACACACACACACACGCGCACGCCCCCCACGCACACACACACACACACACACATATACATATATATATATATATATATATATATATATATATATATATATAAAAGGCAGGATGTGTGTGTGTGTGTGTAACGAATGCACGGCCGAATTTTTCGACGGATTGGCACCAAAATTTACATGCACATGCTCCAAGTTAGAGGGAAGGCCAAGACCGACTTTGCATCTCCCAACTCCTATCGATAGTGGAAATAATCGATTTTTCATGCTTCTACGGCAGTTTTCATGTAGTTTGAGGACATTTTGTATTGGCCAGAGTGAGAGCCTATCGCTGGCTGCCACGAATAGGTAGGAAGATTCTATTGGCCAGCGTGAGAGCCAACAGCGGACTGACGCGAATGTTAACTACCATGCTAGCATGCAAAAAACAAAATCGATAGCTGCATTCGTCACAAGAGGGAAAATTTAAATCTGCATGGCACTTTACTCCAAATGGCTCATTCGCTTGCTTAAACTCAACGTTGATTCTGATTCCGCAGAACTGGGTTGGTGTGAAAAAGTATTTGTTGTTAACATTCTTTTTTCATTCGGTCTTTCCAGTTACGAGTCATTTTTTAAAGCTGATCGTTTTGTGTACATTTTGTTTAGTTCTTTTTTCGTAACAGATTTAATGTTTAGTATAGAGCTTAGAAAAAAATCGCAGTGCGAGATAGGCAAGAAATAAGGCATGTAGCAACATCAGCACGGCAAAGGGCACCCCTTTAAAGGCAAGGAAGGGCAAAAATATTTTAAGTCAAGTGATATGAGTCGTACGATTTTTGAATCAAGCACGGGCAACGCCGAGCCATGCTGCTAGTATATATATATATTTCACTATCAAGATGCAAAGAAAGGAATTCTAACTACCATACAGAAACCGGTTTATATATTTGTTATCGTTGTTGATTATATTGAATAGACGGTAGAACAAGCAATTTTAAAACTGAATAAATTACATAAGTATTAGGTGGATTATTGTATACTAATAAAATAATGGTTATACAATTGTAATACCTAATTATTTATGAAATTTTTTTTACCCCCATTTAACCAAATGGTTAGTACTAAGTTAGGACAAAAGTTTCTCAATTTAATTGAGAAAGACTTCCCCAGAAATAAACCTCTTAGTAAAATTTTTAATAAAAATACACTTAAATTAAACTATAGTTGTACAGATAATCTTGAAAAATTATTAAAAACGCAATAATAAAATTTGAAGTAAAAACTTAAACCTAAGTAACAATAGCCATTCCAAAGCAACAAACAATAATAAGAACTTTTGCACTTGTAGAAATCCTAAGGACTGTTCATTACAAAATAGGTGTCAAACAGATTCCCTTGTTTTCCTAATTAATATTTTTTTTAAGCTTAACGCCCCTTAGCAAGGCATGAAGCCACTAGGATGCAGGGGGGTGCAGAAGATTTGTAGCAAGAGCAGATAGGAGTGATAGAAGAAAGGATGAAGGGAAGGATAGTGTGTAGATCAAGGTAACTGGAGATGTCGATTGACATTACATTTGAATAGTTGGAGATTATAGCTATCAGGGAAACAGTAATTGGGAAGGGTGTTCCACAGGCGAGAGTTGCGAGGTATGAATCTATTGGAGTAGAAGAGTCGGCTACATTTTAAAGTTTCTACAGTGTAAGGGTGAGAGCGGGATGCCAGCTTCGTAAGGCGCTTGTATTCATGGAGACTGGGGACCAGGGAAAGCAGCTCATCGGAGCAATTGCCATGAAAGTATTTGTAGAAGAGACAGAGAGAGGCGATGGCGCGTCTGTGAGATAGTGGCTGCAGGCGAGACGCCAGATCAGGGCCAATCACATTGCATATCCGTCTCTGGATCTTGTCAAGAACTCCGAGATAAACAGAAGGTGCCCCAGACCATATATGGCAGCAATACTCCATGCAAGGGCGAATGGTTGTTTTGTATATTTGAAGTATCGATTCAGGGGAGAAAAATTTCCTGGCGCGGCACAGAGAGCCAACTTTCCTCGCGGTGGAAGATGCAATTGACTCAATGTATTTGTTCCATCTCAGGTCAGCAGTCAACGTGAGACCGAGCAGACGCAGGGAGTCACTCTCAAGAAGTTGACTATCAGACATTCTAATGGGGGGCAGGTAAGGATATCTATGGTGGTTAATGGAGAGTAGTTTAGTTTTAGAGGCATTAAATTTGACCATCCAATTGTTGCCCCAGTTAACAACCGATTGGAGGTCCATTTCAAGACGCGCGGCCAGGTTAGTTTTGACCGCGACACTAGATTTGGTTTTGAGGCAGGAGTAAATTGTAGTGTCGTCCGCGTAGATGCCAACTTGGGAACCTATGGCGTCAGGAAGGTCGTTGATGAAAATAAGGAAAAGTGTGGGGCCAAGGATGGAGCCATGGGGAACACCTGCGTTCGTGGGATAGGAACTGGAGGAGAAACCGTTGAGAACGACCTTCAATTCTCGATTTGATAGGAATGATTGTATCAGATCAAACAGTCGACCAGTAATACCGTAACTCTGGAGCTTACGAAGAAGGCCGGCATGCCAAACCCTATCAAACGCTTTGGAAATGTCTAGGGCCACGGCACGAGCCTCACCATTATTTTGAAGCGCTAGGTAGACGGTTTCCGTGATGGCCCTAAGCACGTCAGCTGTAGAACGGGCGTAGCGGAAACCGTATTGCTTGTCTGAGAGAAGGTCGTGTGTGGTAAGGTGGTTAACCACTTCTGCGTTGATTAGGGCTTCGAAGACTGCCGAAGAGGGGTAGGAGACTAATAGGACGGTAATTAGCGGGGTCAGAGGGGTCTCCAGAGTTCTTAAAGACAGGAACAATTGATGCGGACTTCCAGCAGTCGGGAAAGCAGGATTCCTTGAGGCAGTAATTATACAGTTTAGAGAGGGCGGGTGCTAGCTCAGGCGCGCATTTCTTCAAGACAATTGCTGGTATGGCGTCTCCACCACTAGCCTTGTGGGGGTCTAATTTGGAGATAATACCCAGTACTGATGACGGGGTTATTCTCTCTCTGTATATATATATATATATATATATATATATATATATATATATATATATATATACGTTTATGTACTTATTTTATCTATCTATTGTTTAGTTCCCCCCCCCACTCTGTGCGACTAATTTAAGTTTGATTTATGTTCTAACCATTGTAACCTAAGTTTTGTTTTGTGTAGTTAAAAATCCTCCCGCCCCATCTGAAAAGAAGGGAAAAATGTCTCTTCACCAGGCGTTAGTATGTCCTCAGTATTCTATCAGCCCAGCGGGCTTGCTCTTTTGCTAGGTAAAAATTTAATCTTCGTGGAATTTTGAAGCCGTTCGTTTCTCCTTGTGGTTTAAATATTTTATAAAAGCATATTTTCCCAAGCCCACTGCTGGTGGTGGGTAGGAATGGTCGCGTTATCTGTAACTTGATGCATTTCATCTAAGGAAATCCAACGGTTAAAATTTTTTATACTGGTAGTACCAAAAATTCCTTTAAAACTAGGTTGTATCAACTCATACTATCTTTCAATAAAAATGTGTACCGTAACAGAACGTCCCTTTCTAAATATTTTTGGCACTTAAAAGAAGATAAAACTCCTACGGTAAAATGGAAAATATTTAAAAAAATAGAACTTGTAAATCCTTACATGATCCATGTTCCCTGTGTTGCATATTTTAAAATTTCAGAATAATAAAAATCTGTTAAATCAAAGAAATAAATTAACGGTGTTATGCCGGCATGTTTACCTTAAAATATAATTAAAAAAATCATAAATAATTACGTATTACAATTGTAATAACATTATTTTATTAGTACATAATGGCCCGCCCAAGATTTATGTGATTTATTCAACTTTAATATTGTCATGTTTTACAGTCTATTTAGTATAATTAACAACATATACAGATGTTCCATATTTTGAATTTTACTTATTGGCCCCTTTAAGAAGCTTCCTGAGTATATTAAAAATTTGTTTAAAAAATTAAAAAAAAATTGTTTCTGATAACTTCATGTCTACTTCAACAAATCGGCACTCCATACTTGGCTACATCCATAATACATTTGTTGACCTTATTTTTATATTTTAGCATAGATTAATTAGTTAATCTAAACATACACATCAGTGTATTTTTAATTATGACCTTAATGCACCCACTTATAATTCCGAAAAGAGATAACGGTTTGTTTTAAAATTTCTTTAATAAATCTTGTTTATCACAAGTTATCTAGTATCGCCTGATGAAGTACAATCTTAGTACTAAAACATGAAAACTTTTGTGTAGCAATCTAAAATCTTTTTTTGTAATCTGTTATAATAAAGATATTATAACATTTTATTCTGCTTTGAACTGAGCAATTTTTTAAAAAAGTAAATGCAACGAACTGCATTTTTACTCCATCTTTCTCTCATTTGTATATATATATATATATATATATATATATATGTATATATATATATATATATATATATATATATATATACAAGCTCTGATCAAATGTTTGCTATAGTAACTGAGTTAAAGTAAGTGGAGCATGCACATTAATATATAGCGTTCTCATCCATTTCAGTTGTTTATAGCAATGTTGGCAGGAATGGGTGTAGAGTGTGCCCGTCTCATCACACCCCAGAGGTTTCATCAGTAGTCAGGGCGAAGGAGAGCATTCCTCATGTCTGACAGCGACCATATTCATCAGATTTCACTCCCTGCATCTTTTTCCTCTCCAAAAATCAAATTCCACTTGAGAGGAACGAGATTTCACGACATCGAAGAAATCAAATCAAAACGAATTGAAAACGAAGTCATTTACTTCGAAGGAGATTAAATGCCGAATTGATATGTATTGTAGTTTTCATTTTAAAGCATCAGTCCCGATACATTTTGATCAGACTTCGTGTGTGTGTGTGTGTGTGTGTATATATATATATATATATATATATATATATATATATATATATATATATACACACACAGGATGAAAGTATGTACATTTTATTTACTCCTCCTCTTCTATTACATTTCATATTGCGCGTTTAAATATAAATAATAAAGCAGTAGGAAATCATTTGGCCTATATCGCCTGGCGATACCGAAAAGTTGAAACCAATGTAGCGTGATTGGCTGATCTCTTAATTTATATATATATATATATATATATATATATATATATATATATATATATATATATATATATCTGAAGGGCGCGATGGATAAATTGTATAAATTATCCAAAAATTAAAATAACACTGACTTACCATTTTAAAATTACACGTAAATTTATTTTTTTATGATACATGATTTTTTAATGATATTTTTATGATTTTTATGATTTTTTAATCATATTTTTTATGATTTTTTAATCATATTTTTATGATTTTTTTTTGATTTTTATAATTTTTTATATTTTTATGATTTTTTAATCATATTTTTATGATATTTTAATCATATTTTTATGATATATTTATGATTTTTATGATTTTCTTATATTTTTATGATTTTTTAATGATGTTTTATGGTTTTTAATGATATTTTATGATTTTTTATGATTTTTATTTTTTATGATATCTTGATTTTTTAATCATATTTTTATGATTTTTAAATGATTTTTTAATGATTTTTTATGATTTGATATTTTTATGATATTTTTATGATTTTTATGATTTTTTTATGATTTTTATGATTTATTTATGATATTTTTATTTTTAATCATATTTTTATGATTTCTATTGATTTTTATGATTTTATAATGATATTTTTGTGATGTTTTTATGATTTTTATGATTTTCTATGATGTGTTAATCATATTTTTATAATTTTTTATATTTTTATGATTTTTTATGATATTTTTATGATTTTTTTTTACACAGAGCAATTTTATGAACTGCTTTTTTCAAAACACAACGGTCTCAACCCGCCTTTTCCGACATTTATAACGTTTTAAATGGGATAAAATCAAACTCATATATACCAACACATTAGTATAGAGAACGGTTAAATCTAGATATTTTAACAGTAAGTTGATAAGACCTAGCTGCCAATCTAGTATTGCGCTTAAATTCATGAAGTCTAGGTTCCAATGTGAAAAACTTACCAGAACAATTACTATGAAATATTTATAGAAAAAGTCAGAGGGAAAATATGTTACGGTGCTGAGAAAGTGACTGAAGTTGAGATTGCAGCTCAAGACTAATGACATTGCAAATGCTTCTCTGGATTTTATGAAGAATGTCTCGATAAATAGCAGAAGCAGTTGACAAAGCTGTAGCAGCAATATTCTGTACAAAGACGAATGTCAGATTTCTAAATATGTAAGATGGATTCTGCCGAGAGAAATTGTCCAGCACAGTGAAGTAATTTTCCTCGCAGCAGACCTAGCAATATTTTTAATCAATTCACCCCAAGCAAGGCGACAATGCCACTAAGACGGAAGAAGCTACTGGGAGTGAAAGAGAATTAGAAGTATTTAGAAAGAACCAGAAACCCAACTGAGGAGGTGTATGAACCGGAGGAGTATGAACTTGCCTTCTCCAAGGATATTTGCGCGTAAGTGAATACAAAGAACCCAACTGGAATTGAAACTCGGCTCTCCGATTAACAATCTTGAGTCATTAAACATTACACCACCCGCACATCCAAACAAACAACAATTGGTATTTCAAAACCGTCACCCATCTTGTTACTGACCAATTTCGACGTTGCTTAACGTACCTGAACTAGTGTTTTAATATGATATGGCCGTAAGCCACGTGTGTGCGTATATGGGTGTGTGTGTGAGAGAGAAAGAGAGAGAGAAGGAGGAGAAGGAGAGAGAAGTATTGATAATTAGTGAGGAGTTGTTTTTAATAATCATTTTAATACAAAAACAACTTATAAAATATGTTCTTCTGTATCTTTCCATCAGGCTTTATTCTAATCAGTCTGAGTGGTGATGATATTGTAAATGACAAGGATTTCCAAATTTGGCGGAGATCCTTAAATTAGCTTTTTCCGGCTGTAATTATAAATACAATAAAATGGTTTTAGTAATCCAATGGTACGATCCGATGCCACCTTCCCACTCGCGTCCTTCTTGGGGAAAGCATTTCCTTCCAGTGTACTTCTCCGACTGGAGAAGCCGAAGGGCCAACAATGACGTGACCAAGGACGTTGCTCCGGGTGAAAACAGCACCTTTCACGACCAGAAATTCCAAAGAATGAGTTTCGACGTTGCCACCAGTCATTGGAAACAATAAAACTCTGTTCCACTCGGGAGACACGCCTGCCATTGGTGGAGTCATTTTATGGCGAATGATTGACGTACCACTTCTCAAGTTAACAATCACAAAAAACACTGAAAAAAAAGGAAAAAGGTTAGAAAAGAAATAACATAAAGAAGAAAAAAGCAAAAAATAAAATATCATCAGATGTAACCCCAGGTATTATGTAAACGAAGCAGCAGTAGAAACAGAAGAAGCAGAATCAATAGCAGTAGAAGAAGAAGCAATGAGCAATAGCAGCAGTAGAAACATAATTAATAGTAGCTACAGCATCAGATTCAGCAGCAGTAGAAGCAGTAGCAGAAGAAGTAGCAGAAGCAGTAGTAGAAGCAGAAGCAGCAGAAACAGAGGTAACAGTAGTTGCAGAAGCAAAATCAGCATCAGCAGAAACAAAATCAGTAGAAACAGAATTAACAGTAGCTACAGCAACGGAATCAGCAGCAGTAGAGCCAGAAGCAGAAGTAGTAGAAGAAACAACAGAAGCAACAGCAGCAGCAGAAGCAGCAGAAAAGAAGCAGAGGCAGCAGCAGGCAGGCAATAAGAATATTCTCTTTAAAGTTCTAAGTTCTCTGTTCCGTGAATTAAAGCGTTGAATTGCGAATTCTGTGACGTAGTAATTATGTGTCAATCCTTGGGTCGGGAAGTATGTACTTCGATTTAGTGGAAACAGGCCGAGCAATAACTAAGAAATACTAAGAACAGGACGTGATATCAGTAAGCAAGGCTAACGAAACGAGAACAGTTTAGCCGCCCTTGTTAAAGGGTACACTTAGATGTAGTTAGCAAATAATGATAACCCCTTATTCCAGTAATTCAGACAGAAAGTTTGGTGGATTTTAGTAAATCGCCATCATCATCATCAGTCCTATGACCGGGTGTGGTCTTAGGGTTGCTGCACAGCTGAGAACCTGACCAGCTCCCTTGGTTGGATGCCAGACTATGCGCACGCGCATGTTTTTTTTTTATGCAGGGCGTGTTTTTTTTTAATGCAGGGCGTGTCTTTGGCAAATGGACCTGGCAATGTCCATTGCCCTCCATCATAAAAGCACACCGTTGATTTTATCGGGCGGAACCTTCTACTGACAAAGCTCCACTCACCAATGCTGTGTCATCAACGCACTGGCTACATTGATCGCTATGGTGCCCAGTCTAAAAAAGGTAGCCATTTGACCCAACAAGAAGTTTTGGTCGCCCATTAACAGTGATTTAATCCTACTAGGTTTCAACCCATCCATCCGCAACAGAAAAGGGTCTGGTGGGGACACCGGTTTTGTTGCTGACAACTGAACCACGTGGGATATAACACTGGAATACATTGTACCCATTCTAGAAGGATTGACTGATTTGTTTGTTTAACGGCAAATCAACTCCTTATAGTTTATTTAATGCTGATATTTAATTTTCTGGGGAGATTTGAAGTAATAAAAATATATGTTATTCTGCTTTCGCAATTGAATACATGGTAGATGATACTCACTTTTTCTGCATATACACGTTTGTGTGGACTTAATTACTACAGGCAGTGATATGTGTGTTTTGTGTTGAAGTTATATTTTGGAATACAGTTTGATTTCTGTAAGAAATTGTAGAATATTATATGGAGTAATGCCATGAACTTTCTTTATGTTGCTTGTCTGGTCGTATTTTAAACGAATTTGGGTGAAGTCGCTACAATTTTTTAGTATATGGGTATTGTTGGTAATTTTACTATAAATAGGTATTGTTAGCATTTTTCTTATATAAGAATATATTGCCTTGACCGCCTTTCGAGACTCAAGTGCACCTCAGACCTTAAGTCGAAGTGATATATATATATATAATCCATTGAAAGAAATGCTTGAAAAAGAATGTTCGATTCCTTGTTGATTTGATTGGGTTTGTTCAACTACTTATGGGTCATTTAATGTCGAAATTTAATTTTCTTGAGAGCTTTAAAGTAATAAAAATATGATATACGTTATTCTGCTTTCACAATTGAATACATGGCAGATGATACTCCGCTTTTCTGCATATACATGTTTGTGTGGACATAATTACCAGAAGCAATGATATGTGTGTTTTATGCTGTAGTTTTCTTATATTTACTTATATTTTGGAATACAGTTAGAAGTTGTAGGATATTATATGAATTAATATCATGAAAGACTTGTTTCATGTTGATGGATATATCATTGGTTATTTTATTATAAATAGGTAATTTTTGTAATTTTTTATATAAAAATGAATATACTTTTAATAGGGTTTGTGTAAGTCTGATCCACATTGCCCATAGCAGGGGCCCAAACAGGTGCTACCACTTCGGGTTAGGGTAGACCTGGAAGCATTTAAGAGGTGATTCCACTCTCCTCGAAACCTCCTATCACCCTAAAAGAAGCCTGATTGCCGGATGTAGTCATACACAGGATTAACTTTTTGAGTGACCTGATATAATAAATTTGTACTCAAAACTTAATAATTAGATTATTTTTTAATAAAATTTTGAAGATAAGTTCAGGTTATAGACAAATAAAAATTAAAAAGAGATTTGTCTTAAAAGAAAAAGGTAAAAGATGAAAGAAAAGGTAAAAGAAAAAAGATGACAGAAAAGATAAAAGGTAAAAGATGACAGAAAACGTAAAAGATCACTGAAAAGTTAAAAAGGTAAAAGATGAAAGAAAAAGTAAAAGGTAAACAGTAAAAGATGATAGAAAAGATTAAAGATAAAAGGTAAAAGATGACGGAAAAGATTAAAGGTAAAAGGTAAAAGCAGACCAAAAACTTAAAAAGTAAAAAGATGACAGAAAACAAAGAAAAACGATGATAGAAAACGCAAACGGTAAAAGATGAAAGAAAAGGTAAAACGTAAAAAGATGACAGAAAACGTAAACGTTAAGACGTAAAAGATGATAGAAAAGTTAAAAGTAAAAGATGACATGGAAAGGTGCAAGGTAAAGTGTAAAAGATGACAGAAAAAGTAAAAGCTAAAATTTGACAGAAAAGTTAAAAGGTAAAAGATGATAGAAAAGGTAAAATGTGAACGATGACAGAAAAGCACATTATTTACATTATTCAGACTATTGTTCCCGTCTTTGTTGCCATATTTATCACAACGTTTCCGCCGTTGTACGTTCCGGCCCTCTTCAGGTGGTTGGAATGTCGAACTGAACCCTTTATTTCTCACTGGGGTAGACTGTTCTAGTTCCACGTGCCATGTTTAATGGATGTCAGTTATCAGTTGTCTCCTGTTAATTTCCCTCTGAATGGTCTCCACTGCCTTAGCCGGGTATTGAACTCACACTCATTGGGTCCTGTCACTGAATCTAACTAACGCCTTTATCCACTGTGCTATGTGTCCTTGAGGACATACCAACCACTTGAAGAAGTCCGGAGCGTACAACGGCTGAAATGTTATAATAAATATGGCGACAAAGATGAGGACAATAGTCCGTATAATGTAAATAATGTACATAATACCTCATCTGAGAAATACAGACAGATAATGACAGAAAAGGTACAAGGTAAATGGTAAAAGTTGACAGAAAATGTAAATGATGACAGAAAAGTTAAAAGGTAAAAGATGGCAGAAAAGGTACAAGGTAAGAAGTAAAAGATGAAAATGAAGATAAAACGTAAATGATGATAGAAAAGGTAAAAATAAAGGGTATACAAAAAGGTACAAGGTAAAATGTAAATGATGACAGAAAAGTTAAAAGGTAAAAGGTAAAAGATGACAGAAATTGTAAATGATAAAAGGTAAAAGTTAAAAGGTAAATTTGACTGAAAGGTAAAAGGCAAAAGATGATAGAAATGGTAAAAGGTCAATGATGACTGAAAAGGTCAAAGATGACTGAAAAGGTAAAAGATAAAATGTAAAAAAGGATATGAAACGTAAATGGTAAAAGACGAAAAAAGTAATAGTTAAAAGATGACAGAAAATGTAAAAGATAAAAGATGCCAGCAATGAGAGAAAAAATGGGCCGTGATATGAATTTTGTTCTTTTATCGAATTAATGAGAGTTTGGACTGAAAACAACAGCTGTTTACATCATTTATTTGAGATCGAATGAATCAATTGTAATATTTGCTGTTAATTCTTATTTGTAAGTCGTTTTTATTTAAAAAAAATATACTATTATGAAGTTAACAATCATAAGTCCTGGGAGGCAACATCTGTTTAATATTTCACGCCTCACTACAAATTGAAAACATATTTTCTTTATTCTTCATAAAAGCGGTAGATACTTTCGTCATTTCCGAGTTTTATGGAAGAAGTGAACTTCGACGCTAATGTCTATTGAAGATCGCCTTTTCACGGTGGTTAAATTGTTTAAGGAGCGGGAATATTTTATTTTGCTAAAGACAAAAGACGTATCATGACACTAAATTCGATATTGAGATGCAATCGTGGGTGGTTCATTTGCGGGGGTGGTGTAACCGTTCATTGCCGCAGAAAAGTGAATTGCTTATCTCGGTCACAGTTCCTTGTATGTTCATTTGTTAAATGCATGACACAATTCGACTCTTCTATAGGATTGCGGACGTTCTTGGCAAGAATTTAGTTACAAGCATGTCCAGATGGTTAAGGAAGACGAATGGAAGTACTTTTTTGTCACAACATGTATCGTATAAGTATCCGTCGCAAATTGCTGAAAAATGCACAGAACTGCATCGAAATTGGATGCTCTGATGTCATCATCATCATCATCATCATATTAATCATCATCATTATCATTATATTCATCATCATCATCATCATCATGACATTCATCAGCATCACATTCATCATCATCATATTCATCATCATCATATTTATCATCATTATATTCATCATCTTCATCATCATCATCATCTTCATCATATGAATCATCATCATTATCATTATATTCATCATCATCACCATCATCATCATCATCATCATCATCATCATCATCATCATCATCATCACCATATTAATCATCATCATTATCATTATATTCATCATCATCATCATCATCATGACATTCATCAGCATCACATTCATCATCATCATATTCATCATCATTATATTCATCATCATCATCATCATATTCATCATCATCATATTCATTATCATATTCATCATCATCATCATATTCATTATCATATTCATCATCATCATATTCATCATCATCATCATATTCATCATCATATTCATTATCATAATCATCATCATCATCATCATCATCATCAGTCTCTTGACTGCTTCAATCGCTGACGGGGACCTAAGGGCAGAAGAAACAGATAGCCTCTTCCGGGATGATGTGTTGGCGTTTGCTCTCGGGAGTTCCGGCATTGTCATGTTAGTCCACATTTTTTTTTATTGCCTGACCAGATCTTGCAGTCTCCGCTTGCGTCCGCCTTCAGCACTGCCTTGTATGATGGTCTTGCAGAGGCTTTATGTTGTGTGACGACCATAACATTCCGGCGCTTAATAGAGTCGAGGAGAGATTCCTTTCGGCACACGAGATTTTTGCCTTACTCCGCACATAGTCATTGGTTTTGTGCACCCAGCATTTGTTCTCACACACCTGGATCCTTTTTTTCTGTCTTAACCAGGTGTGCACAAAGGTCAAATTTAAATAATTGTTGGCTGTTATATATGAGCCTCAAATTCTGGTTATATAACAACCATTAATTTGGATGATCTAATATATATAAGTCTGGATCCTCCAATATAACGGCCTATTAGATATAAGTCTGGATCCTCCAATATAACGGCCTATTAGATATAAAACTGGATCCTCCAATATAACGGCCTTTTTAATTACGATGGTAGGTGGAGTAATGGTTAACATCTCGGTGTGAGGAATCGCAGAGCCGAGTTCGAATTCCAGTCGAAACCATTACATTCACTTGCGTGCTAATACCCTTGGGAAAGGTACGAATCTTCTTCTCCCAGCTATGGGTAAATAGCAGAACAGACCGCGTTCTACAGCCTTGGATGGCAACTGGTGTACTGCAGAAAGAAATGGCAACCTACTGCTGGAAAAAAAATCTGCCTCGTCAGCCATGTATCGAAAATTGCTTAAGCGTGTATCACGCATGGCACATAACTAAATGACTGACTAATAGTCATATGTCATGATACTTCAACATAACAGCCACTAATTTAGATGGTATAAAGAGAACATAGGCGGCTGAGTAACAAGATACCAGAAGTAAGTTTCATAGACAATATGTGCAAGAAAAGGTTTTTCAAAAAAGCATCATAGGTCTGTAAGGTACGCAATATTCTGTTACCTACATGCTACATGCTGGTATTTATGAATTTTAACATACCACTTGATTGGCAAGTAAGTACGTAACCGTAAGTTCTATTCTAAGAGTTTCTTCTCTCGTACTTTTCGGATTTTGAAATATCTTCCGGTTTCCCACATCCCTGTTACTTACGATCTTCAAAAATTTCAATGATACTACAATCGTCATTTTCTGTCTTCATGAAACCTGTTTTTTATGGTTCTTTCTCCTCCCTACAGGCTTCACATTATGTTTCACTCCCAGTAACCCTTTGCGTCTTAGTGGCATTATCGCCATCTTATGTCTCCCTGAAAACTGTCCTTTTATTGTCTTTCTCCTCCCTAAACTCTTTTCATTCTCTTTAACTCCCAGTAATCCCTTGAGTCTTAGTGGCATTATCGCCATCTTATGTCTTCCAGAAAACTGTTCTTTTATTTTCAATTCTACTCCCTAAATTCTTTTCATTCTCTTTCAATCCCAGTAAACCTTTGCGTTTTAGTGGCATTATCGCCATCTTACGTCTTCGTGAAAACTGTTCTTTTATTGTCCTTTCTCCTCCCTACGGGCTTCTGATTCTCTTTCACGCTCAGTAACCCCTTATATCTATTATCGCCTTGCTTGGTGTGGAACTATTAGGTTGGTGCAAAAATAATGACGTAATAATGTCGTTTTTGGCGTTAAGAAATAGTCAAAAAACGACATTATTACGTCATTATTTTTGCACCAACCTAATATTAAAAAAAAAAAATTTCTTGACAAGCTCTTGCAGTTTTCAATCTGAATTTACCATCAACTCATTATCATCTGTAATCCAGACTTTGTCACTGATAATAAATTCCAGGAGATATTCTCTTTATCATAGGCTCCTCTCGCTGTAGAGGTTAAATAAATCCGGTAAGACGGTGCATCTTCGTCTTACTCATCTTAAATCATGGAAGTACCTTTATTTTCACTACGAACTGAATGATAGTTTTTAAAATTTGAAATTTTATATAGAAAAATAAATATTATAAAAAAAAGAAAATGCCGTGTCCCTTAAGAACTTTTGTGTTGGCTTCATATCTCTCACTGAATTGCTATGACTACTTATGAAATATCGTGGTGGGGTTTCTTGTTGGCTTCTGCCTTGATTCAAATTTAATTTTCCTTCTAGCCTGGTTGCTATCCAACGCACAATTGTACGCTCTTTCGTGTTATCCTAGGCACTGATAGATTGGTTGGTTGATTTTGTTTAACGGCATATCAACATCTCTATGGGTCATTTAATGCCGAAATCTAAATATTTTGAACATTATTGTATGGCTTCAACTACAGATAAAATGTATTGTTGCTAAGTTTTTTTATATACAAATTTATTGCTCGTATTTTTACTATAAAAATGTATTTTTATACTTTCAAAGTGCTTTATTTGGGGGTTCACTATTGACCCCTAGCTGTGACCCTAAGAAGTTTGTTTGTCTAACGGCATATCAATATCTTCATAGGTCATTTACTGCCGAAATTTAATTTTCTTGGGAGCTTTGAAGTAATAAAAATATGATATACACTGCGTGCCAAATTATTATCGAGATAAGTTTTTTTTATAATATTTCAAAAACCATCCAATCAATTCACACAAAATTTTCACACAATGTTAGCAACTCTAACCTGCGCAAACACTGAAATTTTTGTACTGATCTGCGAAATGTAAACAAACTGACGCCATATTTGTTATCAGCACTTTGATTTGAGCGTGCCAAATTATTATAAAGGTTTACAATTCCCAAAATTGAGCAAACAAAACGTTTATTAATGTTGCAGGTGAATGTTTATGATCAAAAGAAGCTAATAAATAAGATAATCAAACAAATAATAACAGATACAAACAAAAGCACAGTTTTAAACAAATTAATAGGGAATGTACTTTCCCTGTTTTGAAATTACTTGAAGAAGTCGACGATCCATAGAATTTGTTAATTGTAGGATGTCATCTGCTGTAATGCCGTGAGATATGTCAAGAATTGCTTCCCACAACTCAGCGTTCCTCCTGATTTGTCGTCTGTTGACGTACAGTCTTCGCTTCATGATGCTCCAAAGGTTTTCCGGAGAATTTGCTCGCCACTTCATTTTTCAAGTTCCATCGAAGCCTAACTGCTTCAAATATTCAGTAGTCTTATGAGCAGCATGTGAGGAAGCATTATCTTGCATAAAAACAATGGCCCTTCTGAAGGCAACTCTTTGCCTTTTCATCCACGGTTCAAGATACTCCTTCATAAATGCTATGTATGCATCAGCAGTCATTTCGACGCAATCTGGTACTCTCCATGGGCCCACTAATGTTTTTCCAATAATACCACCCCAGATCATTATGCCTCCACCGCCTTGTTGGCGTCTCAAACGCTGATGGCGATTCTGTCCGTTCATTACCCAGGCTTTGCATCATCTATCTGGTCCATCAAGTGTTACTAGAGTTTCGTCTGTGAACAAAACTTTAGAGAAGTCAATCTTCATATTGTCCTCGGCCCATTTCAATCGATTTTGAATGTGATTTCTCATCAACGGAGGCTTCGTTACAGGTTTGACTGTTGTTGCTATTTCCCTCAGATACCGACACCGAGTAATTTTAGACACAGTAGGATCCCCAATGCGCTTGAAAAGCTCTTGACTGGTAAGTCCAGGGTTCTTCGTGTCCTCTCGTTTAAGTCGTGATATGAGACGACGTGAAATAACACTCGGCTTGCCTTTATCTGCCCTTTTGCGTACTTGTGTAGGGTCGGCGGTGAACTTTTTCACTGTTTATGACACCTCCCTATCATTTTAGAAATTTCTAAGGTAGATTTACCTTTTGAGAGTTCTGAGGTGATAGTTTTCTTTTCAGCATCACTTAAACTGCTTTTACAGCCCATCTTTTCACTAAATTCTTACACTTATAGAATAATTTGGCCCGCTCAAATCACCGTGCTGATAACAAATATGGCGCCAGTTTGTTTACATTGCACAGATCAGTACAAAAATTTCAATGATTGCGCAGGACAGTGTTGCCAACATTGTGTGAAAATTTTGTGTGAATTGATTGGATGGTTTATAAAAAAGCTATCTCGATAATAATTTGGCACGCAGTGTATATTATTCTGCTTTCACAGTTCAGTACATGGTAGATGATACTCAACTTTTCTGCATATACATGTTTGTGTGAACATAATTACTAGAAGCTCTGATAAGTGTATTTTATGTTGTAGTTTTGCTATATTTACTTATATTCTGGAATACAGTTTGATTTTTTTAAAGAAATTATTGGATATTATATGGATTAATATCATGGAAGCGTATTGGTTGTTTGGCCGATTTCGGTTAGCGACATATCAACATCTCTATGGGTCATTTAATGCCGAGATCTAAATATTTTGAAAAGGAAATCCATACCTTCAGCTACTAATAAAATTCTTCTACTATAAATAAGTATTACTGTTATTTTAACTATATAAAATGTATGGCTGGCATAAGCTCCAAAGTAAATAGTGTTTTGATTTTTTTGTTGTTGTTAGAAGGGGTCTCTCTTTGTCCATAGCTGGGACACAAACAGGTTCTACTACCTCGCGCCAGTGTGGACCTGGGAACAACAGCAATTATGAGGTGGTTCCACGCCCCTGAAAACCTCCAATCTCTCGACCAGAGGCCTTGCTGCAGGTTGTAGTTCATCGTCATACCCAGGACTAACCCATTGATAGAAAGAGTAAAAATAGATTCATGCCTTGGCGTCAAGTGACGGGCTTGCAAGGATTATTCTATAGAGTATGACATAAAGACCTCCCACATAATGGCAATGATGTCTTCTAACTAAATATGGCGACTAGGCGATGGAAACATTTAGTAATGCTAATGTCGGTGTTTATCGCATTATTAGAGAGTTTCAACAAAGAGCAGAAGCGCGTAGAAAACAAATGGGAACGCATTCTCCGGGAAGAGTCTTGTCCAAAAAGAAAAAAAAATGTGTGTTTTATCGTGATGAAAGGCTTAACAATATAGTTAACGATCGTGAAAACCGATCAGATCTTACAGACTATCTTAGGACTCTTGCTCATAATCTTTCATTATAAATTATTCATATAATCTGGTTTTATATTTTTTTAATGAACTTTGAACATTTCAAATGTATAAACACCATTTAAACACTATTTAAACACTATTTTGTAAATGTTTAGAAGTAAACGTATTTCCATTTTTTTTTAAAAAAAATTCAAGATTAAGATTAAGATTAAGATTCAAGATTATAAGCCAAACCCCCGAGTAATCTACCTGGGTGGCAGAACAGGGTACCGTGAGATAGTAAAAAGACAAACATCGCTAAGAGAACTACGATTAATAGGAAAAGGTGGAGAGCTATGATCGTCCATATCCAGAAGGGGCACAGCACATAGGAAGAAACCACATCTTCTGTGGCCATTAATACATGCTTATACATTCATATGTGTACAGATGGCATAGGCCATCACGTGTTTACATGATAACCCACATCATACACCTGTTGACACCATACAACAAATGTTTCAGGTGGGCTAAATGAATGAGTCAATTGTTCTTTCATTGTATCTTATATATGTTCAATGGGGGAGAGGCTTACACAAATATACGGATGTGAGATGCACAGGGAGAATAGAATTTACCGTATTAGTGAGTGTTTCTGCGAGATCAGCTTGTTAAATATCACATCAGGGTAGAAGTTTGACATAAGGCATAAGGTTTGGTTTGGTTTGGTTTGGTTTGGTTTACGACATAACAAATCTTAATGGGTTATTTAATGCCGACAAGATTTTTATTGCTGGTAATATTTTTTTCAAAAAATGTATTGCTGGTAATATTTTTTCCAAAAATATATTGCTAGTAATATATTTTTTTTCTAAAAATGTATTGTTGCTAATATTTCCCCAAAAATGTATTGCTAGTAATAATTGTTTTTTTCTAAAATGTATTGTGGGTAATAAATTTTTTTTCAAAAAGTATTGCTGGTAATTATTTCCACCAAAAAATATTGCTGATACTAAAACCTATTTTTTTTCATGGTGTTTTGACCACTTTTGGGGGATTAACTATTTGCCCACAGCTGGGACCCTAACAGGTTCTACTACCCCGGGTCAGGGTGGACGTGGGAACACCAGTAATTAAGAGGTGGTTCCATGGTCCTCAAAACCTCCTGATCAGAGGCCTTGCTGTCGGACGTACCCAGGATGCCTCATGTGTGTGTGTGTAGGCGGGGGGGGGTCTTACCCCTCTGAAGAGGTGCAATCGGCGTATTCTGAAGGTCCAACCGACAGGGCGCTAAGGGATAAGATTTCAGTAAATGAGAACTAGGTGACTCAAAAAACGTGAGAACGGTTGCTCACGTCTTGGATAAAGATAGCCTTCCTTATATGATATTTGTCATTTAACACCCCCCCCACTTTTTTTTTTTTTTTTTTTTTTACAAACGGTTCACCTATTACAAAACCCAAGATCTTCTGGCTATGACGATAAACTACATCCAGCACTAAGGACTCTAATTGAGAGGTTTTGCTTTTTACTCGCTGTTATTCCTAGATTCAACCTGACCCGGAGTTAGAGTCCCGGCTATGGACCAATAAGTAACTTCTAAACTGGGGTCAAACAATACGAATGTATAAAAAATGCTATAGTAAAAATAACAGGAACACAGTTTCATAGTAATAAAAATTACCAACAATACATTTATGGTAAAAAAAAATACTAATGCTCACAAGAAAATTAAATTTCGGCATTAAATGACCCATAAGGATGTTGATATGCCGTAAAACAGACCAAAACAGTACCCAAGAATCACTCAACGTTACTAAATGAGGTTAGTGTAAGAAGATTGTTGGTTTATGTATGTAAATGCAGATTATGGTGTTCTGTAGGATAGATAAGGGTTGGGGTGCTCTAGAGATTAACGGACTTACCATCAGGGTCAAGATTAGGGGTTTCAGTTGATCCAATGCTGTTCGTCGACAGCGTCGTAAGGCATAGTCTGTGGGCTTTTCCTACTACGGCTTCGATCTGTTGTTTCAGGGCATCGTAGCGTAGACAAACGAATAAATCGCCAGGGCATCGGACTCTTCTCTGCAACATCTTCTCACCTGAAAGAATAGGCAAGAAAAGGTAACTGATTTAAGAGAGAGAGAGAGAGAGAGAGAGAGAGAGGAGAGGGATCAAGAGGGAGAGAGATGGGAGAGAGATAGAAGAGAGACGGGGAGAGAGAGAAGCAGAGAACGAGAATGAGAGAAAGAGAGAGGGAGAAGAGATGGGAGAGAGAGAGATGGGAGAGAGAGATGGGGAGAGAGGCAGAAAGGGACAAATGGAGAGAGAGGGGAGAGAAATGGAGAGAGCCAGAGAGGGAGAGAGAGTGAGAGACAGCCAGAGAGGGAGAAAGAGGGAGAGAGAGGGGGGAGAAAGAGGATGTGTTCGTAGCGCGGAAAGCAGAATTGGCGAACCGAATTCAAATTCCGGTCAATGCAATTACATTCGCTTTCAAACAGATGGCATTGAATAAATCAATTTTTTAAAATTATTTCACTCTAAGCAAGGCAATAAAGCCACTGCGACATAAGAAGTTACTGAGTGTTAGAGAATATAAAAAAAAACCTATTATGGGAGAAGGCAAAAAAAAAGAACAGGAATTTTAAAAACAGAAGATAACGATTGACATTGCGTTTAAACCTTCTAAGATGAAAGTTGACCGGAAGGCTGAAGAGAGTTCCACAGGCAAGAAGTGTGATAGAAGAAACTGTAAGCATAGGACTTACGGTTACATCTAGCTATTTAAACTTTAAATTGATGAAACCTTGCCACCAATCTAGTACTGCGCTTAAATTCATAAAGTCTAGGTACCTTAGAGCAAAATTCATCAGAACAATTACCATGAAAGTATTTATAGAAAAGGCACAGGGAAGCTAAATTACGGCGGTGGGAAAAGAGACGAAAACCGAGATGCCTGGTCAGTACTAATAACGTTGCGGATTTTTTTTTTTGTATTTTATCAAGAATTTCTAAATATATAGAAGGAGCGCTAGACCAGACGTGGCTGCGATATTCAAAGCATGGACGAATCGTAAACTCACAAATATGCAATATATATATATATATATATATATATATATATATATATATATATATATATATATATAATGCTATTATATATATATAATAGCATTATATATATATATAATAGCATCAAATATATATAATAGCATTATATATATATATATATGTATATATATATAATAGCATTATATATATAATAGCATTATATATATATATATATATATATATATATATATATATATATATACATATATGTATAATAGCATTATATATATATAATAGCATTATATATATAATAGCATCAAATATATATAATAGCATTATATATATATATATATATATATATATATATAATAGCATTATATATATAATAGCATTATATATATATATATATATATATATATATATATATATATATATATATATATAATAGCATTCTTTTTGGGTGCAGACTTTTTCTCCACAAAACATTAAAAGAATAAATGAAAACTACAGATAAAGTTCACTTTCTTCATCAAGTCATTCACTCCTGTAGTTCAGTGCTACTAAAAAGCAGTTTTTTTTTTCTCCTGATGATGGCCATGCTGGTTGAAACTAGTCGAGGAACCTAACTAGAATAATGAAGCAAAAGTAAATTAATATATAACGCAGTGTGTCTGAAATTGTAATTTGTTAATATTTTTATCGTTCAAAATGTATACATATATGTGTATGTGGGTATGTATGCATATGTGTATGTGTATATACATATGCATATATGTGTATGCTGATTCCTTATTATAAGACAGTGTATAAATATGGGGAGGGAATTTACAGATGTAGGCTAACAAGGATAGGAAGACATCATCTCTCATCAACACATCTATCATCACCAGCTCTCATACCAAACCTAATGGTTTTATTAACACATCAGCAGAAATTCACTTTTGCCAACAGTCCAGAAAGGAGTTAAAGGCTGACTAACAAATACAGAAAACGAACAATGAGACATTAAAAGAGCATAAGGAAAATTTATTAATTTTAAAAATTTATGCCTTTTATTTGCCTGAAGAAGGTCACGAATCCGGAAACTTGTGTAGCAGAAATATGAAGAATAAAATATAATATATATACTAAAACAAATCCACATTATAACCAAAAACGTTTGCGGTTTCTCTCTTTTATATTTTATATATATATTTATATATATAATTTATATATATATCGTTTCTCATTTCATTTTTCGTTTCATTTTTGGAAGTGCTATCTGATGATCCGGCGTCGTTTAAAAGGGCTCTGGTGAAATAAATTATTATAATGGTATTTTCGTAGAAACGTAATGTTATTTTTGGAAGAAAGTTGTGAGGTTTTGAGTTTTTGACTAACTGTACAGACCCATTTTTTTTTGTTATTTAAATTGTTCTGTAGAGACAGGAATAAATGAAAATCCGAAGATGCCAAGTCAGGAGAAGACGGTAGGTACTAGAGGCTTTCCCATTTCAACTCCTTAAGTTTCTGCAAGATCCGTTCTGCAGCATGATCTCCTGCCTTGTCGTGGTGGGAAATGGGGCTTTTTCGGTTTGTCAAAATCGGTCGTTTTTCTTGAAAGCAAGTCTCTTGAAATAGCGAAGGGCAGTCGAGATATCGATTTTCAAACTCTTAGCAATCTCTTCCGACGATGGAGAAGCAGGGCGTCTTTATCGACGTCGGAAGCTCGTCCGAAGCGTAGTTGAAACCTTCTTAATGTTTCTGTCGCTGTTCCGACGCCAAGTCCTTTCCGAAATTCATAGAGCATGATATGGCGAAAGTTCAACTGTTCGTTCTTCATCTTGAAGGCATTCATTTGTGTACAAAACATCAACATTATCTGTCTATATTTCTGAGATGATGTATTATGTACACTGTTTACATTATTCGGACTATTGTCCTCATCTTTGTCGCCATATTTTTGGCCTTCTTCAGGTGGTTGGAATGTAGAACTGAACTATTTATTTCGCTCACTGGGGTAGACACGATGGGGATTGGAAAAATCAGGCGTGGCTAACCACATATGGAGAGAAAAGGGAGATCACCACCCTCTGTGGGATCATGTTGAGATCATAGACAAAGAACACTATTGGAAAATTCGTAAACTTAAGGAATCAGCACATATGGTAGGCCACAAAAATCTCTTGACCCGACCAAGCATAGAAATAAATACAATATGGGAACCAATAATAAGGAGTGCTAGAGAAAAGCAATGATAACAACAAAAGTTGCAATATGAGCTCTGGTAAAAACATGCGAATAACAGTAAAAAATTGCAATATGAGCACTGGTAAAAAAATGATGCTGAGACATTAGGTTTATAATACTCAGAAGTTCATACAAGGAGACATGACACTGGATAAAGACGTTGGTTAGATCCAGTGACAGGACCCAAAGAGTGTGAGTTCAATACCCGGTTAAGGTAGTGGAGAACTTTCAGAGGGGAATTAACAGGAGATAACTGATAACTGACATCAATTAAAACATGGCACGTGGAACTAGAACAGTCTACCCCAGTGAGCGAAATAAAGGGTTCAGTTTCGACATTCCGACTACCTGAAGAAGGCCGGGGCGTACAACCGTTGAAACGTTGTAACACATGGCGACAAAGATGAGGACAATAGTCCGAATAATGTAAATAGTGCACATAATACCTCATCTCAGAAATATAGACAGATACTGAAGGGCCGAAACGTTGTAATAAATATGGCGACCATGATGAAGACAATAGTCCGAATAATGTAAATAGTGTACATAATACCTCATCTCAGAAATATAGATTAGTTTTGCTGGCAACTATTCATCGGCGAAGCCTCAGAATTCATTTTTTTTGTCTTTATGTTCTATTTTCACTTTTTTTTATCTGATGTAATGGAATAACCTGCCACCTTATGAGTGGCGGCACTATAGGTAGTAACCTGTTAGGACAGTGGACAGCAGAGTTGAGCTGGGATCTGCGAGAAGTAGTAGACTTCCGATAGCAGCACGCCTACAACTGTACTGACTTGCGACGACCGTGCGCATAACTCTTACTTCCTTGCTTGTTGTACTGGTTTCTACAATAAACCTGTTACTATTTATCCACCGTATTTGTTTATTCCTTATTCCTATTAGCACCATTATCCACCCTCTGGACCATTTGATCCCGGCTTTGTTTTCGAACAAAATTTGTGCTTATTTGGAAGCGTAATATCGAAGAAAGGTTCGTGGTGTGACAGCTTGCGGGTTTATTTCAAATTAAAACTATATCGTAATTAAAAAAATCGAAAAAGCTGAAAGAACCTGCTCATGTCAGACAAGATATTTATTTCCGAAGTGACAGGTGAGAGAAGAAATTATTTATACAATTTCCTCTGTGGACCGACAACAAAGGAATGTTTTCAGTAATACACATAATGCATTAAAAAATAATTAGTTTTATTTAAGGGACACGTAACAATACGTGAGTGTTGAACAAAAGAGACAGCTTGTAGTGAGGTGAATATCAATTAACTGATTGTGTCAACTGACTAGCTGGGTGAGGTAATGAGAAATTCAACTTGAGATCTACTCATTCACGTTATTATTACTGAGTTGAGTAGATCTTCCTTCTAGTCAAATTGTTTGCACACCTCGCCCGTTCACCTTACGGAGAGGTTCGGCGATTTCAAAAGCCCCGATGTCGACTTCAGGTGCCATATCGACTTTTGCAAACTTCTTTTCGCGTTTCTGGCGTGTGCGATGATTGATATCAGGGAATGTTTCATGGTTGATTTACGGTCTGTCTGCATGACTATGCCAATGACTCGTTACGCCATGGTATGACAGGCAGACTCACTCATCCTCTTGGCAGGCAAAGACTAACACGTCTGGATCGATATTATCACTTTTTCTCGTCTTTTTACCTAACGATACCCAGCGATTTAATTTTATTCATATTTTTTGCGGTACTTGTGACCATCAACTGACCCTGTCAAATGTATCGTATGTTCAGAAATAACAGATTTTTCCAACAACTTGTGAGGCTGCCATTTAGTTATGAGATCTTTTTTTCTTCTTCATACTTAAAACCAACTTTTTCTCCTCTATTTTACTCATACGACGTATTATTATTAGATCTCACCAAGAAAAGAAACCAGTACTAAGATAGATAGATAGATAGATAGATAGATAGATAGATAGATAGATCCTACGTCACTACCGAATCTGACACAAGGTCTTGTTTTAAAGTGAGTTAATGGTAAAATATTGGAAAATTTTCTAACCTCTCTCGGTACTTCCCCTTTTAAGGAAGCCTTAGTCAATGCAAAATTGACAGCCACACTAGTGTGGACTTATGTCAGTTTTAAAACTGGGGTCTTGATACAGAACGCAGAGTATTACTTAAACTGGATTCACGTATTAAAAAATAAACTATTACAGAATATTATACCATATTATACTATTATATGGCGGCGGATTATATATATATATATATATATATATATATATATATATATATATATGTGTGTGTGTGTGTGTGTGTGTGCGTTTGTGTGTGTGCGGGTGGGGGCATTTGTGTGTGTACAGGTGACCCTTAAAAATCCATTCAGTTATAATTTATTTCATGAATATCCAAATATTCATCTTTTTAGACGGAAGTTTTTTCTTAATAAATGGAATCAATTTGTCCAGACAAAAAGAAAAGGGGGAGGAAAAAAAAGAAGAAAAAGAAGAAAAGGGGAATTTTTATATTAAAAGCGGAAGAAAGAAAAAGAAAAATTTCAATATAAGTTTTTAAAAATTGGGATGGGGGAGGAAGAGAGAAAGAGAGAGGGAGAGAAAAGGAGAGAATGAGAGAGTTGGGGAAATAAAAGAAAGGAAAGAAGTATTAAACGTGAGCCGATAGGGTGACTTAGAAATGATTTTTCTTTAAGGGCTGAATAAGTTAAAATACTGGGTAAGATAGGGGTTGATCAGACTAAAAATCCGTAATGTGTCTAACAGTCATGTCATTTTCGACAGCAAAGGGATCACCATTGCCTTATAGTCATCGCAATTATTTGGATATTCACGAAATGAATTATAAACGAATGGATCTTTAAGGATCGTCTATACTTATTATTATTAATTGATATTATATATATATATATATATATATATATATATATATATATATATATGTGTGTGTGTGTGTGTGTGTATGTGTGTGTGTGTGTGTGCAACATTTCAGCATAAAATGTATATAAAGCATTAAAGTATCTGTCTATATTTCTGAGATGAGGTATTATCTACACTATTTCCATTATTCGGACTATTGTCCTCATCTTTGTCGCCATATTTATTACAACGTTTCGGCCTTTCAGTATCTGTCTATATTTCTGAGATGAGGTACTATGTACAATATTTACATTCTTCTGACTATACTATGTCCTCATTTTTGTTGCCATATTTATCACAACATTTCGGCCGTTGTAAACCTTCTTCATTTATAATTGAATTTTTACATACATATAGTGGCTGTTAAGCCGTTAAACGATTATGTCCATCGTTTGATCAATGTCTTTCGTTCTCGTGAGAAGGACAATGGCTCTTGAAGCCTGCAAGAGACTTGCTATGCTTATTGCAAATATTGGACAATAATATGCATATTGCTGCTGAACTCAAATAAGGCGACGAATACATATATAAAAATATATATACATATCTTTATTGTTAACAAATCTTCGGTGAACCTCTAGCCAGCCTCTGTGTCTAGATCAAGAATGGAAATGTTTATGTTACAGCCTATGCAACTTCACGTGGCAACGTCTTCTTCCGGTATGTCGCCTACGCAACTTCTTGTTGCCACGCCTCTTCCGGCATCGGCCCACGCATTTCCTTCTGCTCAGGACACCTATGCAAACTGTTTATTCGAGGCTCAGGACTCCTGTGCGTCCTGTTTATTTCAGTCACCGGATGCATTTCCTGTTTATGCTATCACCAGTTCCGATTTTTGCTCACTTTCTGATGCAGCGGAAGTGAGGTCAAAGGTCTTCTTCAACCGATACCCAACAAAATTAATTTGTTTTGTCCAGGGCCGGGCATGTTTTGTAAAATCTTTTCAATTTGGTTGTGGGTTTTCATGCAACAAGTGAGATCGGAGCTGTTTTTGCAAATTTCCCGACACACACGTAGTTTTCCCTCTCTCTATATTTATATAAATATGCGGTTGCATGAAAAGCAGTTTGTAACCCCGTGTTTCACACATTCGCGATCTCCAGGGAAACACTCTTTCTCTCTCTCCCTCATTCTATATATATATATATATATATATATATATATATATATATATATATTAATTTGTCTTGGACATTGAGTTCTAACTGGATTCTATCCTCTTAGAAATGTATTTATATGTTTATATATATATATATATATATATATATATATATATATATATATATATATATATATATATATATGACCTGACGATTGCATATAGCATGAAACAGAATGTCGCCTCTAAGTGTTGACTTCAATGTTCACTTTTATATTTACACACGCTCCATCTCTGATATTGAGCACTTTATCCCATAAATATAGCACACCTTAAGATTATATTTCTTCACACACACACACACACACACACACACACACACACACACACACACACACATATATATAAATATATATATAAATATATATATCAGAATTGGTAGGATAAAAAATGTACATACACGTACATATACTTTCACGTGTGTATACATATATTTCTTCCTCAGGTGCTCAATATTATGAAACATCACTACTTTATGTGCAATTCATATATATATATATATATATATATATACATTTCCCCTTAAAGATCCTTTTACTTTAATAGATTTTGTAGATCTTCAAAGATACGTGACAATTTGCAGGGACTGCCATGTCAATAAGAAAGCACATTATTATTATTATTATTATTATTATTATTATTATTATTATTATTATTATTCTCTCATTCCACTTAGGTTTTCGTTTTCAACGGGAGATCTTCAATGAAGATTGTCGGAATATTTTCAGAGTCAAGCAACAACTTCTGTTGCGAAGAGATACTTGGTTTATTCTAAAAAAAAGGTTTCGGTGGTGTAGACCCCACCAACACCCCGATGGTTATTGGGTGGACAACAGTGGGCTGAACGTCCCACATTCTGGCAACTTCTTTACGGATATCAGTGTACATTTTAACCTTTCATTTTTTACACCAAGTTTTTTGCCCTTGATATTATTGTCACCAAGGACAGACGCATTAAGGTATTTTCTCGGTTTCTTTTCTCCAATGATGGTGATAACTAGTTTGGTGGCCTCAATAATAATTTGGAAGAGAAAGAATAACAAATTTACACAACCAATATTTGTGGCCGGATCGGAATCCCCAACGTACAATACAGGTTACAGCATCATCAGTTTACGATTAATGTATGGCTTGGAATTCTAGGTGATTGTCTCGTAATATCATATGTTCTTTCAGTAGGTCTTACAGGCGCTGTCTACAGGGACATTATTTCGAACACACTTCCAGACCTGCTAGAAGACGTACCCTTGCTAATATGAAGACGCATCTGGTTCGTGTATAATGGAGCTCCAGCATATTTTAGTCACAGTGTTCGGAAGGCACTGGTTGACATCTGCCATGATAGATGGATAGGTAGGGAAAGACCAGTTCATTCTACAGGCTGTCGGTGACGATCCAGGTATCAGCCCACGTCAAATGGATCTCGCATGTTGTACATCTAATAGTACCATATGGAGAGTACCTCAAGAGCAGCTCCTGTACCTGTATCATTTGCATCGTGTGCAGGTTTTTTTCGCCTTCTGATTACTCACCACGGGAGAACTTTTGCCGATGGTTTATTGCACAAACACTCGATCCGTTTTTTTGTCTCTTCAGTCTCGTTTACGGACGAGGCAACATTTAGAAGAGATGGAATAACAAATTTACACAACCAGCATTTGTGGGCGGATTGAAATCCCCATGATACAGAATAGACACCAGCATGGCCTACATGTTCCTCCGGACTCATTCCTTTGTGTTTTTATGTGTGGGGCCACCTAAAACAATTGATTTATGCAGCAGACATCAATAATGCAGAGACGCTTCATCAATGTGTCATGGGGGATATTTGAAAGGGTCTGCAAGTCAATGTGTAGAAGCAAGCAGAGGACATTTTGAATATTTGTTATGAGTTGCTATGCTGAGATACAACAATGGCTTTTGGACATGTTTATATAAACATTTTAAAATATTTTGGTGTGAGGAACCTGCCCGCCAAAGTTTGTTAAATTATTTTTTGATTGTATCTTGGATTGTACATTTAACAGCATCTACCATAAACCTTACAATTAATAACTTCAAAAGGAAGGATTTTCGGATATATGTTTATGTGAACTTCTGTCATTGTTTTTTTAACACAGCAGTAGCTGTTTATTTAAGCTAATGATGTGTTGACAAGTTGATGATAGATGGATGTTTATCTAATGTTTTTCTACGGGGGGGGGTAGTTTTCTGTACAAAAAATAATTGAAGACGTGAGCGTCTTTGTCATATGATTTTTAAGTACTCGGTAATCTTAAAATTTAGGAAAATATTCTCCGTAATCTAATGTTTTATTGACGTTTAGAGACTGGCTTTAAATTTACTACAGTTATTGATCTTATTTTCTGATAATATCGTGTAGGGACGTCCGCATCTATAAAAATTGGTACGTTTATACAGACACACACAAATAATAAAAAAAAAAATTCAAAATTCTTTAAAAAAATATTGGTGTTTGATGAATTGTGCTACTCTTTTCAATTCATGATTAATAGAGTTTTTTTCTTAATAATAATATCGTTTAAAAGATTTAAAATTTAATAAATTTTTCTAATTAAATTTAAAAAAATGAAAATAATTCTTGTAAAAATTCATTATACATCGAAAAAAATCTTTTTTGAGACAATAGTGTTCATAATATATCATATTTATAAAAGTAATTAAAAGATTTTCTAGTTAAATAATATCTTAGTTCTATTCCATTTTTTTTATTTTACGATTCAAAGCAGATTTTCGTTAAATGGTGCTTCTGTTCTAAAAAAAATATTGATGGTCTAAATTCTTCAAGAAGTTCTGATTTTAATATTTTTATAAATATAAAATATAAAAAGGAAATTTTGTAAGATAAAAGATGTGAAAAAAAAAAGATTTTCTTAAAAAAAAATTCTAAAATAATTTAAGTCATTTGTTAATAAGTCCTGAAAGTTTCATTGAAATCCAAGAATTATTTGATTTTTGCAAGAAATTCCAAATCAATTTGCTTTTCACGTATAAAAATACGCTCAAATTTCCTATGCCGTTAACGCAATTTTAACCCAAATTTTGAACGTGCAAGAAAGAATTAAACAATTTGATTAAATAATAAAATAATAACTTGGTCTTTCCTTCTAATAATAACATAAATATTTTGACTATTAAACTTTGTTTTTAACAAGATAAGACTTTTTATTCATCATGGTATGTTCCTTTTCAGCGAATTAGTAGAGGTACTATTTTTCAAAATATCACAGAAAAGCATTTTTTTTAACACGGAAGTGGGTGTTTTATGAGGTGTTGACACATTTATCGTCAGTCTGATATTTGGCTAATTTATGTCAAAGGGAGATAATTGTAATAAAATTAAATGACGAATACAGCTGAAACGGATATTGATTTTTAGCTATCCAGTAATACTGAAAATTTTAAGATATTTTAATCATTCTAATATTTTATTGAATTTTAGCTACTTTGGATTTATAAACTTAGGAAACTGCTTGTTGGGAAGATATTAGAAAATTACCAATAAATTTATTATAGTTACTGCTGTTATTTTTCATATCGCCGTGTCGGATGTACGTACTTAGAAAAGTCGGAACTTTTATACAGACACACAAAAATTCAAATTCCTCAAAATTAAAACGTCAAAATGAATTATTCTTTTCTCCGCAAAAAGACGTTCAAATTTCCTGGACAAATTTAGGGTCTTAAATTGAGTCCAGGAAAACAATTTTTTTAACCAAAATTTCGAAAACTCTAAAAATGATTAAATAAAAGAAATGTTTTTGGCATTTTTTTCATCATGTACGGGAATGATATTGCGAATCTCTTGAGGTAAGCAATTATACAGGGTGTCCGTAAATTTCGTGTACAGTTTAAAAAAAAATATAACTTTATTTGTATTTGCGATAGAAGTAATTTGTAAAAAGTATTAGAAAGAAGTAAATGTATATGTTTTAAAGTTTTATTGAAATTTTATTTAAGTTTCCACATGTCCTCCATCATTAGCAATACAAAGGCTATTACGAATTTGCAGTTCACGGAAAACATTTGCCAACTGATTTACAGTAATGCCTGAAATCACATATATATATCCACAGACAGACTGTTTCGCTGTGTCACAGGTCATCAGTGTAGCTAGACGTCTAAGGCAACCGGACGTCTAGCCACACTGATTAGCTAGGATCGAAACCCGACAGAATTGGCTTCAGTCGGGGATTACCGGTAATCCGTCCTGGGTATGACGAAAAACTACGTCCAGCAGCACCTCTTAATTGCTGGTGTTCCCAGGTCGACCCTGACCCGATGTGGTAGCACCTGTTAGGGCCCTAGCTATGGGTAAATAGCTAACCCCCCCAAACTGGAATCAAAACACTATGAAAGTGTAAAAATAGGTTTTAATACCAGAAATACTTTGTAAAAAAGTTATTACCTGTAATAAGGTTTTGAAGAAAAAAATTATTACCAGCAATACATTTTCGAAAAAAGATATTACCATCTATACTTTTTTGAAAAAAATATTACAAGCGATACAAGAAAAAATATTACCAGAAATGGATTTTTGAAGGAAAAATTTTTAACAGCAATACATTTGAAAAAATCAGTAAAAAAAAATAAATTACCAGCAATAAAAATTTTGTCGGCATTAAATAACACATTGAGGGTGATATGCCGTAAAACAAAACAAAACAAAACAAACAAAAACAAACAAAATATGCAGGTAATAATCGGTTGGTATAAAATAATTCAAGTGAATCCTAATAATATAAAATTTTAAAACTGATCCACAAAAAGAACTCAATGTATTTATTATAACGGAGCTTATAAATTACATAGAATAGAAATCCAATATTAACAAAATTTACAAATTAGGTAAATTTGGATTTCTGTTCTATGTAATATATATATATATATATATATATATATATATATATATATATATATATATATATATGTATATATATATATATGAATAAAGACAAAAGTAAAATCTAATCGACGAAACGCATTGTCTAAAATAAATCTTTCTTTTGTCTTTATTCATATTGTCCATTTAACAACAGCCATTTTGTGTCGATTAATCTCAATGATGGACTTTTCTGGGTTACGAATAATCCTTCTCTGGAAAGGAGAAAATTCCGCCAGAAACTGCCCGAAGTTCAATTCAGAAGAAAAGTAAAAGAAATACAATCGAAGATTTTGACTTTCTTAAATCATCAGGTTAGTGTGAGGCAATTGATGAGTTTCATAGACCGAGTGAATATTGTTACGTAGTCAAGCTGTGTCGTGTGTGTCGTGTGTGTGTGTTTTACATACAAATGTGTACAAAAAAACATGTATAGAAACACAGACGCACACGCGCACACAAGCATACAGACACATACAAACACATAAATACTCACAAACACGCGCATGCGCACACAGACACAAACACGCACCCTGTTTCCACCCGGGAAATATTAGGCATTCATTGACCAGTTACTGTAAGTTGTAATCTTAAAAATCTTTTTCGAAAAATTTATTTTGAGGAGATTGGATTTCTCAAGTCTGCTATTATCGATTTTGTTATATTGATGATGGTGGTGGCGTGTGTGTAGGGGGTTTCCGACTAAAACTTTTGTTTAATACCATACAAAGTCAACACGTTGATTATATTATTATTTTTTCTTCTAATTACACGTACTATCAGTTTTTGTTGCTGATTCCTCTTTTTTTTTTCTTCATTGTAGGCCGATGCACAGAAAAGAAAAGATGTAATTTAAACAAATAAACCAAAGAAGTATCATGATAATAATTCGTGTCTTCCAAATAGTCATTATCTTTTTTTTTTTTTTTTTTTTTTATAAACACTACCTCACAAACCGCAGGCGATCTAACGTTCAATCACACTGTGATGTGATATTCAAACACAACACTCGAATGTTCTAGATCATAGAAAAGAACGGAAAGGAAGAAAAATAACTTTAAAAATTATAGCCCTTAGACAAACAAAGCATTGTACTTACTTCTTCCCGCCTAAAAATGTAAATGATCAGTGAAATTTTAACAGTATATCTGGAAGTTATAAAAACATATTTACATCTCAAATATATTCAAACGAAAAAACAAAAGGAAAAAAAAACAAAAACAAAACAAAACCAAAGACAAAAAATACAAACAAAAAAGTAAAAAAACAAACTATTTTGTGTTAAGGTGTTTGGGAGCGGTCATTTTATTGGTCAGTTCTGGGTAGGTAATTATTGAACGGAGGTCCAGTTGTCGGTGTTTATTTTACTTATTGAATACTGCATCCACGTTATGACTTGTTCAAAAACAGCTGTTGTCAACACATTGAGCGGCTCCATTTGTTAAGGTTGGAAAAATACAACAGAAGTGAATTCAAGGAGAGAAATGAAGGTCAATGCTGGGGGTATGGAAAATCAATAGTTGATTAGCAAACGAACATTTACAGACATTTTATCTCATCGCCTGATATATATATATATATATATATATATATATATATATATATATATATATATTGAATAAAAACAGACCACGTTAAGGTTCCATGTAATAAATTATTTCACCATAACCCCTTTAACAGGGCTCTGGATCATCAGACTTTACTTCCAAAAATTGAAATTGAATTTTACATTGAGCTCTCCGGATATCATCCTCCTCGGGTCTACCCATATGGATTACCTAAGTTTGCATAAACTATATATATATATATATATATATATATATATATATATATATATATATATATATATATATATATATATGCATATGCATAAAACACAAACAGCACTAAATAAGATTAATTAGAAGTATACCAACAGTGTTTTAAATTGCTTATAAAAGCAAACTTTTGGGACACTCCAATTGAAAAAAAAAAAAATAAATTGCAGCTTGAGTATTTTAAAAACATTAATAATACATGAGTATAAATTAAGTTATCTCCCTTACATGCATATTATTCCTTAGAGTTAATTTTTAATAATATAATATATTTGTTTTTTGTATGAATGATTCATGAATTTATAAATTATAATTGCACCGTTAATTGAAATTAAATAACTGATCCAACGTGCAACTTTCGGAAAATAAGTGTGACATTCCTGTAATTATTGAACAATATAGTTAATGCCACATTGATGGAAAACCTAGCAGTAAAAAAAAAAATTCTCTTATTACTATATTTGTACAAAAACGCACAACCTTAAAATTTAAATTCAAACTAAGCGTTGCTACCGCACGTTCCAAAACAATAACACATTACTCATAGCCTATTTTCGGATTACATCTCTATTTTCGTTGTCCTCTTATTACCGAGAAGTAAAAACAAGAACAAAATCTATTTCCATACCTGAGGATGTCTGTAAGAACAGACGAAAGCTTGTAAAAAATTAAAAAGACCTTATACAACTGGAATTTATAAACGGGGATCATATCATTCATATACAGGTTTGGGATTGGTGTATCTTATTTATATTGTTTGCGACGAAGTATTCTCACCATTTAAATCATTAACCTCTATATTTGTTTTTTGTATGAATGATTCATGAATTTATAAATTATAATTGCACCTTTAATTGAAATATATACCGTTCATTTCCGTAGTATTCGTTTGAAATGATCTAGCGTGACGTCATCTTGTTCAAAGAATACAAAGGTGCAGATACAGGAGTTCTAACTATCACACAAACATTACATAGGTTCTTAATAATTACTGCGAAAGTCGAAAGTACTTGAAACAAAAAATAATAAAATATGAACTTTGGACTTTTTATCCACAACTTCGAAAACAATACTCACTACCTTGTGTGAAAATTAGAAGAAGAAATAAAAAAAAATAAACAGACCATGTCTGCTCTTTTTAATCAAACTTGCTTTTGCACACAAACACGCACGCGCACACACACACACACACACACACACACACACACACACACACACACATATATTATTGTTTTGATTCTATACCTGTGTATAAATATATATATATATATATATATATAAGCAAATATATGGATATAGATCCGACAGTATGAAGAAAAATATACAAAAAAAAAAAACAAACAAAAATCTTAATATGCAATTATGCTATTTTAATGTTAACATTAAAACAGCATAATTGCATATTAGGATTTTTTTTTTTCATATATTTTTCTTCATATATATATATATATATATATATATATATATATATATATACGCATTCATACATACGTGTCTACCTTTCGATACACGGCAAGATTTAAGAACATTTTAGAGTATTCCCAAATACAAAATTTGAAGAGTTAAAGATATTTTTATGTTAAGAATGTATATTATAGAATTTATTTTAATTTGTAACACAGCTTTTAATGTTAATAATTAAAATCTTCAGAAAATTTTAAATGGATATTTTTAAATAATCTGTTACGGCGAAATAATTGTTTCTACTTGCGTGTATGTTGAAGTTAAATTGAATGCCAATTGCATGAGGTTTATATATGAACGGCAATTTCTCATCAATTAAGTGATTGTTCTTAAAATCTCCGGTTTTGCATAGTATTGTCAAAACAATCAATTGAAAAAAGAAATGAAAACAATATCATTTGTGCTTCAAGGGAAGATACTCTTATTTGTAAACAAAAAGTTTTCTCCCTTGAATAAAGGGAAGCAACTCTTAAAGTTCAGATCGAAACTCATTAAAGTAGAAAATAAATAAGAGAAAATAAGATAAAGAAAAAAATAAAACAAAAAACAAATTAGAAAATAGGAAATAAAACAATTCGATAAAACAATATATATATATATATCATATTATTTGTTAGAAATAATATTTTTAAAGATGCTTGATTAAATAATATCGACGTTCAGTTTATAATTTAATTTGTAAAATTTCACAATTATTTGTTTCATATAATCGGTGAATTTTACAAAGTATATATCTACTTTTATTGTATATTATTTTCCCCCGAGTACTTTTGAAACTTGCTACTTTCGTAAAGAAGGATTCTGTTTTGTGGATATTTCCGAAACTGTTTTTATTTAATTCTGGCTTGTGGGAATCAATTTCAACTCACTTTCCTCGGGAAAAAATAAATATGAACTTTGACAAATTTACAGATAATAAAAAAAAATTAATTCTGAAATTTGAAAAAATTTATAAAAAAATTGATAGACATTCTATCTATCTATCTATGTTTAATACGAGCCGTCTAAAATGTGTAAATTTTCTTTTCATTTATTGTTTGGAAGTAAAGTCTGATGATCCGCAGTCCTTTAAAAGGGCTCTAGTGAAATAATTTATTACATGGAACATTAAATTGGTCTGTTTTTATTTAAATTATTTGCTCTGGATTTACATTGAGCTCTCTGGATTTTATCCTCCTTAGGTTTACCTATACGGATTACCTAGTTTTTTATAAACTATATATATATATATATATATATATATATATATATATATATATATTAGGCATTACTCTTCAAGTATGAAGTGAGTTCTCCGGTATTTCGTATAGAGAAAAACGTTAAAATTGCCTTCCTTTCTGTCGTGCGACAATGGTCAAATCAGTCGGCTTTCGAACCCGTCTTGAAACAATCGGATATTCTCTGTATGACTATATATATATATATATATATATATATATATATATATATATATATATATAGTCATCCACAGACAAACTGTTTCGCTGTATCACTGCTCATCAGTGTGACTAGACGTCCGGTTGCCTCTAGCTAGGATCGAAACACGACTGAATTGGCACATGGCTGGGATGAAGGTGAATTTAAGCTTATTCATTTTTAGATAAACACGCAGAGACTGAGAAGACTCGATTCGATTTGCCGAAGAGTCTTGCTTTATTAGCCGTAATAACCACTGTTTACAAACCCACACTTCCTCTCCAGAGAGCTCAACCGAAAATCTTTATATCAGAATTCACCTCCAGTCCGGCTCACTCACCTGCATTTCTTTTTTTAACAGGCATAGTGGTTTACTCCTTGTTTCCTGTTTAGGATTGGGTTTCCAGTTCCTTCTAATGTTTAATTCAACTCTATACTTCTAATGTCTACACGTAAACTCTTAAATTTTATTTACTATTTTTTTGTCACAATACATGTAGATAATTTCACCTATCGCCCTGTTCATGCGCCTCTCAAATCTGCTGAACAGGATTAAATGTTTATCCCTTATTTCCTATATAGGATTGGCTTTCCGTTTCCTTCTAAAGTCTACTTCAATTTTATAATCTTAACGTCTCCACCTAAACTCTGAAGTTTTATTTGCTATTTATTTTTTCCTCAGCAGGAATTGAGGTTTATACGTTGTTTCCTTCTTAGGATGAGGTTTTCAGTTCCTTCTAAAGTCTTTTTATTCACCCCTATAACCCGTTACGTTTTAGTGGCACGATCACCTTGCTTGGAGTGAATTGATGAAAAAGTTGATTAATAGTGTGTAACTGAATCTCTGACGGCCGTCTTGAGGGCCTCCTTGGTGTTGTAGGGCCTGTTCTTCACTTCTCTCTCCAAGACGACCCACAGAAAATAGTCGAGAGGACTGCAGTCTGGCGATGAGGGGTGGGGAGCATAAGTTGGGGGACCAGTGATACGATGAGCAAGTGGCGCCTCTTGATCAAAAAAGATTACTAATTCAAGTCCTCCTTGACAATACGCTCGATTGTTCGCCTGCTAGTGCCCATTTGCTTCGCAATTTTCCTTATCATTTTGCTTCTTATGAGTTTTGCGTTCTAGCGTGAAATTGTCCTTGTCGCCTGAGGCCCCATATGTTTTGCAAGGTCGTAGACCATGGTGTTAGGGTATTTAAACAATTCAATAAATTTCTTGGCCTTGTGACGGGCACGAAGGCTTTTCATAACAGCAGCTCGACGATCGTATTCCGAATACGTTGATTACTAAGCAACCCGTACGTCAATAGCCAGACAGCTACACAAATGACGTTACACATTATGAAAAACATAAAAATGTCTTAAAAATAATTGTCGGACTTTGTCCATTTCATAATGTGTGACGTCATTTGTTTACATTTGGATACGCTTTGAGCAGATATGAATGTACGTGAGAGATTCATTGAAGATTGAAGTTTAAAGGCAGTAAAATCGACCTAGCTGACCAAACGCTCCTCTGTGGCCAAATCGGTTAAAGGCACGCCAGGCTGTGTGGCGGTTCCATATAGGATACAGGTTCAATTCCTGTCGGAGGACGAATGTTTTCTATGAAAATTTCTCGGATATTTAAGCCGGTAAATGTCGTTTAATACTGTTTATTATAAACAGAGCATTTACTTAAATATTTGTATCTATAAAAAGAATGTATAAACTTAAAAATAATTGTCGGACTTTGTTCATTTCATTATATATACATATATATAGAGAGACAAATAGATAGATATTGATAATATTAGTGGTAAATATACACATACATATATCTAAAATATATATATACATACATATTTTTTATTCCCGGAGTTGTTTTTTCTGTTTTCTTTTTGAATTTTCTGATGAATTGGATCGTATTTACGATCCCAATGGAATAAATTATGACCATGGAATAGTAGTGTTTAAGCCTTTTTATTATATATATATATATATATATATATATATATATATATATATATATATATATATATATATTATAAATTAATTGATTTAAAATATGTTTTTTTTCGCTACACAGTTTTAACCATGTTTCAAAAATGGAAGCCAGTAATTCTAAAAGTTATTCCAAAATTTGCTTGAGGATGAAATGGAACTAACGTCTTTAATTTAATTACCAAATTAAATTCGGAGCTTTTAGCTTCCATTTTTGAAACATGGTTAGAACTGTGCAGCGAAAAAACATATTTTAAATCAATTAATTTATAATATTAATGCTCTGTAAATTTACATTGAGCACTATTTTGTAAAAATAAGAATATTTATAAGAACACCGGATTATATATCTTACTGTTCTTTCTTTATATATATATATGTATATTATATATCTTACTGTTCTTTCTTTCTATATATATATGTATATATATATATATATATATATATATATATATCGTAAATGATTGGTACTGTCTGTTCTTTTTTTAATTTTTGCATAAATTTTCAAAAATAAATGAGCAGTAAAGTTTTACTAAAGAAGAAAAATAACAATGGTTCTCGATTAGTAAATAAATAAACAAAAAATTCTTTTTAATTTGGGATAATTATAAACAAAACGAAGAAAAAATACAATTACAGAAAGAAAATTATAAAATCTCTTACAGAAGGTAGTGAAAAGTCTGAGTAAATACAAATGACTCTAAAGTAGTTTTTAACACGTTTATTTATCATCTCTCAGCTACGTTTCTGTCTTATAGAGTTTTTTGAACATCTTTATTTATCATCTCTCTGTCTTTGGGCAGAGAGCATTCAGGGGCGACTCCATCAGAGTCGCAACTGAGGAAAATTATACTGAGAGGTGCCGGACCTGGAGAACAGCTTCCCGAGGCCGAGACTTCTCATTGCACTAGAGAAAGGTTACCGTGCTTGCACGAAGGCCAGCGCAAACGATGGGTGCCGGGGCCGCGGGTAATCTTTGTTCCTGGCCCGGTTGTACGCGCTCGGGCTCCCACCTTAAAAAAAAAGACCTTTTGTCACAACTCGTCTTAGTAGGGAGACAAAGTAAATACTTAGTTTTAACACCTCTCAGCTGTTTTTTTTGTCTTATAGTGTATTTTGAACGCCTTTATTTATCATCTCTCAGTTGCGTCTCTGTCTTTAGGCAGAGTGCGCTAAGGGGCGGTTCTGTGAAAGGATAGAGTCGCTACTGAGAGATGAGGAACAGCCGCCGCACCATCTCATTGCACTAAATAGACGGTGGCGGGAGCTAGGATGATTTTTGTTTCTAGCCCGGGTGTACGCGCTCGGGCTCCCCACATTAAACCGACCGTATGTCCCAACACTACTTCGTGGGTGGGTGGTTGAGTAAATACCAAATTACTATAAACTAGAGTTGGGCCCGTTTAAACCAGAATGATGTGGGTTAATTCAGCTCCAATTTCACATTTATTCATATAGATTAGCGATCAATAGATATATCTTTACACGCTTCATGCGTATAATCCTCGATTTTTTGTTTCGTGTCTACGTGGATAAACAACACGATATATATGCTGATGACACAACGCTTTTCTCCATCTGTGGTCGTTTCAATAGGGTCAAACTGGTATGTTTGAATATAACGAACCAGACTGGAATTAGAACAATTCCTCGCCGTTATCCATTCCACCACCGGCACTCCCAAGCTTAAAGTACTTGGTATTCCAAGCGATCACAAGTCTATACACTGACCAGGCTCGACGTTGCTTATTCTAGAAGAACCGGTGTTTCAACCTGATATGGTCGTAAGCCGCGGGAAGAGAAGAAAGAGCTGATGGGAGTAGAAGAGTGGGAAGAGGAAGAGTTGATTGAAGAGAAGGCGAGGAGGAGTTGGTGGGTGGAAGAAAAGAAAGAGCTGATGGAAGTAGAAGAGTGGGAAGAGGAAGGGTTGATTGAACAGAAGGCGAGGAGGATTTGTGGGTGGAAGAGGAGAAAGCTGATCGAAGTAGAAGAGTGGGAAGGGGAAGGGTTGATTGAAGAGAAGGAGAAGAGGAGTTTGTGGGTGGAAGAGGAGAAAGCGGATGGAAGTAGAAGAGTGGGAAGAGGAAGAGTTGATTGAAGAGAAGGCGAAGAGTAGTTGGTGGGTGGGAGAGGAGGAAAAGCTGGTGGAAGTAGAAGAGTGGGAAGAGGAAGAGTTGATTGAAGAGAAGGCGAGGAGGAGTTGGTGGTTGGAAGAGGAGAAGGAGCTGGTGGAAGTAGAATAGTGGGAAGAGTAAGAGTTGATTGAAGAGAAGGCGAGGAGGAGTTGGTGGGCGGAAGAGGAGAAGGAGATGGTGGAAGTAGAAGAGTGGGAAGAGAAAGAGTTGATTGAAGAGAAGGCGAGGAGGAGTTGGTGGGTGGAAGAGGAGAAGGAGCTGATGGAATTAGAAGAGTGGGAAGAGGAATAGTTGATTGAAGAGAAGGCGAGGAGGAGTTGGTGGGCGGAAGAGGAGAAGGAGCTGGTGGAAGTAGAAGAGTGGGAAGAGAAAGAGTTGATTGAAGAGAAGGCGAGGAGGAGTTGGTGGGTGGAAGAGGAGAAAGAGCTGATGGAATTAGAAGAGTGGGAAGAGGAATAGTTGATTGAAGAGAAGGCGAGGAGGAGTTGGTGGGCGGAAGAGGAGAAGAAGCTGGTGGAAGTAGAAGAGTGGGAAGAGAAAGAGTTGATTGAAGAGAAGGCGAGGAGGAGTTGGTGGGTGGAAGAGGAGAAGGAGCTGGTGGAAGTCGAAGAGTGGGAAGAGAAAGAGTTGATTGAAGAGAAGGCGAGGAGGAGTTGGTCGGTGGAAGAGGAGAAAGAGCTGGTGGAAGTAGAAGAGTGGGAAGAGGAAGAGTTGATTGAAGAGAAGGCGATGAGGAGTTGGTCGGCGGAAGAGGAGAAAGAGCTGATGGAAGTCGAAGAGTGGGAAGAGGAAGAGTTGATTGAAGAGAAGGCGAGGAGGAGCTGGTGGGTGGAAGAGGAGAAAGCCGGTGGAAGTAGAAGAGTGGGAAGAGGAAGAGTTGATTGAAGAGAAGGCGAGGAAGAGTTGGTGGGTGGAAGAGGAGAAAGAGCTGATGGAATTAGAAGAGTGGGAAGAGGAAGAGTTGATTGAAAAGAAGGCGAGGAGGAGCTGGTGGGTGGAAGAGGAGAAAGCCGGTGGAAGTAGAAGAGTGGGAAGAGGAAGAGTTGATTGAAGAGAAGGCGAGGAAGAGTTGGTGGGTGGAAGAGGAGAAACAGCTGATGGAATTAGAAGAGTGGGAAGAGGAAGAGTTGATTGAAGAGAAGGTGAGGAGGAGCTGGTGGGTGGAAGAGGAGAAAGAGCTGATGGAAGTAGAAGAGTGGGAAGAGGAAGGGTTGATTGAACAGAAGGCGAGGAGGATTTGTGGGTGGAAGAGGAGAAAGCTGATCGAAGTAGAAGAGTGGGAAGGGGAAGGGTTGATTGAAGAGAAGGAGAAGAGGAGTTTGTGGGTGGAAGAGGAGAAAGCGGATGGAAGTAGAAGAGTGGGAAGAGGAAGAGTTGATTGAAGAGAAGGCGAAGAGTAGTTGGTGGGTGGGAGAGGAGGAAAAGCTGGTGGAAGTAGAAGAGTGGGAAGAGGAAGAGTTGATTGAAGAGAAGGCGAGGAGGAGTTGGTGGGTGGAAGAGGAGAAGGAGCTGGTGGAAGTAGAATAGTGGGAAGAGTAAGAGTTGATTGAAGAGAAGGCGAGGAGGAGTTGGTAGGCGGAAGAGGAGAAGGAGATGGTGGAAGTAGAAGAGTGGGAAGAGAAAGAGTTGATTGAAGAGAAGGCGAGGAGGAGTTGGTGGGTGGAAGAGGAGAAGGAGCTGATGGAATTAGAAGAGTGGGAAGAGGAATAGTTGATTGAAGAGAAGGCGAGGAGGAGTTGGTGGGCGGAAGAGGAGAAGGAGCTGGTGGAAGTAGAAGAGTGGGAAGAGAAAGAGTTGATTGAAGAGAAGGCGAGGAGGAGTTGGTGGGTGGAAGAGGAGAAAGAGCTGATGGAATTAGAAGAGTGGGAAGAGGAATAGTTGATTGAAGAGAAGGCGAGGAGGAGTTGGTGGGCGGAAGAGGAGAAGAAGCTGGTGGAAGTAGAAGAGTGGGAAGAGAAAGAGTTGATTGAAGAGAAGGCGAGGAGGAGTTGGTGGGTGGAAGAGGAGAAGGAGCTGGTGGAAGTCGAAGAGTGGGAAGCGAAAGAGTTGATTGAAGAGAAGGCGAGGAGGAGTTGGTCGGTGGAAGAGGAGAAAGAGCTGGTGGAAGTAGAAGAGTGGGAAGAGGAAGAGTTGATTGAAGAGAAGGCGATGAGGAGTTGGTCGGCGGAAGAGGAGAAAGAGCTGATGGAAGTCGAAGAGTGGGAAGAGGAAGAGTTGATTGAAGAGAAGGCGAGGAGGAGCTGGTGGGTGGAAGAGGAGAAAGCCGGTGGAAGTAGAAGAGTGGGAAGAGGAAGAGTTGATTGAAGAGAAGGCGAGGAAGAGTTGGTGGGTGGAAGAGGAGAAAGAGCTGATGGAATTAGAAGAGTGGGAAGAGGAAGAGTTGATTGAAAAGAAGGCGAGGTGGAGCTGGTGGGTGGAAGAGGAGAAAGCCGGTGGAAGTAGAAGAGTGGGAAGAGGAAGAGTTGATTGAAGAGAAGGCGAGGAAGAGTTGGTGGGTGGAAGAGGAGAAAGAGCTGATGGAATTAGAAAAGTGGGAAGAGGAATAGTTGATTGAAGAGAAGGCGAGGAGGAGTTGGTCGGCGGAAGAGGAGAAAGAGCTGATGGAAGTAGAAGAGTGGGAAGAGGAAGAGTTGATTGAAGAGAAGGTGAGGAGGAGCTGGTGGGCGGAAGAGGAGAAGGAGCTGATGGAAGTAGAAGAGTGGGAAGAGGAAGAGTTGATTGAAGAGAAGGCGAGGAAGAGTTGGTGGGTGGAAGAGGAGAAGGGCTGATGGAAGTAGAAGATTGGGAAGAGGAAGAGTTGATTGAAGAGAAGGCGAGGAGGACTTGGTGGGTGGAAGAGGAGAAAGAGCTGATGGAAGCAGAAGAGTGGGAACAGGAAGAGTTGTTTGAAGAGAAGGCGAGGAGGAGTTGGTGGGCGGAAGAGGAGAAGGAGTTGATGGAAGTAGAAGAGTGGGAAGAGGAAGAGTTGATTGAAGAGAAGGTGAGGAGGAGCTGGTGGGTGGAAGAGGAGAAAGAGCTGATGGAAGTAGAAGAGTGGGAAGAGGAAGAGTTGATTGAAGAGAAGGCGAGGACGAGTTGGTGGGTGGAAGAGGAGAAGGAGCTGGTGGAAGTAGAAGAGTGGGAAGAGAAAGAGTTGATTGAAGAGAAGGCGAGGAGGAGTTGGTGGGTGGAAGAGGAGAAGGAGCTGGTGGAAGTAGAAGAGTGGGAAGAGGAAGAGTTAATTGATGTGAAGGCGAGTAGGAGTTGGTCGGTGGAAGTGGAGAAAGAGCTGATGGAATTAGAAGAGTGGGAAGAGGAAGAGTTGATTGAAGAGAAGGCGAGGAGGAGATGGTCGGTGGAAGAGGAGAAAGCCGGTGGAAGTAGATGAGTTGGAAGAGGAAGAGTTGATTAAAGAGAAGGCGAGGAGGAGTTGGTGGGTGGAAGAGGAGAAAGCCGGTGGAAGTAGAAGAGTGGGAAGAGGAAGAGTTGATTGAAGAGAAGGCGAGGAAGAGTTGGTGGGTGGAAGAGGAGAAACAGCTGATGGAATTAGAAGAGTGGGAAGAGGAAGAGTTGATTGAAGAGAAGGTGAGGAGGAGCTGGTGGGTGGAAGAGGAGAAAGAGCTGATGGAAGTAGAAGAGTGGGAAGAGAAAGAGTTGATTGAAGAGAAGGCGAGGAGGAGTTGGTGGGTGGAAGAGGAGAAGGAGCTGGTGGAAGTAGAAGAGTGGGAAGAGAAAGAGTTGATTGAAGAGAAGGCGAGGAGGAGTTGGTGGGTGGAAGAGGAGAAGGAGCTGGTGGAAGTAGAAGAGTGGGAAGAGGAAGAGTTAATTGATGTGAAGGCGAGGAGGAGTTGGTCGGTGGAAGAGGAGAAAGAGCTGATGGAATTAGAAGAGTGGGAAGAGGAAGAGTTGATTGAAGAGAAGGCGAGGAGGAGATGGTCGGTGGAAGAGGAGAAAGCCGGTGGAAGTAGAAGAGTGGGAAGAGGAAGAGTTGATTGAAGAGAAGGCGAGGAGGAGTTGGTGGGTGGAAGAGGAGAAAGCCGGTGGAAGTAGAAGAGTGGGAAGAGGAAGAGTTGATTGAAGAGAAGGCGAGGAAGAGTTGGTGGGTGGAAGAGGAGAAACAGCTGATGGAAGTAGAAGAGTGGGAAGAGGAAGAGTTGATTGAAGAGAAGGTGAGCAGGAGCTGGTGGGTGGAAGAGGAGAAAGAGCTGATGGAAGTATCAGAGTGGGAAGAGAAAGAGTTGATTGAAGAGAAGGCGACGAGGAGTTCGTGGGTGGAAGAGGAGAAGGAGCTGGTGGAAGTAGAAGAGTGGGAAGAGGAAGAGTTAATTGATGTGAAGGCGAGGAGGAGTTGGTCGGTGGAAGAGGAGAAAGAGCTGTTGGAAGTAGAAGAGTGGGAAGAGGAAGAGTTGATTGAAGAGAAGGCGAGGAGGAGTTGGTCGGCGGAAGAGGAGAAAGAGCTGATGGAAGTAGAAGAGTGGGAAGAGGAAGAGTTGATTGAAGAGAAGGCGAAGAAGAGTTGGTGGGTGGAAGAGGAGAAAGAGCTGATGGAATTAGAAGAGTGGGAAGAGGAATAGTTGATTGAAGAGAAGGCGAGGAGGAGTTGGTCGGCGGAAGAGGAGAAAGAGCTGATGGAAGTAGAAGAGTGGGAAGAGGAAGAGTTGATTGAAGAGAAGGTGAGGAGGAGCTGGTGGGTGGAAGAGGAGAAAGCCGGTGGAAGTAGAAGAGTGGGAAGAGGAAGAGTTGATTGAAGAGAAGGCGAGGAAGAGTTGGTGGGTGGAAGAGGAGAAAGAGCTGATGGAATTAGAAGAGTGGGAAGAGGAATAGTTGATTGAAGAGAAGGCGAGGAGGAGTTGGTCGGCGGAAGAGGAGAAAGAGCTGATGGAAGTAGAAGAGTGGGAAGAGGAAGAGTTGATTGAAGAGAAGGTGAGGAGGAGCTGGTGGGTGGAAGAGGAGAAAGCCGGTGGAAGTAGAAGAGTGGGAAGAGGAAGAGTTGATTGAAGAGAAGGCGAGGAAGAGTTGGTGGGTGGAAGAGGAGAAAGCCGGTGGAAGTAGAAGAGTGGGAAGAGGAAGAGTTGATTGAAGAGAAGGCGAGGAAGAGTTGGTGGGTGGAAGAGGAGAAAGAGCTGATGGAATTAGAAGAGTGGGAAGAGGAAGAGTTGATTGAAAAGAAGGCGAGGAGGAGCTGGTGGGTGGAAGAGGAGAAAGCCGGTGGAAGTAGAAGAGTGGGAAGAGGAAGAGTTGATTGAAGAGAAGGCGAGGAAGAGTTGGTGGGTGGAAGAGGAGAAACAGCTGATGGAATTAGAAGAGTGGGAAGAGGAAGAGTTGATTGAAGAGAAGGTGAGGAGGAGCTGGTGGGTGGAAGAGGAGAAAGAGCTGATGGAAGTAGAAGAGTGGGAAGAGGAAGGGTTGATTGAACAGAAGGCGAGGAGGATTTGTGGGTGGAAGAGGAGAAAGCTGATCGAAGTAGAAGAGTGGGAAGGGGAAGGGTTGATTGAAGAGAAGGAGAAGAGGAGTTTGTGGGTGGAAGAGGAGAAAGCGGATGGAAGTAGAAGAGTGGGAAGAGGAAGAGTTGATTGAAGAGAAGGCGAAGAGTAGTTGGTGGGTGGGAGAGGAGGAAAAGCTGGTGGAAGTAGAAGAGTGGGAAGAGGAAGAGTTGATTGAAGAGAAGGCGAGGAGGAGTTGGTGGGTGGAAGAGGAGAAGGAGCTGGTGGAAGTAGAATAGTGGGAAGAGTAAGAGTTGATTGAAGAGAAGGCGAGGAGGAGTTGGTAGGCGGAAGAGGAGAAGGAGATGGTGGAAGTAGAAGAGTGGGAAGAGAAAGAGTTGATTGAAGAGAAGGCGAGGAGGAGTTGGTGGGTGGAAGAGGAGAAGGAGCTGATGGAATTAGAAGAGTGGGAAGAGGAATAGTTGATTGAAGAGAAGGCGAGGAGGAGTTGGTGGGCGGAAGAGGAGAAGGAGCTGGTGGAAGTAGAAGAGTGGGAAGAGAAAGAGTTGATTGAAGAGAAGGCGAGGAGGAGTTGGTGGGTGGAAGAGGAGAAAGAGCTGATGGAATTAGAAGAGTGGGAAGAGGAATAGTTGATTGAAGAGAAGGCGAGGAGGAGTTGGTGGGCGGAAGAGGAGAAGAAGCTGGTGGAAGTAGAAGAGTGGGAAGAGAAAGAGTTGATTGAAGAGAAGGCGAGGAGGAGTTGGTGGGTGGAAGAGGAGAAGGAGCTGGTGGAAGTCGAAGAGTGGGAAGCGAAAGAGTTGATTGAAGAGAAGGCGAGGAGGAGTTGGTCGGTGGAAGAGGAGAAAGAGCTGGTGGAAGTAGAAGAGTGGGAAGAGGAAGAGTTGATTGAAGAGAAGGCGATGAGGAGTTGGTCGGCGGAAGAGGAGAAAGAGCTGATGGAAGTCGAAGAGTGGGAAGAGGAAGAGTTGATTGAAGAGAAGGCGAGGAGGAGCTGGTGGGTGGAAGAGGAGAAAGCCGGTGGAAGTAGAAGAGTGGGAAGAGGAAGAGTTGATTGAAGAGAAGGCGAGGAAGAGTTGGTGGGTGGAAGAGGAGAAAGAGCTGATGGAATTAGAAGAGTGGGAAGAGGAAGAGTTGATTGAAAAGAAGGCGAGGTGGAGCTGGTGGGTGGAAGAGGAGAAAGCCGGTGGAAGTAGAAGAGTGGGAAGAGGAAGAGTTGATTGAAGAGAAGGCGAGGAAGAGTTGGTGGGTGGAAGAGGAGAAAGAGCTGATGGAATTAGAAAAGTGGGAAGAGGAATAGTTGATTGAAGAGAAGGCGAGGAGGAGTTGGTCGGCGGAAGAGGAGAAAGAGCTGATGGAAGTAGAAGAGTGGGAAGAGGAAGAGTTGATTGAAGAGAAGGTGAGGAGGAGCTGGTGGGCGGAAGAGGAGAAGGAGCTGATGGAAGTAGAAGAGTGGGAAGAGGAAGAGTTGATTGAAGAGAAGGCGAGGAAGAGTTGGTGGGTGGAAGAGGAGAAGGGCTGATGGAAGTAGAAGATTGGGAAGAGGAAGAGTTGATTGAAGAGAAGGCGAGGAGGACTTGGTGGGTGGAAGAGGAGAAAGAGCTGATGGAAGCAGAAGAGTGGGAACAGGAAGAGTTGTTTGAAGAGAAGGCGAGGAGGAGTTGGTGGGCGGAAGAGGAGAAGGAGTTGATGGAAGTAGAAGAGTGGGAAGAGGAAGAGTTGATTGAAGAGAAGGTGAGGAGGAGCTGGTGGGTGGAAGAGGAGAAAGAGCTGATGGAAGTAGAAGAGTGGGAAGAGGAAGAGTTGATTGAAGAGAAGGCGAGGACGAGTTGGTGGGTGGAAGAGGAGAAGGAGCTGGTGGAAGTAGAAGAGTGGGAAGAGAAAGAGTTGATTGAAGAGAAGGCGAGGAGGAGTTGGTGGGTGGAAGAGGAGAAGGAGCTGGTGGAAGTAGAAGAGTGGGAAGAGGAAGAGTTAATTGATGTGAAGGCGAGTAGGAGTTGGTCGGTGGAAGTGGAGAAAGAGCTGATGGAATTAGAAGAGTGGGAAGAGGAAGAGTTGATTGAAGAGAAGGCGAGGAGGAGATGGTCGGTGGAAGAGGAGAAAGCCGGTGGAAGTAGATGAGTTGGAAGAGGAAGAGTTGATTAAAGAGAAGGCGAGGAGGAGTTGGTGGGTGGAAGAGGAGAAAGCCGGTGGAAGTAGAAGAGTGGGAAGAGGAAGAGTTGATTGAAGAGAAGGCGAGGAAGAGTTGGTGGGTGGAAGAGGAGAAACAGCTGATGGAATTAGAAGAGTGGGAAGAGGAAGAGTTGATTGAAGAGAAGGTGAGGAGGAGCTGGTGGGTGGAAGAGGAGAAAGAGCTGATGGAAGTAGAAGAGTGGGAAGAGAAAGAGTTGATTGAAGAGAAGGCGAGGAGGAGTTGGTGGGTGGAAGAGGAGAAGGAGCTGGTGGAAGTAGAAGAGTGGGAAGAGAAAGAGTTGATTGAAGAGAAGGCGAGGAGGAGTTGGTGGGTGGAAGAGGAGAAGGAGCTGGTGGAAGTAGAAGAGTGGAAAGAGGAAGAGTTAATTGATGTGAAGGCGAGGAGGAGTTGGTCGGTGGAAGAGGAGAAAGAGCTGATGGAATTAGAAGAGTGGGAAGAGGAAGAGTTGATTGAAGAGAAGGCGAGGAGGAGATGGTCGGTGGAAGAGGAGAAAGCCGGTGGAAGTAGAAGAGTGGGAAGAGGAAGAGTTGATTGAAGAGAAGGCGAGGAGGAGTTGGTGGGTGGAAGAGGAGAAAGCCGGTGGAAGTAGAAGAGTGGGAAGAGGAAGAGTTGATTGAAGAGAAGGCGAGGAAGAGTTGGTGGGTGGAAGAGGAGAAACAGCTGATGGAAGTAGAAGAGTGGGAAGAGGAAGAGTTGATTGAAGAGAAGGTGAGCAGGAGCTGGTGGGTGGAAGAGGAGAAAGAGCTGATGGAAGTAGAAGAGTGGGAAGAGAAAGAGTTGATTGAAGAGAAGGCGACGAGGAGTTCGTGGGTGGAAGAGGAGAAGGAGCTGGTGGAAGTAGAAGAGTGGGAAGAGGAAGAGTTAATTGATGTGAAGGCGAGGAGGAGTTGGTCGGTGGAAGAGGAGAAAGAGCTGTTGGAAGTAGAAGAGTGGGAAGAGGAAGAGTTGATTGAAGAGAAGGCGAGGAGGAGTTGGTCGGCGGAAGAGGAGAAAGAGCTGATGGAAGTAGAAGAGTGGGAAGAGGAAGAGTTGATTGCAGAGAAGGCGAAGAAGAGTTGGTGGGTGGAAGAGGAGAAAGAGCTGATGGAATTAGAAGAGTGGGAAGAGGAATAGTTGATTGAAGAGAAGGCGAGGAGGAGTTGGTCGGCGGAAGAGGAGAAAGAGCTGATGGAAGTAGAAGAGTGGGAAGAGGAAGAGTTGATTGAAGAGAAGGTGAGGAGGAGCTGGTGGGTGGAAGAGGAGAAAGCCGGTGGAAGTAGAAGAGTGGGAAGAGGAAGAGTTGATTGAAGAGAAGGCGAGGAAGAGTTGGTGGGTGGAAGAGGAGAAAGAGCTGATGGAATTAGAAGAGTGGGAAGAGGAATAGTTGATTGAAGAGAAGGCGAGGAGGAGTTGGTCGGCGGAAGAGGAGAAAGAGCTGATGGAAGTAGAAGAGTGGGAAGAGGAAGAGTTGATTGAAGAGAAGGTGAGGAGGAGCTGGTGGGTGGAAGAGGAGAAAGCCGGTGGAAGTAGAAGAGTGGGAAGAGGAAGAGTTGATTGAAGAGAAGGCGAGGAGGAGTTGGTCGGTGGAAGAGGAGAAAGAGCTGTTGGAAGTAGAAGAGTGGGAAGAGGAAGAGTTGATTGAAGAGAAGGCGAGGAGGAGTTGGTCGGCGGAAGAGGAGAAAGAGCTGATGGAAGTAGAAGAGTGGGAAGAGGAAGAGTTGATTGCAGAGAAGGCGAAGAAGAGTTGGTGGGTGGAAGAGGAGAAAGAGCTGATGGAATTAGAAGAGTGGGAAGAGGAATAGTTGATTGAAGAGAAGGCGAGGAGGAGTTGGTCGGCGGAAGAGGAGAAAGAGCTGATGGAAGTAGAAGAGTGGGAAGAGGAAGAGTTGATTGAAGAGAAGGTGAGGAGGAGCTGGTGGGTGGAAGAGGAGAAAGCCGGTGGAAGTAGAAGAGTGGGAAGAGGAAGAGTTGATTGAAGAGAAGGCGAGGAAGAGTTGGTGGGTGGAAGAGGAGAAAGAGCTGATGGAATTAGAAGAGTGGGAAGAGGAATAGTTGATTGAAGAGAAGGCGAGGAGGAGTTGGTCGGCGGAAGAGGAGAAAGAGCTGATGGAAGTAGAAGAGTGGGAAGAGGAAGAGTTGATTGAAGAGAAGGTGAGGAGGAGCTGGTGGGTGGAAGAGGAGAAAGCCGGTGGAAGTAGAAGAGTGGGAAGAGGAAGAGTTGATTGAAGAGAAGGCGAGGAAGAGTTGGTGGGTGGAAGAGGAGAAAGAGCTGATGGAAGTAGAAGAGTGGGAAGAGGAAGAGTTGATTGAAGAGAAGGCGAGGAGGACTTGGTGGGTGGAAGAGGAGAAAGAGCTGATGGAAGTAGAAGAGTGGGAAGAGGAAGAGTTGATTGAAGAGAAGGCGAGGAGGAGTTGGTGGGTGGAAGAGGAGAAGGAGCTGGTGGAAGTAGAAGAGTGGGAAAAGAAAGAGTTGCTTGAAGAGAAGGCGACGAGGAGTTCGTGGGTGGAAGAGGAGAAGGAGCTGGTGGAAGTAGAAGAGTGGGAAGAGGAAGAGTTAATTGATGTGAAGGCGAGGAGGAGTTGGTCGGTGGAAGAGGAGAAAGAGCTGGTGGAAGTAGAAGAGTGGGAAGAGGAAGAGTTGATTGAAGAGAAGGCGAGGAGGAGTTGGTCGGCGGAAGAGGAGAAAGAGCTGGTGGAAGTAGAAGAGTGGGAAGAGGAAGAGTTGATTGAAGAGAAGGTGAGGAGGAGCTGGTGGGTGGAAGAGGAGAAAGAGCTGATGGAATTAGAAGAGTGGGAAGAGGAAGAGTTGATTGAAGAGAAGGTGAGGAGGAGTTGGTGGGTGGAAGAGGAGAAAGAGCTGATGGAATTAGAAGAGTGGGAAGAGGAAGAGTTGATTGAAGAGAAGGTGAGGAGGAGCTGGTGGGTGGATGAGGAGAAAGAGCTGATGGAATTAGAAGAGTGGGAAGAGGAAGAGTTGATTGAAGAGATGGTGAGGAGGAGCTGGTGGGTGGAAGAGGAGAAAGAGCTGATGGAATTAGAAGAGTGGGAAGAGGAAGAGTTGATTGAAGAGATGGTGAGGAGGAGTTGGTGGGTGGAAGAGGAGAAAGAGCTGATGGAATTAGAAGAGTGGGAAGAGGAAGAGTTGATTGAAGAGATGGTGAGGAGGAGCTGGTGGGTGGAAGAGGAGAAAGAGCTGATGGAATTAGAAGAGTGGGAAGAGGAAGAGTTGATTGAAGAGAAGGTGAGGAGGAGCTGGTGGGTGGATGAGGAGAAAGAGCTGATGGAATTAGAAGAGTGGGAAGAGGAAGAGTTGATTGAAGAGATGGTGAGGAGGAGCTGGTGGGTGGAAGAGGAGAAAGAGCTGATGGAATTAGAAGAGTGGGAAGAGGAAGAGTTGATTGAAGAGAAGGTGAGGAGGAGTTGGTGGGTGGATGAGGAGAAAGAGCTGATGGAATTAGAAGAGTGGGAAGAGGAAGAGTTGATTGAAGAGAAGGTGAGGAGGAGTTGGTGGGTGGATGAGGAGAAAGAGCTGATGGAATTAGAAGAGTGGGAAGAGGAAGAGTTGATTGAAGAGATGGTGAGGAGGAGCTGGTGGGTGGAAGAGGAGAAAGAGCTGATGGAATTAGAAGAGTGGGAAGAGGAAGAGTTGATTGAAGAGAAGGTGAGGAGGAGTTGGTGGGTGGATGAGGAGAAAGAGCTGATGGAATTAGAAGAGTGGGAAGAGGAAGAGTTGATTGAAGAGAAGGTGAGGAGGAGTTGGTGGGTGGATGAGGAGAAAGAGCTGATGGAATTAGAAGAGTGGGAAGAGGAAGAGTTGATTGAAGAGAAGGTGAGGAGGAGTTGGTGGGTGGAAGAGGAGAAAGAGCTGATGGAATTAGAAGAGTGGGAAGAGGAAGAGTTGATTGAAGAGAAGGTGAGGAGGAGTTGGTGGGTGGAAGAGGAGAAAGCAAAAAAGCAAAAAGGTAGGGAAAATGAGGAGCATGTGAACTATAAGAGGAAATGAAGAAAAGGAACAGGCGTAAAACCAAGAGGCAGGGAAGAAGAGGTATTTGCGGGAAATAAGGAGAGGGAGGACAAGGGTGTTGCCGAAGAAGAGAAGGGACATTTTGATACTTGTATTCATCCCATACAAAGCCCAAGAGACACTCAAGTCTGAGGGTTACTCTATGACTATAAAGAAAAGCAAGATGAGAAATTCATAGTTTTATGTAGGAAAGATAACTGTTAATCTCGAAGATTTGGAAAGCATATTCTGGGGAGGCTTTTTACTAAGCATCAGTTCTTGGAAAGAAGCTTTCCGATTGGAACTTATTTCTTACGGATACGTACGACACACACTTGTCTATGGGGCGTGGCAAGCCCCAGCTGAAGAGGTCAGAGTTGGTGAAATGTAGAGGTTCGCGGTAGTTCGTCTGTGGAGAAGGGGTTGTCGGGTTGAAAAGGATTTATCACCCAAAGGTACGCAGAGATGCTTTTGAAGGGTGAACTGGGAGGTTCGAGCCCACATATAGCAGCAATACACCATCTTGGGTCGGATCCGGTTTCATGTAAAGAGAGAGGATAGCAGGGTGAGGTGAGATACTTAGTGGAGTGGTATGGTGAGCCGGAAGCGGAAGAAGAAAAGTGGTGGAAGAGGAGAGGTTGGCGGAAAATGAAGGGGAGGTGGCGGTAGAAGAGGCGGTAGAAGAGGCAGTGGGAGAAGATGAGTTGAAAATGTGGAAGAGAAAGAGGAGGATTTAGAATAGGTGATGGGAGGGGAAGAGGTAAAAATGAAGGGAGGAGGAGCAGGGTTGGAAGAGGGGGCAGGAAATAATGAGGTGAAAATGAGGAGGAGGAGGAGGTAGAAGAGGCGGTGGATGGGAATGAGGTGAAAATGGGCGGAAGGGGAGGAGGAGACGAGGCGAATGCAGAGAATGAGGTGAAAAGGAAAAGGTGGAGGTAGACAAGGCGGTGGAAGAGAATGAGATGAAACTGAGGAGGAGAAGGACTTGCTGATGTAAGAGGGGGAGGAGGAGTAAAATGAGATGGTGTTGGGCGACGCTGTAATGGAAAAAATGGGAGCAGGGTGTGATGAAGATGTAAGGCTGAGTGCAAGGGGAGGAGCAGTTGGGATACGAAAAGCATAACAAAGACGGCGTGCGGCAAATATCGGAGGCGGAGGCATTGGAAAACATTTGAAAGTGATCTGATCTTCACTTAGTAACAAAAGATCATTTAATTAACTGATAATAATTGAGAGATTTGTGTGTATTCCGTATTATCTCTTCTGATTATTCACTCATTAGCAGGCGATTATTGTGACGATATTCAAACAAGACGCTGATCAGGTTTTCTTTCTCTTTTATCATCAAAGGATTTTAATCAGAAATCTCTGGCGGCTAAACAGGCTGGGAAAGAGAAAATGCTGAGGTAAACATCTATAGAAACGGATCGATTTTTAGCTATCAATCAATATAGCCTCTTCAAATTGTTTGGACTGATCTTTCTGTCTTACGATAACGGATCTATCTATCTATCTATCTATCTATCTATCTATCTATCTATCTATCTATCTACTTGTTCATATCTATCTATCTATCTATCTATCTATCTATCTATTGTTCGTATCTATCTATCTATCTATCTATCTATCTATCTATCTATCTATCTATCTATCTATTGTTCGTATCTATCTATCTATCTATCTATCTATCTATCTATCTATCTATCTATCTATCTATCTAAGCTTCCTCCTACTGTATCTCTCATCCATTATCTGCTTTCTTTTATACACTTTATTAAAACCCCTCTCTTCCTCTCTCTCTTTCTTTCTCTTTTCATCCCTAGCCATCAACCTGCATATCATCCTCTCTGGCTGTCTTTGCGGGTAGCCTCACTATCCACCCGGTCATGCTTAATTCTTTAAGAGATTTGAAATCTGTTGGCTAACGTGCTTCAAATTCACATGCACCCAAATGCTCTCACGATGCCTGAGAGTAAACAAAATGGCAGAAATAATAAAAAAAGAAGAAGAAAGGAACGGAATATTTAACAAAATGTCACGCACAATTTAGGATTCAAACAATGTGAATTCCGCACGTGATTAACGCTTATTAAAGAATATTTCAAATGAAAAAAAAGTTTTGTTGAAAATACAGAAAATTAAATTTAAATATAAAAAAAACAAAAAAAAAAATTATTAAGTACAAAGGAATTTGTTTACGGACCTAAAATATTTGCGTTTACTTTGAAACAGCAGATGACACGACAAAATCTGTTTTCCTTTTTAAATCTTTTAATCAGTGAAAACAATGTAGGTGATTCCATCTTGATGCCTTAATTTAAACGAGTAAGAAGTTTTTTTTTAACCGAATTCACCCCAAGCAAGTCAGTAGAGGCACTAAGACACAAGTGGTTACTGGGTGTGGAGGAAATAGAAAACAAACCTTCTTAAGGAGTAAGAACAATAGAAGAGTAATCTGGAAGACAGTAGATAGCGATTGACATTAATTTTAAATTCTTAGAGACGGAAAGTATGGAACCGGAAAAGAGTCCCACAAGCGAGAAGTGCGAGAAAAGAAACTGTTAGTATAGAACTTACGGTTACACCTAACCAATTCAACTGTCGTTGAGCCTTCTTGGGCTAACATTTTTTGGATGAAATGAACTGGAAATATATGAATCTATTGCTAGGTTAGCTGCTAAGAAAGTCTGTCGTAATAGACAATTTTCTTTACAGAATCTATCTTGAGTATCTGTGTCTATCATTCGCCCATGCTTAGTTTTGTGATGGCAACGAACATTCGTTTGGCACTTTTGTAATATCAATGAATGTTCGTTGTCACTTTCGTGATGCTCGTTGTAGTAGACACTTTGTTATCGCAGATACAACTATAGTAAAGCTTTTGAACAATGCTGGTGTCAGACGCCTTCCAATAATACCCGCAGTAATAGTACTTGCTCGATAATAATTTGCTGGAACAGTATTCCGTATAGTGATCTGAATAGAGAAATAGTATAGTGAACAGTATAGAGAATAGCAGTCCATATAGTATAGAGGATAGACTAGAAATGGCGATCTGTATACTAACAGAGGATAGACTAGAAAAGGCGATCCGTATTCTAATAGAAGATAGATAGAAATGGCGATTTGTATAGTAACTGAGGATAGACTAAAAATAACGATCCGTATAGTAATAGAGGATAGACTAGAAATGACGCCCTGCATAGTAACAGAGGATAGACTAGAAATGGCGATCCGTATAGTAATAGAAGATAGACTAGAAATGGCGATCAATTAGATGTCTCGTTACCTTCCATATGCGTTTCGTTTATGCGTTTAGCTTTGTAATTGATGAAAAGTATTCTCTTGAAAGGGACAGTTTTGTAGTCGTTGAATAGTGTTGTCCTAGAAAGGACAGTTTATAGTATATTTTTGCTGCGCCTGTTGCTGATGGCTAGCTGGAGCTGAGACCTTGGCCGCGTATGACATGTTTTGTTTGTTTTCAAGACCTTTTTATGTTGAGTCAGCTACACAACAGCGGTCGGTCATTTTAGTCGAAGTTTTTCCTTTCGGCTTTTTTTTTGTTTTAAACGTGGGAGTACCGACAGAATAAAATTTCCCTTGTCATATAGACTAATCAGAATATCAGGTTGCTGAACTTTTTTTTGTACCAAATATATGCTGTCTGAAATAGTCATATCAGTGGGAATTTTGCCGCTATACCAAATAAAAGTAACGTCTAATAACCAGCCCGGAATCGAATTTTTTTTCAGTCATTTCACCCAAAGGATGGCGATAAAGCCACTAAAACGCAAAGGATTACCGAGAGTGACAGAAACTAGAAAAACATTAGAGAAAGGACAATAAAAGAACATGATTGAAGGAGACATGTGATTGACATTACAATTTAAATTTTTGAAGGAAAGCAAGAAAAGAGTACCACAGGCGAGAAGTGCGAAAGAGGAAACTATTAGAATAGAACTTACGGTTCAATTTAGCAATCTCAATAATAAAATGATGACACCATGCTACCAATGTAGTTGTAAAAAGCAACGGAAAAATATGTCAGTGTCTTTTCCAAAATGACATGGTAACTCAAGAAAAATAATCTGTGGAGTGTCATGATTATCTGCATTATAGTATTAAAAGATACACACCAAAGAGAAATTAAGCACAATAGGAGATAAACAACAATAACTAGTAGTTTGTGACATAAATTTGTACATTTTTATCATTTATTTTAAGACATTTACACCCTTGTGCAAATTAATTTAAACAACCGCTTTAATTTCCTTTCTTCCATCATATGGTCAGTTTTAGACCCATTGGAGTCACAGGTTGGAATCGATTTCTAGTTTTTCCTGAGATTAGGTAATTTGCAGTGTTGTGCAGTAGTATGAATCTATTTTCGAGGTGTGCAATGATATTTGTTTGGCCTGGAAAAATATTGCGTCATCCGTGATTGCATGAGATTTTTATCACGCCCAGACATCATTGTCTCGACTGTCGATTAGTTGTCCTACGGCCATTGTCTGCGATGGACCTTACGCAAAAGAAGCGTACGAAAATTGTAAGTCTTACCAGTGAGCAAATCAAAGTACTATAGACTGGCCCGGAAACGAAAATCTGTGGTCAGTCTGCAAGGAACGACTTTGTGGAATGGAAATACGAAGTATTAACATGTGCACTGGGTCATGTTCCATTGAAAAAATACGAAAAAACGTAAATAATAACGGAATTATTCGTTTTGTTTCAATTAATTTGCACAAGGGTGTAGGTGATCATGGTCCTCCACCTCCTCCTATACAATTAATGTGCACAAGTGTGTATTATTTATTAACAGTTCTGGTGAATCATTCAAAAATATATTCCCCTTCATTGATTACAACCTCCAGGCAACGACCAATTAACTGTTCAATGACTCGACGATAGAAATCACTGTTTTAAGCTCCACAATGTTGTTGCACAAAACACCCCTCAAATTGTTAGAAATCGACTGAAAAAGGTGGTAGTCTGAAGGGGCTAAATCAGGAGAATATGGTAGATGTGGTAGAATTTCCCAAACAGGCTCTTTAATAGCATGTTTGATCATATTAGTAAATTATGTTGAATAATCATACAGTATCGCCGATCAGGTCTTTTTTACCTGAATTGTCTCTTTGAACCTCTGTTCATTTGTTCAGCACACAGTTTATCATTGACAATTTGGTTATTTTGAAGCATTTTGTATTAAATTAGTCCTTGCCAGTCCCACCAAGCGCAGATGATTCGCTTGCATGGATAAAATTCTGGTTTGGTTTGATTTGTTTCCTGCTTGTTGGGAATCAGCCATTCTTTGTCGTCCTGGGTAAGACGATAAACTGCGTTCAGCAGCAAGGCCTCTGATCAAGAGGTTTTGAGGTACGTGGAAACCCCTCTTAATTCCTGGTGTTCCCAGGTCCACCCTGACCGGAGTCGTAGCACCTGTTAGGATCCCAGCTAACTATTACCAGCAATACTTATTTGAAAAAATTATTACCAGTAATACAATTTTGAAGGAAAAATATTAATAGAAACAGATTTTTGACAAAACAAAATATTACCAGCAATAAAAAAGGTTGTCGGCATTAAATAACCCATTGAGGTTGATATGACGTAAAACAAAATAAACCAAACGAATCTAAACCAAAGAATACATATTCTATTCATATGAATCTATCCTAAAAATGTTGTCGGCATTAAATAACCCATTGAGGTTGATATGCCGTAAAACAAAATAAACCAAACCAATCTAAAACAAAGAATACATATTCTATTCATATGAATCTATCCTAAAAATGTTGTCGACATTAAATAACCCATTGAGGTTGATATGCCGTAAAACAAAGTAAACAATTCCAATGTAAAACAAAGAATACATATTCTATTCATACGAATCTATCCTAAAAATGTTGTCGGCATTAAATAACCCATTGAGGTTGATATGCCGTAAAACAAAATAAACCAAACCAATCTAAAACAAAGAATACATATTCTATTCATACGAATCTATCCTAAAAATGTTGTCGGCATTAAATAACCCATTGAGGTTGATATGCCATAAAACAAAATAAACCAAACCAACCCATTCTTTGTACTGCTTCATATTCCCATAAAGACATTGCCCACTCCACAGCGGTGGCAAAGTTCAAAAGCGTTTACACAGCCTCATAGGCGGATAGTTATTTTCAACACTACGACGTATTTCCCGAGGACAAAACTCCGTAAGCCTGTCGCTTCTCAATGACTATTTCCACCGCAAATATACAGACAAGCCGCATCACTTAGTTCTAAACAGTTCAGACCTTCACAGCTAGGACCCGTCATACAACATACACAGGGTAGAATAATCCCCATTCCTTCATATTCCATTGGTTCCACCCTTCCTCACGAGAATCGCTACCCTACGGAACTGACTCCCGAGAGGATGCTTCCGTGGTCAATACAATCTTAACCTCTTCAACTCTAGGTTACACAGCTATCATACATATACACATAATATACATATTACTCGGCTTCTTAGGTCCATAAAACAACCTCATTTAGTATACCTCTACCTTGAGTGGCTCTTGGGCCTTGTACGAGATGAACATTTTAGAAAGATAGATGTCTCTCGTTATCTGGCTTTTAGAGTTAGAATTTAATTTTTTATTTCTAATGTGGATGACGGCTAATTGAAACTACAGAAAGATAAACTGTGGATAAGAGATACCATTGTACATTTCTTTTTTTATTTACTATATACCGTTAACGGTAGAATAATGAATTGAGACAAGGACTGAGGATTCAGAGAACTGAGTTCGAATTCTAGTCGAGTTCATTGCATTCACTTAAGTGCAAATACCATTGGGAAAGGTATGTATCCAACATTTCCCTCCCTAGCTATGGGTAAATAGTAGGAGACAGCATTGGGTGGCAACCGGTCTAGGAGAAGAAAATCTTTGAATTCAAAACTGTATGTAGCACTGGTGAATCACATACTATGCAGCTAAGGAAAGAATCGTTCGTATTGACTCGATGATCCCGACTTAGGTAGATTCATTAATAGACTGGGTTCTATAGCCTTGGATGGCAACAGGTCTAGGAGGCGGAAAACTGAATTCAAAACTGTATGTAGCCCTGGTGAATCACATACTATGCTGCTAAGGAAAGGATCGTTCGCATTGACTGGATGATCCCGACCAGAGTCGACTATGGTGCCTAATAGTCATAAAAAAGGGGGACTGAAAATAGCTGATCTCTTTGTTAAATCATCGGTCGCAGCAGCTGTTGTCATGAGTGACATTGGAACATCTTGTCTCCTTATCTGGACTTTTAGAGTTAAAATATAATTTTTCTATTTTTGATGTCGATACTGGGTAAGTGAAACTATAGAAAGATAAACTGGGAATAAGGAATGCCATTGTACATTCCTTTTTCATTTATTATATACCGTTAACTGTAGAGAAATGAATTGAGACTAGGACTGGGGATTTGTAGAGCCGAGTTCGAATTCAACTCGAGTTCCTGGCATTCATTTGCGTGCTAATATTCTAGGGGAAGAGATGACTCCACCACTTCTCCCCCTAGTTATGGGTAAATAGTAAGACAGACTTGATTCCATAGCCTTGGGTGGCAACCGGTCTATGAGAAGGAAAACTGTATGCAGCCCTGGCGAAGCGAATACTATGCAGCTAAGGAAAGGATCGGTCACATTGACTCGATGAATCCGACAACGGTCGACTCCTTAACAGACTGGGTTCTCTAGCATTTGATGGCAACAGGGCTAGGTGAAGGAAAACTCTGAATTCAAAAGTGTATGTAGCCCTGGTAAAGCCCATACTATACAGCAAAGGAAAGGATTATTCGCATTCACTCGATGATCCCGACCAGGGTCGACTATGGTGCCTAATAGCCATAAAAAAGGGGGACTGAAAATATCTGATCTCTTTGTTAAATCATCGGTCGCAACAGCTGTTGTAAGGAGTGACATTGGAACATCTTTAGGAGATAGAAGGGGGAGTAAAAGTTATGGATTTGGAGATTTATTTTGAAGGGTTGTTCGGAGGATGGTATTAATCCGAACAAGATTGAAGAATAGTGAAAATTTGAGAAAATCCATGGATTTCTTTTGATATTTCACTCGATTCTGATACGATATCTAATCTTACTGAAAGATCAGATTGAACCTGATTGCTTGTTCAGCGGTCGGCAGGATGTCTGCCACTAGATCCGGCATTAGCGGGTTGACCTTGCTTGTATTTTAAGCAAGAAACCGTTTCTGAAAAAAAAAAAAAAAAAAAAAAAAGAACGATCTGAATCAAAGAAAGCGTTAGAGAATCAAACACTGAGAGCGGGTTTATTTTAGTTATTCAATAAAAAAATAAAATAAGACAAAAAAAAATAAATGAATAAAAAATGAGTAAATAAAATAAATGCCAGTGAAATGGAAAGGTAATATTCCGGTAAAAATGGCACTGGATTTATTACGTGTGTTCAAAAAATCACAGCACATATCCTAAAAATTCAATAAAATATTAGAATGCGTAATATATATATATATATATATATATATATATATATATATATATATATATATATATACACACATAAAAAAGAAGAGAGAAACCGCAAACGTTTTTGGTTGTAATGTGGATTTAAAAAAAAAATATTATGCTTTATTTTCCATAAATTGCTACACGAGTTTTCGTTCTCGCGACCGTCATCAGGCAAACGGTGGATATTTTCACATATTATTAAAAATAATTAATATTTTTCTTATGTTTTTCGATGTTAAATATATTGTTAGTAATCCAAATGTCTTTGTTGACGTTCAAGAATGACATTTGGGTCACAAACACACAAAAAAGAGAATGTCTTATATCGAGAATATTTAACATTGCAAAACATAAGAAAAGTATTAATTATTTTTAATAATAAATGGAAATATTCGCCTTTTTCCTGATGACGATCGCGAGACCGGCAACACGTGTAGCAAAATTATGGATAATGAAGCATAATATTTAAAAAAAAATTCACATTACAACCAAAAACGTTTGCGGTTTCTCTCTTCTTTTTAATATATACACTTTTCTCTCGTTGGAACTACTATAAAATCTTCCTTATATACATACATATATATATATATATATATATATATATATATATATATATATATATATATATATATATATATATATATATATGTGTGTGTGTGGGTGTGAAAAGTGTGGGTATATAAATATAAATAAATATATATATATATGTATAATTATTTATATATTATATGCGCGGTACTTATTAGAAAGCGCTCAATGTCAGAGATAGAGCTAACATATATGGTTGGATAGATGTGAGCTTGTGACCCTGGGTTTCACGCTTTAGCGATCGTCAGACAAACTCTCTCTCTCTCTCCCTATATATATATATATATATATATATATATATATATATATATATATATATCACCCCCTAACATAGTAAACATGTCAGCATGAATTAAAATAATTTTAATAAAACCAGATGACGAAGAAAATGTAAACGACTTTCATATATATATATATATATATATATATATATATATATATATATATATATAGGTATATGAACATTTCTCCGATTTAACCAGTAGAGAAGACAATATTTATGAATAAAAATGACAAAAGGAAAACTAGTAATTGCTGACGCGTTTCGTCCAATGTGGACTTTATAAAAGCAAAATACGAAATGAATTTAATTGAACAAGGTAACTAATAAAAACAAAAACAGAATGTTCCTAGCAAATGGAATCTAGAGAAACGCTATTTTCATATTGTTAACTCAAAATAACGTCAGTATTTGTCACGTGTGGAGAATATTGTCATTATATATATATATATATATATATATATATATATATATATATATATATATCGTTTAATTTGTATTCGTCATTCCGTTTTATTACTATAATTTTCTTACACAAATTTCACAAACGTCAGGCTGACAATATATGTCTCAACACGCACCCACGAATTAAAAAAGAAATTCTGGGATATTTTAAACCAAGACCACTATATTTATTAGGTGTGTGCAATAATTTACAGCACATTTCTTTGAAAACTAAAAACAGAATATAAATTTGGGAACCTTTGTTTCGACGTATCACTCGCTTTTTAACTATTAATATATACGAGGTTGGATTGAAAAGTTCATATGTTGACAATGAAGGAATGATGCTAGATCTCTGAAATCTTGCGTGCATTAAATTCAATTCTTCTAATAAATGTATTGTATCATTCCAGGAAAACTGATATTTGGCTGTTCAAAATGATTGTTCATTCAGTTTGTGAAAAATATCATCATCGTCAGATATGACGTCATAATATTTACTATAATGATTCCAAGCCATGAGATTTTTTATGTAGTGGGACAGATGATAGACAAATCAGGAGAACAGGGGGGATGATCAACCCGTTCAAAAGCCACAGTCACGTACAGTATTCATTGAAACCAAGGACTTGCGAGCTGGAGCATTGTCCTGATGAAACAAAACAATTTCGTCAGTTTTTCTTGGTCTTGATTTGGTTATCAAGTTTGGTCTTGATAGCCTTTCGTAAGTGCCTCAAGTTTGGTCTTGATAGCCTTTTGTAAGTGCTTCAAGTTAGGTCTTGATAGCCTTTCATAAGTGCTTGAAGTTTGGTCTCGATTGCCTTTTGTAACTGACTTCAGTTTGGTCTTGATAGCCTTTCGTAACTGCTTCAAGTTTGGTCTTGATAGCCTTTCGTAAGTGCTTCTAGTTTGGTCTTGATAGCGTTTCGTATGTGCTTCAAGTTTGGTCTTGATAGCCTTTCTTAAGTGTCTTAAGTTTGGTGTTGATAGCCTTTCGTAACTGACTCAAGTTTGGTCTTGATAGCCTTTCGTAACTGCTTCAAGCTTGGTCTTGAAAGCCTTTCGTAACTGCTTCAAGTTTGGTCTTGATAGTCTTTCGTAACTGCTTCAAGTTTGGTCTTGATAGCCTTTCGTAAGTGCTTCAAGTTTGGTCTTGATAGTCTTTCGTAACTGCTTCAAGTTTGGTCTTGATAGCCTTTCGTAAGTGCTTCAAGTTTGGTCTTGATAGCCTTTCGTAACTGCTTAAAGTTTGGTCTTGATAGCCTTTCGTAACTGCTTCAAATTTGGATAGCATATTACTCTACATTGACACTGTGTCTATTTCGGACATAAATACAATGTCTTTTTCATCTCAAAATACTGAGGTCATCACCTACTCTTCAAATGAAACGTCTTTGGTCTTCTTTGGAGCTGGCAAGGAGGACTGTTTCTACTGCATAGATTGTGTCTTTGTCTCTAGCTCAAACCTAATACTCGTCCTGGATTAGGAACCGTTCAAGGAAACTATCTGGATCTTCCCCAAACATTGTCATATTTTTTTTGTGATGTAATCAGCTTCAATTCTCTCGTGAGTTATTCTAATATCATTGGCTATTTGATTTATAGTCAATCGCCTGTCATTGATCACCATGTGGTGAAAATGATCAATGTTTTCCTCGGCCGTGGCAGTTGTATGACGTCCAGAAATTCGGTCATTTTAAAGATACTCCCTTCCCATTCTAAATTCAGCTACCCACATTGGCCGTGTTGTCAAAGCTGCAGTGTCACCTCCTAATGATGCAAACATGTCAGCATAGAACTAAAGGTGCTTCCTGTACGTACTCGATAACACCATGATACCAAATTCTATCCATTTTCAAGAGATATTGCTACTAATTACTTTTGAAGACTTCTTTGATCAGAAAAACATCGCTAACGTGTCTGTAAGATTAAATAGCATTTGTTGGTTCCTGAAAGTGTTTGTAACATGTACCCTTCTTTAACAAGTGTTACCCAGAAATCGACTGGATACCCCGCTGTAAGAGTTCTGTCGGTTCAGGTAAATGATTTTCGATGGGAATTTTCTGGAAGCACGTGTAGAGGAAAAACAGTCGGATACTGATATAATTAGATGTCCTCGGATGGTGCCAGAAAATGGTTGCTTTGGCGGTCTTCCGTAAACATTGCTATCGGAAAATAGGTGGGTGCCTGTATGATTAAATAGCCTCTGTTGGAAGACCAGGAAAATCAGCGTTATGGAACTATGATTAAATAGCCTCAGAAAAATCAGATGGGATATCACTCACATTAAATGGGCCCAACTAGCCTAGAAAAATGGTTGCCATGACACACATAGTGCCGGAAAATCGATTGGAGTATCATGTGGTTAAATGACTGCTGTTAGTCCAGGAAATGGTTCTACTGGTCCTTCTGAAAACACTTGTACCTTAAAATTGGTGGGAAGTTTCGCTGAACCAATGGTCTTTGTCCAGGTAAATGATTTCCGTCATAATCATATAAGGCCGGATAATCGGTGGGATTAGTATATGATTAAATGACCTCTGTTTGGAAAGGAAATGGTCAGGCATGAATCTATCTGTAAACATTTGTACCTGAAAATCCGTGGGTGTCTCTCTGATTAAATGATTTCCGTTGCACATATAATGCCGGATAATCAGTGGGATTATTATATGATTAAATGACCTATGTTTGGTCAGGCAGGAATCCATGGCACGTCAGAATATATTCGATTTTTGAATTAATAAGCAAGAATTTTTAGATTAGGTGATCATGATAAAAATTCTCGTTCAATTGGTTACAGAAGAATTCCAGTCAAACCATTTTCCTGAACGAAAAGAGGTTATTTAATAATAGAAACATCCCACCTATTTTCGGGTACTAATCTTTAGAGCAGCGTTCCAATGAAACTATTTTCCCGAACGAACAGATGCTATTTAATGATGACGCTATCCAACTGATATTCACTGGAATTCTTCTCTAAGCAATAGAAAGAGAATATCAGTTGGATAGCGTCATCATTAAATAGCATCTGTTCGTTCGGGAAAATAGTTTCATTGGAACGCTCCTTTAAAGATTAGTACCCGAAAATCAGTGGGATGCTTCTATTATTAAATAACCTCTTTTCGTTCAGGAAAATGGTTTCACTGGAACTCTTCTGCAATCAAAAATGCCGGAATATCTGTAGAATATGTTTATGGTTAAATCTCTTCAAATGGTCATGCAAAATACGCAATTTGGCGCCTGTCTTTGTTTAAGAACACCAGACAATTGTTGGTTTATTTCTGTTATTTATACTTTTTAAATAATCTACGTTTATTATTTTAAATCATTTTACCGACAGATGTTTTTGTTATTTTTTTCTTCAAATAAAATCTTTCGCTCCGTCTTTCATTAAGTCTGAATATGTTTAGTTCATTATTCCTTTCGTTGATATTTTTTTGTATATTTTCGAAGTATCTTTTATAAAAACAACAACGACAACAGCAACAAAAAAGACGTAATATTGTTTTTCGTAGCACGTCGGAATATATTCGATTTTTGAATTAATAAGCGGGAATTTTTAGATTCGGTGATCATGATAAAAATTGCTCTAAAAATGTCGTCGATGAAAATAAAATCTAAAACGGAAAAAGATCTCGTTAAATGTCTAGAACTCCAGTCATTCACACCCACACGCGGCTCCACCCGCACTCAGCTCCAACCCCTATACATGTACTAGCCAAAGTTTCATTAAATATCATAGACAAGATATATTAGATCATTGCAAGATTTCGTGCCCGATTAGGAAATTCAAAACAAAGTTTTAAATTGTCACAAAAAAAGAAAACATTTATTAGTCAAGTACACAGTCGCCATTATTTTTAACAACTGTCTTGCAACCATCTACAATCTTGTTGATGTCATTTTCATAGAAATTTCGTGATTTTGCTGGAAGAAGGCTGGGAATTAGTTTGTATATAGTCACGTTTTTTGTCATTTAAATTCTTCTTTAGAGACCTCAACAAATTAAAGTCAGAAGGACCCAAACCAAGAAAATACGATCGGTGCAGAAGGACCCAAGCCAAGAAAATACAATCGGTTGCCCATTTTAATTCTTTAAGCTTCTGCAAGGACTGACTCGCAACATTTACCAAACTAAGAATTGGTGTTGACACACAAGAACGAATTCGGAAAAACGAACGTCGCGTTCTGATTTCAAGACAAGACAGACTAGAACTGAGGTTATTTACCTTAGTCTCTCAACGTGACAGGATGTGACAGAAGGCCGTTTTTATGTAGGGCGGGCAAAAATTCCTCGTAGATCCCGAGGTCGGATTTGTCGACCTCCGCAGACGTGACTCTGCCTTTCGGTATAGCCTCGTCTGGGTTCCTCTCTGCCCGAAGACAAAGAGTTCGACAAGTCAACCCGACCGCTTTAATCGGCAGATCGGGACTGAGTCAGATGATATCGAGAACTGGCTTATCTTATTTGCTAGGAATAAATCACAGCATAGATTTGTATGTTTTCTTTATTTTTTTCTTTTTTTTTTTTTTTTATAAGCGTTTCACCCGAAGCAATGCGGGAAGCCACTAACACAAAGAGGTTACAGAGAGTTGGAGCTAGAGCAAATAGGAGTGATAGAGGAAAGGATCAAGAGAAGGATAGGGGATAGATCAGGGCATCTGGAGACGTCGATTGACATTACATTTGAATAGTTGGAGATTATAGCTATCAGGGAAACAGGAAGAGGGGAAGGAGTTTCACAGGTGAGAAGTGCGAGACATGAAGCTATTGGAGTAGAAGAGACGGCTACATTTAACAGCTTTGTCAGTGAAAGGGTGAGAGTGAGATGCCAGCCTAGTTGAGCGCTTAAATTCATGAAATTTGGGAACCAGCAAAAGCAGCTCATCGGAGCAGTTACCATGAAAGTATTCGTAAAAAAGACAGAGAGAGGCGACGGCACGTCTCTGGGAGAGAGCCTGCAGACGAGATGCCAGATCAGGACCAATTACGTTGCATATCCGTTTCTGGATCTTATCAAGAACCTTGAGACAAATATAAGGGTCACCAGACCAGATATGGCAGCAATACTCTATACTCTAAGTTGAAATTATGATACTTCTTGCTGTTGTGACCTCCTCATCCAGTTTTACTCTCTACTGTCTTTTTTTAAAATTATTCAGCGATCTCTTGACGGTTCTGGAATGGACTTTGAAAATGGAAGCCAGAGTATGAATGTTGGTACCATTGCTGAAGGCCTGAATGATCATTTTCGGCTCCCCGTCGGTCAATTGAGAAGACATAGTGGGGTTGACAGAATGCGATTTTAGCCTGTTCTTTTTCTAGCTGAATAACTCAGAGGGTTTTTCAGTGATTCTTACGACAAATGGTATCAAGATGGCTGGAAATAAGAAATTCATTTAGTTTAGTGCTTTTTAGATATCAAACATTTTGTGTGATGGACAATTATCTCATGCTGTTACACGTGCTATGTATACATACATCTGTCTGTGGATGACAATATATATGCCCCTGAAAAATTTATTTCTGTTCAGCTCTCTGGGGAGGAAGTGTGGGTTTGTAAACAGTGGCTATTACGGCTAATAATGCAAGATACTTCTCAGTCACTGTGTGTTTATCTAAAAATAAAGACGCTTAAATTCACCTTCATCCCTGCCGTGCGCCAACGTTGAATCCCCGACTGACGCCAATTCAGTCGGGTTTCGATCCTAGCTTGAGGCAACAGGATGTCTAGCCACACCGATGTGCGAAACAGCCTGTCTATGGATGACAATATTCTCCTAGACCAGTTGCCATCCAAGGCTATAAAGCTCAGTCTTTCCTGCTATTTACCCATCACAGGAAAGCGAAGAGGAGGATTCACACCTTTCCCAAGGATATATATATAATCTGAGGTACGTATTAAGGTAAAATTAAAACAATGAAAGAAGAAATGGAAGAGAAAAGAAGAAACATCTTCTCGGATAGCGATCTTGAGATAAGTAGGTGTCCTATCAGGATTGGTTATTGGCGGACACAATCTTAACAGCATGTGGTATGCAGATGACACAATGTTGATAGCAGACACCAAAAGGAAAGCACAGGATCTCCCAGAGAAGGTAGTAAATAAAAATGAGAGGAAAGGAGTAAACATCAATTGTAAAAAGACAGAATGAATGGGTTACATTAAGAGGAAGAGTACAAGACGGGAACTGCAATTCGGAGATCGAGAAAGTGCGAAATATATAGGAAGTGTTTTAATAGACAACGGAAAATTGTAAGACCGAGATCGGAAGACGCATTGGAATAGCGAAAGATGCCTTTCAAAAACTAAGCAAAGTATTAAGAAACAGAAAGATTTCGTTAGAAACAAAGAAAACAGTGCAGAAATTTTTATATAATATCAGTCCTTCTTCATCGTAGTGAATACTGGATAACCTCCTCACAGAAGAAGAAGAGACTTGAGGCAATAGAAATGTGGCTCTACAGGAGGATGTTGAGGATAACATATATCTGAACATGGACGAGTAACAAGGAAAATTTGAGGAAACTAAAATAAAATAGGACACTTATACTTAGAATCAGAAAAAGACGGTTGAAATATCTAAGACGTATAATGAGGAAAGTGGATTTGGAGAATTTGACACTCACAGGATATAAGTAAAACAAGAGACAGAGGAAGGTAGTGAGTGACCTACCTCGAGTAAATGGATGGTCGAACAGGGATGGGGAAAAGACAAATAAGATCTATAAATGAAAGGAAAGTGTGGCGAGGAAGAGGGATAATTGCAATTAGATAATCATTCAGTATAGCACTTGTCGGTGTCTCTCTTGGGGCATGATATGAAGTGACATAATCTAATCGACTAATTTAACAGTGTAGTGAAATTGATCCTCATTTTGAATGCCACTGCTGTGACCTTGTGCCAGACTATGTTAATTTAGTAAACAGAAAGCTGATTCTTGATTGTCAGGGATCGTGGGTTCGATAGTCAGAATTTCGAATGCTGATTTTTAAAATTGGTAGGTAAGACCACATCTCTTGAGAGATTTGCAGCAACACAATCTTTATTTCTTCTGTACGAAGCAAATTTTTGTAAATATCGATAAATATGCTTTCCACTTTACATTTCTTTCTTTTTAAATTTGTATTTTTTCCTTCTATTTGCTTTTCATTTTCTTTTTCTGGTTTGTCTATCTTTCTTTCTTTCTTTTTTTCTTATTTGGAGTTATTAACCACCATTTTCTTTCTCTTTTCTTTTTATTCATTCTTATTCGTCGATCTTTTTTTTTTTCTTTCTTGCCTATATTTCTTATTAGTCTGTCTTTCTTTCTTTCTATCTTTCTTATTTGGGGTTATTTACCTGCTTTTTTTCTTCTTCATTTTTTTATTCGCTCTTATTTGTATTTCTTTTTTCTTTTGTTGAGTTTCTTTCCTATTTGGAATTCTTTTTTTCCTTTTTCTATCTTACTTTTCATTCGTTCTTATTCGCCTTTCTTTTTCGTTTTTTTGTCTTTCTTTCTGTCTTTCTTTCTGTCTGCCTTTCTTATAAATCTTCTCTTTTATTCTTTCTTTCTTTTCATTCGTTCTGATTCGTCTTCATTTATTCTTCTTTCTTTCTTCCTTCCTTTGTTTGTTCGTTTGTTTGTTTGTTTCTTTCTTATAAATCTTTTCTTTTATTCTCTCTTTCTTTTCATTCGTTCTTATTCGTTTTTCCTTATTCTTTCTTTCTTTCTTTCTTTCTTTCTTTCTTTCGTATTTGGAGTTCTTTACCTCTTTTTTGTTCTTATTTCTCTTTCTTTTCTTTCATTTTTTATTTGGAATTCTTATTTTTCATTCTTTTTTTCTTTCATTCTTTCTTTTCTCTTTGTATTTCTTATTTGGAATTATTTCTCTCTTTTCTTTCTCTTTTTCCTTCCTTCCTTCCTTCCTTCACTCTTCTTTTCCTTGTCCATCACTTCTCATTTCCATTCTGTCATTATTCCTTTCTCCTTCCTTCCTTCGTTCCTTCCTTCGTTCCTTCCTTCGTTCCTTCGTTCCTTCCTTGTTTTCTCTTCCTTTACTCTTTCTTAGTTTCCATCTTCCACCTTTTCGCTTCTCCGTCTCTAAATCAAAACAATCAAGTCTTCGTTTCAAATATAGTCGACTCTTTTCTGGCCAGCACGAGTTCCTAGCAGGCATCTTTGTGCTATCCTTGACAATTGTGCTTGACTTTCTTTTGCATGTGATCAAAATATAAAAGAACTGGCATCTGGCAGTGTCAGGTCCCTTGTTCATCCCAATGTTAATCCACACGTCGAATAGGCTCGTCACCTCATTGGTGACCCAAGCGTAAGTTTCGACTTGATCTGGTAGTAAAATTACATAAAATGATTGGGATTAGATCTGCACAAAATGGGAAAAAGACCCCCCCCCACAAAAAAAAACAAAAACAAAAAACAAAACCAAAACATACTAGGTTTCTGTAGTTTTTGTTCCAAAACGGATCTCTGGGTGTGTTTTATTCGTCCCGAATGAGAATGGCAAGTTTTTGAACTGAAAAAAAAAAAAAGATTAAAATTGAACTCATTATAGTGACGTCCATATACACATGCATTTATCCATCCATATGTGTATATACATACATGCATACGCTTATAGATAGTCACACATACGCATGCATACATACGTGGGGCTATGTAAATATATATACACATATATAAATCACATATACAGGCATACATTTGCACATACATACACCACACACACACACACACACACACACACATATATATATATATATATATATATATATATATATACGCATACAGGATATATCTATATATACACAAAAAATGATTACACATACGCAGGTATGCACATCACAACATCTACACACACATCAATACATACATCAGTAGCGACTCCAGCGGCTGGACTTGTCGGGATTAGCCCGAGTGAAACCATTCAAGTATATCTATTTCAAAGCAACAAAAACCTTTCATAGAGCGTCGTTTGTATTCTGAACTTCTTCTGGGTCAAAAATTAATTGTTTTAACTCCTTTCCTGAAAGTATTGATGGAAATACAATATTAATTATAGTAATGTAAGAAGCAAAGAATAAAGAAAGAAAAAACAAAAAAAAGAAATTAAGTAAAAAACAATGGATTAATATTAATATGGCTAGTCGAGCTACGTAGATCTGAGTATTATCTGAGTCCTATCTGAGCTGGAAACATATTAATAGGCAATGTATTCCTTGCTTTAATTTTATAAATAAACTTTTCAACTTATCCTTTTCAAATGTCCATATTAAATAATTTATTCCGTACAGTATAAGTGTCTTTTTTAACACAATGTATCAATTGAAAAAGGGCAAATTAAATTTAGCCCGACCTAAGTCGGCGAAAATCAAAGAAAGCCATAACTTAATTTTTGTCGACTGGAGGTTTGGGTTGAGTAGTGTGTCTGAGCAATGTTGAGTAAATATGATATCAGTCAACAGTACTGATCATGAACATAAAATTCACAGACAGAGAGATACGTAAACACACTAATGCATACACATATATACAAACACACACTCACGATAGATACACACGTTATTTAAAAAACATCTGATTAGAGATTTTTAACAATTACATATATTAGAGTTAGAGTAAATGAATCATTTTAGCATCTAAGTTATATCAATACTATATTTTGTTAAAAATTTTAACGAGCCCGATAAACATTCATGACCTAATGTCGCCAGTAACATGCATATATAGATGTTGTAGTAGAGATATTTAGACTGACACGCAGAAATTCAGCAATTTGACATTTTGAACTTATAAATTCCTGGCCATTTATTGGAACTATCAACTACTACAAATTATGCCATATTCCCATGTTTCTTTGACATTCTTAATTGCTCTAAAGAACACTTTATCGCCGACCTTGAAATTTTGGTATCGTTTTTATTTTCCGCTCGTGTTTTCCGACTTGATAATAACTTGTTGAACGCCGATTTTACTTTTCTAGAAAACATTAATTCCGCTGCAGTGTTCAATGGAGAACATCTTAGAAAATTATTCGAATTCTTTACCCGTGAACTGCGTTTCGTTATCAGAGACTATGGTATTTGGTATGCCATATCTCGCAAATAGTTCATGCAAGAAATTCATTTTCACTGGACATTTTCGATTTTTGCTCTCACAAATTTCCGGACATTTAGTGAACCTATCAACTACTACAAGATAATGTAATCCATTCATAGAACCTGCAAAATCTATATGCAGACTTGACCACGGTGTGTTTGTCTCTGGCCAAAGTTCTACCTTTGTAATAAGGTAGTTTTGCTGCCAGAGCACAAACTCTGCGAGCATTCACCATTTTTCATATATCTTGGTCAATTCTGGTCCAATATATGAAACTTTTAATCCGAGGTTTAATTCTTGAAATACCAGGATGTCCGCTATGAAAATCCTTCAGTATTCGCTTCTCTAACACCAGGTATTAAAACCCTTTGCACAAACATTTTACGCCATTTTATAGCGGGTAAACTTTTAATTCTGGATTTCGTTTTTGTTACTTTCTTTCAATTGCTTTTTTAGTTTCGTAATAAAAACGTCATTTTCCGCCTTTTCTTTTATTCCTTCCAGGGTAACAGACAACTCTCGTATAACGTTGCACACAATGTTCTTTCTAAATTTCGATTTCACTTTTTAGTGCTGCAACGACAGTGTCCTCAAATGGTTCTGGATTTTTAAGTATTAAACTTGAAAATCCATCTGTATGTCCTAATTTTATGACGGCTGGTACTCCATCGTAAATTTATAGTTTAATAAGATGGTACCCCAGCGTTGTAGTCTCTTAGCTGTATGCATGGGTGTTCCTTTATTTAAACCATATATTGTTAATAGAGGTCTGTAATCTGTTTGTAACCTAACATCTTTTCCATGAATAAATTTATTAAATTTCTTCTCAGTAAATATAATTGCTATAACTTCTTTTTCTATCCGGCTGTAATTTTTCTCTGCTGGTAACAGTGAGCGGGAAGCATGAGCGGAAGCTTTCATTTTACTCCCATCATATCTGTGTAAAATCATCACTCCGTCAGCTTCTAGCGAGTACGGTATTCCGTACTCGCTAGAAGCTGACACCACTAAATTTTTTGCTTTTGGATCGTAATGTGATAATGATACATTTGACGTAACTTTTTTTTTATTTCATCAAACGCCTTTTGACAGTTACCATTCCAGCCCCACATTAGTCTTTTTTTAAGTACATCGTTCAGTGGAGCTCTCAAATTATGCATGTTATGTACCTATATTTGGTACTAATTAGCCTTTCCTGGAAAAGTTTGTAACGTAGTCACGTTTTTTGGTGGAGGCATATTTTTAATTGTACTTGCCCTCGACGGATCTGGTTGACGATCATCTTTATCAAAAATTTGACCAAGGTATTTAATTTTTCCGCATTTTTCTTCACTAAGCTTGCATCCTTAATCTTTTAATTTTTACAAAGTTTTTTTTTCCCATGACTAACGTGTTCTTTAGATACATTTTTGCTTAAAATGTCGTCCAGATACGCCACTGCAAAATGGCAATCCGCAAGCATGATATCCATAGCATGTTGAAAAGTATCTGGTGCCATATTTTTTCCAAAAGGAAGTCGGTTAAACTTATATAATCCTCAGTGCATATTTATGGTCGTTAATTCTAAACATTCATTTTCTATTTAAATTTGTAAATACTCTTAAGAAAGATCCAGTTTTGAAAATATTCCTTCACCGTTTAAATACGAAAAAATTTCCTCAGGACTGGGTAATAGGTAGTTATGTGCTTCTAAACAACTGTTTAATCATGTTAAGAAATCCGCGCAAACACGAATTTTATTATTTTTTTTTTATTTACATACACTTCTGGTGCAGCCCATTTTAATCGGTTAATTTTTTCTATAGCACCAAATCATTCGAGTCTGTCCAACTCTTCATTGACTTGTTCCAATGCTGCGAATGGTACGCTCCGTTTTGGTTGAAATACTGGCTTCGAATCATTTTTTACTTGAAAATCTACCTTAAATTTTGAACGCCGACCCATTTCATTTGACAGAACATCTGGAAAACATTTTCTAAATTCTTCCTTAAGATTTTCGCTCTGACTTTTAAATTAATCTCTTAACCACTTACGTTTTTGTAATAAACGTTTATCGACAAATCCCAAAGTTCAAATAGTTCTGTCAGTACCGAATAAATTGGTCGTATTTTTAAATTCATAAGCTTTAGTTTTTACATGCTTATTACGGAATGAGACAGTTCAAGTCAATTTTTCTGACTGCTGGAAGTAATCATCCATTGTCCTAATAGTCTCCTACCCCTCTACGGCAAAGTCTTCGAAGCTCTAATCAACGCCGAAGTGGTTAACTACCTTACCTCACATGACCTGCTCTCAGACAAGCAATATGGTTTCCGCTACGCCTGATCTACAGCTGATGTGCTTACGGCCATCACTGAAACCGTCTACCAAGCCCTACAAAATAACGGTGAGGCTCGTGTCGTGGGCCTAGACATCTCCAAAGCGTTTGATAGGGTTTGGCATGCCGGCCTTCTCGCAAGCTCCAGGGTTATGGTATTACAGTTCGATTGTTTGACCTAATACAATCATTCCTGTCAAACCGTGAATTGAAGGTCGTTCTCAACGGATTCTCCTCCAGTTCCTATCCCACGAACGCAGGTGTTCCCCAAGGCTCCATCCTTGGCCCCACGCTATTCCTTATTTTCATCAACGGCCTTCCTGACGCCATAGGTTCCCAAGTTGGCATCTACGCGGACGACACTACAATTTACTCCTGTCTCAAAAACAAATCTAGTGTAGCTGACAAAACAAACCTGGCCGCTCGTCTTGAAATGGACCTCCAGTCGGTTGTCAATTTTAACGCCTCAAAAACTAAACTACTCTCTATTAATCACCATCGAGATCCTTCCCTGCCCTCCATTAGAATATCTGATGCTCAACTTCTCGAGAGCAACTCTCTGCGTCTGCTCGGTCTAACGTTGCCTGCTGACCTGAGATGGAACAAATACATTGAGTCAATTGCTTCGCCCACTGCAAGGAAAGTTGACTCCCTGTGCCGCGCCAGGAAGTTTTTCTCCGCGGAATCGATACTTCAAATATACAAATCAACCATTCGTCCTTGCATGGAGTATTGCTGCCATATATGGTCTGCTGCACCTTCTGTTTACCTCGGAGTTCTTGACAAGATCTAGAGGCGGATATGAAATATAATTGGCCCTGATCCGGCATCTCGTCTACAGTTGCTCTCTCACAGACGCGCCGTAGCCTCTCTCTGTCTTTTTTACAAATTGCTCCGATGAGCTGCTTTCGCTGGTTCCCAGATTTCATGAATTTAAACGTTCTACTAGGCTGGCATATCGCTCACAACCTTTCACTGTCGAAACTGTTAAATGTATCCGTCTCTTCTACTCCAACTGCCTCATGTCTCGCACTTCTCGCCTGTGGAACTCCCTCCCCTCTTCCTGTTTCCCTGATAGCTATAATCTCCAACTATTCAAATGTAATGTCAATCGACGTCTCCAGATGCCCCGATCTATCCCCTATCCTTCTCTTAATCCTTTCCTCTATCACTCCTATCTGCTCTCGCTCCAAATATTCTGCAACCCCCTGCATCTTAGTGGCTTCCCGCTTTCCATGGGGCGTAATGCTTAAAAAAAAAAAAAATTCTAAAAAAAAAACATTCTCACCAGGAACTGAAATCACAATTTTGGAAGTGATTTTTAATAAAGGGTTTCCAATTTCCTTCCATGTGGTTTCACTGATAAACGAAATATCCCTACCAGTGTCCGGTAGCATTCTCATTTCCACATTATTTACTTTCATATTCACAAATTTCTTTTGCTTTCTGTGAGCAATGGTGAGTACGAATTTCTTCCGTGATAATTTGTTTTGGTTTGGTTTTTCAGTGTGACTTTATATGTCATTATTTGCCACACTTGTAACATTCTTGTTTTTTTTAAATGAACAGTTTTTTCTAAGATATAATTTACCACATCTGAAACAAGGATTTAATACATTTGTCTTCTGCTTTTTTTCTGAATTTCTTCAGCATCGTGTTTCAGATTTAGAATTGTTTGGCAATGTTCTACCATTTCTTGCATTGTAATATTGTATTGTCCAATTTTCGTTAAAATTTTCACTCATACTTCAGCATCTTTTTCAGTTTTTAAACTTTGAATGAAAATTAACCCTTTGAACATATCTGGGGTCATTTCCTTTATTCAAAATTATTCACATTCTTTGTTGACAAGACCAACATACGTGACAAAATCTTTTTTGGTTAAATTCCAGCACCTCCAACAAACATTGAACCGAGAGCTCTTGTCACTAAAGTTTTTCGTCAGAATGTGTACCGTGTCTTCAAACCTGATTTCACCTATTTTTGTTTTGGTAATAAGTAGCTGCAGTATTTTCCATACTCAATCGGAGTTATTTTCCTCAACAACAATCTCTTTTTTCTCTCATCTTCATAGCCGCTGCGTTCCTGATTGAATATTTGCTCATATCTACGAAAATAGGCAGAAACAATTTAGTCTCTCATCATGATTGCATAAAATTTCTGAGTCTGTCTATATTTCTGAGATGAGGTATTATGTACATTATTTACATTATTCGGACTATTGTCCACATCTTTGTCGTCATATTTATCACAACGTTTTGTCCGTTGTACGCTCCGGTGTTCCACCCTCTGATTCGTTTTCTTGTAGATATAATTGGCCCATTGGACGGAAAGTCTCCTTTATATGTCCGAAACTCCGCCCACTTCGTGGAAATAATCAAAGATGCTCCCATCCTATCCAACTAGATGGTGAGCTTGGACGTGGTGAGTTCGTTCACCAAGGTACCCACGGAGGAGGCACTCTCAGTAGTCAAAGACAGATTGGCCTCTGACTCTTCCTTAAAAGAACAGACCAGTATTCCAATAGATAATCTGATGGAGATGTTGACTTTCTGTACACAAACAATACATTTCGGAATGGGATCACACATATATCGACAGGATGAGGGCTTAGCAATGGGCTCGCCATTATCACCAGCAATGGCGAATATATATATGTGGAAGACTTTGAGGAAATTGCATTAGAAACTATATCTCTAAAGCCAACTATATGGTTAAGGTACGTAGATGACACCTCCATACTCTGGCCACACCAGGAAGATGTTCAGGTTCTACTGGACCATGTAAACTCAATAAGACCTTTGATACAGTTCACAATGGAGAAAGAGAGTAACAACACACTCCCATTCCTGGATGTTCTAATATCTCGAACAGAGCATAGATTTAAGACATCCGTATACCGTAAACTGACATTCACCGGACAGTACCTCAATTTCAACTCCCACCATCCATACAGCGTGAAGAAAGGGATCGTCCGTTGCCTATAACACCGAGCAAAATTCATAAGTGGCGACCCAGAGACGTTAGATAAAGAATTGGTAAGTATAAGTAGTACCCTACAACGTAACAAATACCCTGGGTAAATGGCAGCAGCCCCCCCCCCCCCCGCCAAAAAAAAATCAAAAACTGGTATAGGCGGGTACAAGAGGAGGAGGACAACAACATTCAGAAAACAGTCTGCTTGCCTTATGTGAAGGGGTTATCAGAGAAAATACAAAGGATCTGCGGTCCATATAACATCAGGACAACCTTCAAAAGCTTGACAACACTTCGCAGATATCTCTCCTGGGTGAGACATGACTAAAGACTGTGTGTACGCTATCCCGTGAAGCTGCGGAAAGGAATATAAAGGAGAGACAGGCCACCCCCTCAAGGTAAGGCTTCAAGAACACCAGAAAGCTGTAACACGAGGGGAAGTAGAAAAATCAGGCGTGGCTGACCACATATGGAGAGAGAAGGGAGATCACCGCCCTCTGTGGGATCATGTTGAGATCATAGACAAGGAACACCATTGGAAAATTCGTAAACTTAAGGAATCACATATGCTAGGCCACAAAAATCTCTTGAGCCGACCAAGCATAGAAATAAATACAGTATGGGAACCAGTAATAAGGAGTGCCAGAAAAAAGCAATGATAACAACAAAGTTGCAATATAAGTTCTGGTAAAAACATGCAATGATAACAGCAAAATTGCAATATGAGAACTGGTAAAAATGGTTGATGAAGACATTAGGTTTATAATAGTCAGAAATTCATACCCAGATGTCCTCAAGGACACATGGCACAGTGGATAAAGGGTGTAGTTAGATTCAGTGACAGGACCCCAAAGAGTGTGAGTTCAATACCCGGTTAAGGCAGTGGAGATTAGCAAGAGATAACTGACATCCATCAAACATGGCACTTGGAACTAGAACAGGGTTCAGTTCGAAATTCCAACCACCTGAAGAAGGCCGGAGCGTGCAACGGCCGAAACGTTGTGATAAATATGGCGACAAAGATGAGGACAATAGTCCGAATAATGTAAATAATGTATGCAATTTCTGATATGGTGTTTTGGACATATTTGGAATTAACGCATATCCACAGATATTTTAACCCCGTGAAGATCGTCTCAGATTAGATTAAAAGTACATGGGAAAATTCAGGTATTTTTCTTGATCAATTTTCTATAGCCACCAAGAAATTAGTTCGTGGGCTTGAAAGTATTAAACTAAAATGAATAGACATATACGTCTAAATTATTTAATCAAACCTGCTTAAAAGTGAAGTCTGAAGATCCAGAGAAAAATAAAATTATCTAGTGAAATAAATTATTACAAATGGAGCCTTAAAGTGGGCTGTTTTTCATTAAATTATATATATATATATATATATATATATATATATATATATATATATATATATATATATATATAGTGTGTGTTATAAGAGAAATTTAAGCGATTTTTAGTAAATTTCAAAGAGACAATATACATGATTGGAAATAGAGTAGTTTAACCACACATGTGCCAATTTATTCCAGTTCGTTTGCCATTTTTGAAGCATTTCATGATTCTAACCTCTCAGAACTTGATATCTTTCTGGGTGACAAACTGGTCTATGTGGTAGTGGCCTCCACAAAAAACACGATAACTTTGATATTTGAAAATGAAAAATCTTTCTTGAAGCTTTTATTTTAATTTTTAATTTCAAGTTAATAGATTAAATTTTATATTTCCTATAAGGGAAATACTTTGCTGTATCTAAAAAACTAATTTAAATTGACTGGAAGGAGTTTTTTTTCTAATATAACTGTTTATCGCGCATTTTGGTCGTCTTTCAATGCAAGGTAATTCACTTTATTAAAACATCTCCCCAAAATAAAATACAGCTTTTTGAAGTTTTATTGAAGTAATATAACTGATTAAAAGTCTAAAATGATTTGAAGAAAAGATTATTTACTTTAAGTTTAAAAAATCGCAGAAACTCATTTTTTTTTTAACCGTATCAGAGTAAGATTAATCTTCAAAGGAATATAGGTGGAGAACGATCAGAAGAATGAAGTAAACAGGAATGGAAAGAAATTCGGGCTCTTTAGGCGAAGATGGTGAGCAAGACAGAGGAAGAAAAAATACAGAAAAAGAAGAAATAAAGGCGCTTCCCGTATTGATATCGATGAATTTACTGAAACAAAAGAAAGAAAAATATGAAGAAAAACAAAAGCGAGAAAAAAAATGGAAGACACAAAAGGAAGTTTCGTTTTAGATAAACTTACTGAAACCAAAGAAAAATACGAAGAAATATGAAGAAAAAAAAGGAAGAAAAAAAGGAAGAAGCAAAAAGTATCGTTGCAGATAAACTTACCGAAACAAAAGGAATAAAAATATGATGAAAAAATACGAAAAAAATATGAAGAGAATATGAAAAAAAAAGAAGAAAAAAGGAAAAAAAAAGAAAAACAAAAAGAAGAAAAAAAGAAAAAGAAAAAAAAACAAAAAAAGGTAACCTTTGTAAATGAAGCAAAAAGAAGAAAAATAACACTATATTTTTAAAAGAATGGAAAAATATTCAAAAAAAGAATTGATTGATTTGTATCAAGAATTGATTGATTTGCTTATCAAAGTAAATAAAAAAATAAATTACTCTTCAACAGGGTTCGAACTTTCCCCCTCTTTACTATAAGAATTCACCGTTTGATCGGGTACCCGGGGGACTGCATGACTATAGAGTGCGTCAACGCCCGCCCTGGTTATATTTAATAAACTTAATAATACAATAGCATGGACTTAAGAAAGTATATTGGACACTTTGGCGGGAAGGAATGATCAACGAAGCGAGTCTGGTTGATCATTTTTACCGTGTGGTGATTTTGATGAATATCGACATTAAATAACTCAATTAATTTTCACATGTCGTACAGCCAATCAAGATTTTCTTTCATTTTTATTTTGAACTCTTCAAATCTATCTATCTATCTATCTATCTATCTATCTATCTATCTATCTATCTATCTATTAAAATCTATTTCTCTCTGTCTCAGTCTGTTAATATCTATCTATCTATCTATCTATCTATCTATCTATCTATCTCAGTTTGTTAATATCTATCATTCTCTCTTTCTCTATATCAGTCTGTTAATATCTATCTATCTATCTATCTATCTATCTATCTATCTATCTATCTATCTATTAAAATCTATTTCTCTCTGTCTCAGTCTGTTAATATCTATCTATCTATCTATCTATCTATCTATCTATCTATCTATCTCAGTTTGTTAATATCTATCATTCTCTCTTTCTCTATATCAGTCTGTTAATATCTATCTATCTATCTATCTATCTATCTATCTATCTATCTATCTATCTATCTATCTATCTGAACACGTCGCTGTCCGGTACTGTTAAGTCTCGTATCTTAGAACATTGCCACTGGATAATGAGCTATATACTCTTCGGATGCTCAACCACAAGGGACTTGTACCAGGCTAAGATTGATCCAAATATTTTTTTTTTCATTACGTTGCATTATTTCGTTTTTTTTTTTTCCTTATTTGAAACTCTCTATATATTAATCTATTTTTAGAGCAAAAACCTTTAGCGCAAGACAAAGAGTGAATGACAGACTTGTTTATTTTTGGAAATAAGCTGCCATATTTCTTTGCCATATTTCGAGAAGAATCAAGACTGACACAAACTTGTCGCCGACGAAGTTCTTGTTTTCTGACTTTAAGGTAAGAAGTCAGAAGACAGACATTTCATTTTGATACGAAATGGTTTAATTTTTTGGCAAGCATTTATTTGGCGTTTTTTAAAAATAGTTTCTTACTCTAGAAATACTAGAATACACACACACACTATCCCTTTACTTCACTCTCACTGTCTCTTTCAATATATATAAATATATATATATATATATATATATAAATATATATATATATATATATATATATATATATATATATATATATATATATATATATATATATATATAGCAATAATTCTTTCATACAAGTTTTATTAAACAATAGTGAAAAGATCTATCTGTCCAACGTTTTATTTTGTTTTTCTAACTTCCGATAAGATGTTTTATGTCAGGATTAAAATTGTTGAACTTTCCAAAGAACATTTTTTTTTGCCTTAAATAATTCCTTCTGTCACTAGAATAATTATCAAGAATCGTTTGTTATTACTTTGTTTATCAGAATGTGTTTGGTAAATTCCGTCATTTTTTACTTGGCTGGAATTAATTTTGCCATTTGATAGTGACGTTATATACAATGCCTAAAATGAATTCATCCTTTATATATATATATATATATATATATATATATATATATATATATATATATATATATATATATATATAAAATCATCAAGATTTACCAAGTATAAATACGATTATGTATAAATATATTCATGGATATATATATATATATATATATATATATATATATATATATATATATATATATATATATATATATATATATACAGTTCAAAAGTTTGAAACCACCCCAAGAATTAACATGTGATCAACTTGACAGAGGAGTGAAAAATAATCAAAAAGAGCTCTTAAAGTCATTGAAAAAAGAATGGAATCAGTTATCAAACTTATACTTTACGAAACTTTAGCAACGGAAATCTACAAATAGGAGGATATTTTGAGGAGAGCAAGATTTAATTATAAAATGCTTTTTTTTTCTTTTTGTCATTTCTAAGAAAAAAAAACATGTCTCTCTTTTTTTAGTCATGTATAAGAATTTTCTTTATTTAAAGTACAAAACAATCACTTTTGGGTTCACTTGAAAAATTTAACAAGTGTGGCCTGAAACATTTGAACACTAGTATATATATATATATATATATATATATATATATATATATACTAGTGTTCAAATGTTTGAGGCCACATTTGGTAAATATATATATATATATATATTATGTATTTCATTGAATAAGACAGTGTACTTTGATTTGGTTTTTTTAATACAATTTCTCATGTGATCTAATATTCTTTTTTTTCAGATAATAAATTATATAAAAACTGTCTGAATGTTTTTTTTATCCGAGCGCTTTACATTTAGCCATTTTCAAGGTTGAAAATATTTTGACAGTTAAATAAGAAATAGTTTGTTGCATGTATATGTTTATATAATGTTTTTAATTTACGAAACACGGTTAAGATATTGTTTTATATAATTTTATATAATTTAGTTTTTATATAATTTATCAACTAAGACGAAAAAAATATTAGATCACATGAGAAATTGTATAAAGACTAAATCAAAGCACCTTGTATGTCTTATTCAATGAAATGTTCATGAAAGAAGGATTGCTACCAAAATACACACACACGCGCGCGTACACACACACACACACATACATACACACTATCCTTTGTAGAAAAATACCCTTCTTCATGTTGACTGCTTTTCTTTGTATTGGGTTCTATATAATATTTTGGTGTTATCAATTAAAATTTATCTTATGTTAATAATATTTTGTTTATTTGTTTTATGTTGACCTATGTGTGCGCGAATTAGACTAAATTTTGACAAGTCGAGAAAGTGCGGTGGCCAATGTAATAATTTTACAGATTTTTTAAGTTAGTAGGAAGTGAGAAAATCTAAATAAGAAAGTTTCGCAGGCAGTCATTCTTTGTATATATGTATATATATATATATATATATATATATATATATATATATATATATATATATATATATATATATATAACGATCCTAAAATCTATTTTCAATCGATATTTATTCCATAGTTGCTTAATGTTTCTACAATCCCAAAATTACGTAATTTTCTGTTGTTAATTTTCCGGTGTCCAATTTTCCGTTGCATCATTTTCTGGGTACCATTTAATTATCAATGATGTCTGAAAGTATTTTTCTTGACAAAAATGTTCTATTTAATTTTCAATCATTTTTCGGAACATTGTAAATCAACTGCATTCTTTTAAAGGTTACCTAGAGAATTTATGCAAAGTTTATTTTTTTGTTTTTCTTTATACAAAGTAAAATAAATTTACATAGTATTTTGATGTTATTATGATTTTAGTTTTAGTGATAATTTAAAAACAATAAATGTTTATCAATATTACCAATAATGGAAAATTAAGTTGAAAATTTAAAAGAATCGTTTTTGGAATCGGAAAATAGGAGCGAATTTTTCCGATTCCGATACCCCAAAAAGTTCTGATTTTTCCGATTCTCGATTCCGATTCCGATTCCGATTAATCGTCCCAACACTAGTAGATATATTCAAAAGTATATCGCTCACACAATGGAAAATTGTATCTCAGTGAATTGATACACAGACAAGACTGAAATTGTTGCACTTTTGGCTTCGTATTTCGCTTTGTTGTTATTAATGATGCAGAGTTAAAACACCATATCATCCGATAAAATGTTACAACAATGTCTCTTGTTAGTAACCAAGATTGTAGCAACTGAAACACATGAAAGCTGAAAACATTGCTATTTTTCCTACTCACAAATTTCCCGACAATTTATTAGAAAATTTCTGACGGGGGGACAAACCTGGGAGCGGGGGGTAATAAATTATTTCTGGGGGGGGGTCATATGCCCGCTTGCGAAACTCTGTGTCTGCACAACTGTTTTCAAACTATTTTGGGCACCTTAGCCTGGTTGAAAAATTTTGTTGGTGGTGACATTGTGTCACCCCTCCTGTGCTGGCACCCGGGGCGGTCCGCCCCCTCGCCCCCACCTAGCTACGCCACTGCAGCATACATATTCATGATTGCAATTGCCATATTTTGTTTTAAGCTCACATATTTAACGACGCGAGAAGGGCATTTCTACAGATATTTTAGTGTCAGAGAAAGAAAGAAAGAAAGAAAGATGCTCTTACGCTCCCGTCACTACCCATAAATAATGGATTATTCCATTTTGATCGCATGGAAAGACGGAAAAATCATAACATAAACACGACTTGGTTTCAGTGAAAGAAAGAAAGAAAGAAAGAAAGAAAGAACGGTCGATGGAAGAAGCAATAACACTCTACGTCCTGTTAATACCTCATAAATAATGGATTATTCCATTTTGATCGTGTGGAAAGACGAAAAAGACATATCAAAGAGTCAAAGACGCTACTTGGTTTCAGTGTAAGAAAGAAAGAAAGAAAGAAATGTTTAACGTCTGTCAATTTCAATCTTTTTATTTGTAACTCCTTAAAATAACGACCAGAATTTATAATTATCATTGTTATTACAATATTTTGTTCAAGTTGTTTAGCTCAAATATTTAGCTATGCGATAGGGGAATTTCTACGGATATTTTATTGTCGTAGAAGTCATCATGCGCTTATTCAATCATTAATTGAAGAATTAAAACTCATCAAAAATAGGAAAACCATGACATTTTCATGGGTATTTCTATTCGCTATTTAGTTGTTGCTATTCACATCCGGGTCATTATCCTTATCTTGTTGTTATCACAACATTTCGGCCGGGTGAATATCACATGCCTTACGGAGCAACAGCCTAAGGGATTACTGCGTTGGATCATGAATATAGTGACATAGTAATCGTGAGTTCAATCCCTGGGTCGGGCAGTGTGTACTTGGACTCGACGGAAACCGGGCTAGCAATAAATGAGCAGTACTAAAAATAAGAACTAGATGAGATATCCCTAAATATGGACAGGGGATCGGGAAGAGAATAGCCCCGTAGATTAAATAAAGACTTTAGTTAGGAATTTCCTCTAGGTTACTCGAATTAATATACACCTGATGACCGCCGGAGGACTCAACAGCCGAAACGATAACAACAAAGATGAGGATTACTGCGTTGGTTCATGAATTTAGTATTCACGGGTATTTCTAGTAATATTACCAGACTAGGTACAAAGTCATCCCAAATCTATGAAACAGACCCACCCCCGAATCTATGACAGTTGTCCTCACAAGCAACTAGATCTCAATTTTCATAAGATAGTATTCGTATAAAATAGTAATTTCATTGTAACCTAATTGCTTACCATAATGAATCATATGCAATATAGGTGATCAATTCAACTAGAAAAATTGAAAATTGAAAATAAATACAAGGTATATAAACACAAATTAGAGACATGTCATAATATAAACACGACCAGTCGATCTTTTGGCCACAGCAACCAATTATAACACAACGTGTAGATCCTGGTCACCGGCAACCAATTATAACATGCACCCCACAGTCTATCCTGGCTCACCCTTGGTCAGTCCCAATATCGGTCAACTGGTTGTTGGTCGCTGGCAGTTTCGATTCACACCGTCTCTCCTCACGTTATGTTCCTTGATCTCAAAGCAGTGAAGGTCGAATGTCGTTGGTAATTCGGAGCGCTATTTCGAGCCCCAGCGAAGCTGTATTATGAAGGAAATAAAAATCCTCCCACAGACGAAATAAAAACGGAGGACTCGCCGGGTTAGATTTAAATTAGTTTATATATATCTTGGTACAAAAATCAACCCTTCCCTCTTTAAACTTCTAAAGTGACACCCGGAAACAGGTCACTCGGGGTTTTGGTAGCAGCTCGTCCGCTCTTACGTCTTTCTCGAGCTCCCTGACTCTCTCCTTTTGAGTCGCCGATGCGATCTGCTTATATTGAGTCCAGTCCAAGACTAGTGTGGGTTCGGACCGGTCTTGGGGTTTCGGTAATTCCCCAACTTTCGGATTTAGCTGTGGGTAATCATCCCGCCTTTATAACTTTTACTTTCTCTTATTTATGTCTCGCACCATTATTTTCAAATGGGTGGTGGCAAGTTTTCTCCTTTTCCTTTTCCTTTTCCCGCGCGGTATTCCATCTGAGACCATTCCCACAGGGAGGTTTTGACTGCCTTTTTGACAATTCTAATTTTAAACCGAATTGGCCAAGAGGCGGTCTTGTTTCAATCATTGATTTTCCATACCAAATATTATTTCCAGCCTTTGGTCTAGTTTATTCTAGTGCACCCCGATTGCAATTTTTAACATCAACTTGAGATTTCCGTGTTACAAAGTTTCAGAGTTTAATACGTTCAACATTTATGGGCAAAATATAGGGAATTATATACAGAGCTTTTACAAGACTTAGCATGAGCAAAACAAATTCACAAATTTGAACGAACAAAAATTCCCCCTGAATGAAGTCATAATCTAAGAAAATGTTTCATTGTTGAGTAGTCAGTCGTGTTTAGTTTAATTTGTAACGTATATAAATGTAGGTAGAAATAGCAAGTGTAGATAAGATAGCTAGGGCCACAAATCCCTGCCCCGAACAGCAATCAGGTATGCCACCCGGTTGGGGGTGGGGTAGTACACATCGGCCCTGATTACTATAATAGTTGCACAAAAATATATTACACACTTATAACTTTTAATGTGTTCTCTTTGTTAATCTCATATCAATCTCTTTCAGAATTTAACGTAAAACATTGTATGGCTTATAAAAAAGAAAACATCCGTTTATTTATTTGAGTTCAACCTTGGACATAATGCTTCTGAAACTGCTGCCAGCATTAACAGAGGATAGGGTGAGGGATCCAGTGCGTCGTTGGTTTCTGAAGTTCCACAGAAGGGATACGAGTGATAAAGATCAAAGGTAGTAGAGGACATCAATCTGCAACTGACAATCAACATTCGTAGAATAGCTGAACAAAACCTATGTCAAAATCTCAGAGAATGGGTGCCAGCATTTCAACAACGTAAGCGTACCAAAAAAAAAAAAAAAAAAAGAAAAAAAATCGACTATGTGAAGAAAATCGATAAATGGTTTCCAAATCAACGCTGAAAGACTTCGACATTCTGACGTGTATTCGATGTTGCATCTGAGAAATTTGAATGATCCATTTCTTGATCGAATAGTAACGTGTGGTAAGATATGGATCCTTTATGACAATCGTAAAAGTGATCAGCCTACTGTCTTTATCAAGACGAAGCAACGTAAAACATTTTCTAAAACCGACTTGACACCAATAGAAAGGATTAGTTCATCGACGAGGTCCAATTCTGCTCGGCCACATGTTGCCAGGATGTAGAAGCTGACAGACTTGGGATAAAAGACATTACCATATCTGTCATATTCCTCGGATACCTTACTAAGTGACTACCACTTTTTCAAGGATGGTAGTAGAAGACCGAAATCTACAATTGACCATCAACATTTTAAAATACTAGTCGAACAAAACTCATGCCAAATTATAAGAGAAACGTCCCAAGTAAAGAGTGCCACCATTTCAACAATATTGGATCATCTCAAGAAAATTGGTAAGGTGAAGAAACTCGATCAATGGGTTCCACATGAAATCAGTGAACGTTAAAGAGTTTGACGTTCTGAAGTCTGCGAAATTCGAATGAGCCATTTCTTGATTGAATAGTGAATTGGGACGAGAAATGGTTCTTTTATAAGGATCGGCTCAGTGTCTTGATCTTGACAAAGTATCCAAACGCTTTCCACAACGGAAGTGGCACCAACAGAAGATTATGGTGAGTGTCTGATGGTCTGGCATTAGTGTTATTCATTACAGCTTCCTGACAATATTCGGTCACTTTTTGCCAGGATGACACTGTAGAAGCTTACCGAATTGAGGTACGAGGCTTTGCCATATCCACCCAAATCCTCTGATCTCTCGCCCACTAACTACCACTTTTTCAAGGGAAAGTTTATTGCGTTTCAAAAAGATTGCAGAAACTGTATTTAAAGATTTCTTTGCATCCAAACCTTTAGAGTGTTATTCTAAATGCAGAAATAAACCTGTAATTCAATGCTAGAATAAAATGCACATTCCGTTATACAAAATACGACTAGTACTGGTTAATTCTACATGACGATACTCGGCCACATGTTGTCAGGATGACACTGTAGAAGCTGACCGACTTGGGGTAGGAGACTTTGAGCTAACCACCCTATTCCTTATACGAGACTTTGCCCTATCCACCATATTCCCTATACGAGATTTACACTATCAACCCTATAGCCTATACGAGACTTTACCCTATCCACCCTATTCCCTATACGAGAATTTGCCCGGTCCACCCTATTCTCTATACGAGAATATGCCCTATCCACCCTATTCCCTATACGAGATTTTGTCCTATCCACCCTATTCCCTATGCGAGACTTTGCCCTGTCCATCCTATTCCCTATAAGAGATTTTGCCCCTATCCACCCTATTCCCTCTACGAGACATTGCTCTATCCACACTATTACCCATACGAGATTTTGTCCTATCCACCATATTCCCTATACGAAACTTTGCCCTGTCCACCCTATTCCCTATGAGAGACTTTACCCTATCCACCCCAGTCCCAATACGAGATTTTTTCCTATCCACCGTATTCCCTATACGAGACTTTACCCTATCCATCCTATTCCTTATACGAAACTTTGCCCTATCCACCCCATTTCCTATACGAGACTTTCCTCTGTCCACACTATTCCCTATAAGAGACATTGTCCTATCCACCCATTACCCTATACGGGAGATTACACTGTCCACCCTATTCCCTATAAGAGAATTTGTCCCATACAACCCATTCCCTATACGAGACTTTGCCCTGTCCTCCCTACTCCCTATGAGAGACTTTGCCCCTATCCACCCTATTTCCTATACGAGACTTTGCACTATCCACCCTATTCCCTATACGAGACTTTACACTATCGACCCTATTCCCTATACGAAATTTTGTCCTGACCACTCTATTCCCTATACGAGACTTTACCCTATCCACCCGATTCCCTATACGAGATTTTGTCCTATCCACCCTATTCCCTATACGAGACTTTGCCCTGTCCGTCCTATTCCCTATGAGAGACTTCGCCCTATCCACACTATTCTCTATGAGACTTTCCCCTACCCACCCTATTCCCTATAAGAGACTTTGCCTTATCCACCCCATTCCCTATACGAGACTTTACCCTATCCACTGTTTTCCTTATACGAAACTTTGCCCTATCCTCCACATTCCTTTAATGAGTCTTTGCCCTATCCACCCTCTTCCCTATATGAGACTTTGTACTATCCACCCATTTGCCTATATGAGACATTACACTGTCCACCCTATTCCCTATAAGTGACTTTGTCCTATCCACTCTATTCCCTATACGAGACTTTGAAACTATCCACCCTATTCCCGACACGAGATTTTGTCCTATTCACCCTATTTCCTATACGAGACTTTGCTCTGTCCACACCATTTACTAAACGAGACTTTGCTCTGTCCACGCTATTACCCATAAGAGACTTTGCCCTATCCACTCTATTTCCTATACGAGACTTTATCCTATCCACCCTATTCCCTATACGTGATTTTGTCCTCTCCACCATATTCACTATACGAGACTTTACCCTGTCCACCCTATTCCCTATGAGAGACTTTGCCCTATCAACCCTATTCCCTATAAGCGACTTGCCCTATCTACCCTATTCCTCATACGAAACTTTGCCCTATCCACCCCATTTCCTAAACGAGAATTTGCCCTGTCCACCCTATTCCCTATAAGAGACTTTTCCTTATCCACTCTATTCACTATACGAGACTTTGCCCTATCCACCCTATTTCCTATACGAGATTTTGTCCTATTCCCCCTAGTCCCTATACGAGATTTTGTCCTATCCACCCTATTCCTTGTACGAGATTTTGTCCTATACACCCTATTCCCTATACGAGATTCCCTATATAAGCTAAAGTTTATTGCGTTTCAAAAAGATTGCAGAAACTGTATTTAAAGATTTCTTTGCATTCAAACTTCTAGAGTGCTATCGTAAATGCAGAAATAAACCTGTAATTCAATGCTAGAATAAAATGCACATTCCGTTATGCAAAATAGCACTGGTTAATCGATGAGGTCCAATATTTTTAAGATAATTTTTAATTTTTTTTTTTAGTGTAGAAACATTCCCATTTTCGTAAGTTTGGATGTCCGTCACGTGTTTTAAGAATTGTCCACCCTGAAAATCTAGCCGTCTGCAAGTCTTTCATTTTCATAATAGAATTTTTTAAAAGTTCATTTTAAATCTTAGGTATCGAATATTTAGTAGGAGTCCCTAATGTATACATACATATATACATTCGAATATATATATATATATATATATATATATATATATATATATATATATATATATATATATGTAATACAAGTAAAAGGTTTGTCATTAAAGGTTTGTCACCTTCAGCATTCCGACTCAAGAGTTTGGTTGAAAGAACTCCGTCCTCTCGTTAATGGATAGCAGAAATTGATTGTTTATATTCCTCGATTTTTCTTTTTCACGTGCTCTTTTAATTGGTGTAATTTTTTTCAGAGTATATGTATGTGTGTGTGTGTGTGCTCGCGCGCGTGCCTACTTTCGCCTGCGCTTATGTCTTTTCCGTCGTTTTTTTCCACTTTACACTCACTCCTTAACCTCTCTTTTTCGCCTTTTCTTTCAATTGTAGCTATTTTGATTTCCGCTTTTCTAGACATACTCCCGATGTCAATTCTTGAGTGTTTTAGTGTTTTATTTAGAAAAATTGTATTTCATTTTTAAATAAATAATTAATTTTAATTCTTAATTAGTAAAGTAAATATTTAATTCATATATGACTCCAAATGGAATTTATTTCGTTTTCTTATTTGAGTTGGTCCTGAGTAACTTGCTTGATCAAGAATTTTTCACCATCACCTAATATAGGTTAGCAATAAGGTTTCTGACGATATAAGTTCTTGCAATCTGTGTTTAAAGAAAATACCAGATAAAAGAATTCACAATGACCAATAGATTTTCGCAGTGTTCAAGATGATTACAAATGATTTACACGCAAATGAAGTGTTTTCAACAATGTTTCTTAGGGCTCCTTCTTTAAGAATGTCATGTTTTCAATTCATGTTCAACCAACTGTTCAATACCCTATCTCGGTAAATAGTGCCAAACGGACGGTTTTGGTTGAAATTAATGAAATCAAGCGCCTGTATGAATCTACGAACAAATCTCTACGTGATACGACAAGAGTTCTGACAATGTGTGGTCTTACATAAAGAAAACTGCGTGGGAGTTAGTGACAGATCCATTCTTGCAGAAACAACAGACAGAAATAGGAACCCTTATTCCTAAATCTGTTTTTAAAGAGTATTTTCTTTTATCTGATTCATTCTGCTTAAAGATTCTTTCTGGAATCAGCAACTGTAGAAACTACAGATAGTTGTTAAACATCTCGAACTTTACAGAAAATAAACTCAACTTAAAAAAAGGAACTGGCTCAAAAAATCTAGCTAAGTCATATCCTATGAAGATCAGCCTTTGGGTAAAGTGAAAGATTTACGAATTTCCTTAAAATATTTTCCCCAAATACTTCATATTATATATAAGCTGTGTCGTATACTCTTTAAGGTACCTAGGTACGGCCGTAAAGTGGCTTTTCTGTGCCTTTTCTATATTTTTTTTTAATCGAATTCACCCGAGGAAGGCAGTAAAGCCAGTAAGATACAAGAGGTTACTAGGTGTGAAAGAGGTTAATTTGAAAACAAAAAACAATAGAAGAGTAACCAGGAAGACGGTAGATAGCAATTTTTGAAGATCAAAGTTGTCTCGAAAGCATATAGCCGGAAGAGAGTTCCACAAGCGAGAAGTGTGAGAGAAGAAACTGTTAGCATAGAACTTACGGTTACATCTAGCTGTAAATTGAGTCCTTATTGCCTAAGTATTAAAAATAAAATGGATATGAACATTGGTAAATTTACTGTTTATATATATATATATATATATATATATATATATATATATATATATATATATATATGTGTGTGTGTGTGTGTGTGTGTGTTTTGTGTGTGCAGGTATGTAGAAAAATAGGGAAGAACACAGGGTTCTTTAGTATTTTTGTTTTTATTTTTAAAAAACAGTGCTCCATAGAGAACTAGAGCTTAGATTATAATTATTTTTTAAAAATATGATTCCTTCACTACATAACAGTTCTCATGTTTCAAAAACGAGAGCCGAAACCATCAATATAATTATTAAAATTAAATTGAATTAAAGTAACAAGCCCTGTTTCACCCTCAAGCGAAAATTTAGGAATAACCAATCTTGAAATTTACGCATCTTTATATGTTCATTCATTACTATGGAAACGGCTGGGGCGACCATTTTTGATAAGACGCCTAAGAGTTAATTTTTATCCACATATCAGTCACCTTCAAGGAGAGGTCAAGATGAGGTAGGGTGGGGTGGCTATTTCAAAGTGAATAATGGCATTCACGTACGCGCATCGTCTGTTCATTCACAGAGAAAGATTTTGACACCATAGTATGTTGTTAAGTGTCTGTATATATATATATATATATATAACATATAAAAGGCTCAAACATTAATATTCCATGGTTAAAATTTATTAGATTGGAATCGTAATCATGATCCAATTCATCAGACCTACAAATTCAAAAAGAAATCGGAAAATATAACTCTGGGTATAAAAACTAAAATTTTAGTGAGAGTGTATGTGTGGGAGTGGGAAACAAGGGTGAGAGGGAAAAGTATGAAAGGTCTAGAGAGAGGGTGTAACAGAAGAAAGAAGAACAGGAAGCCCTAAAGGTGAAGGAGGGGATTAAATTTTAACAGAGAGAAGTTTTAAAGAGAGGAGTTTAATAACTGTTTAAAAGAGTGAGATACAGAGAAATATGAATTATTTTCAGGTACATAATTCGCTACCGATTCGCTGACCGAAAATTAAATAAGTTCTACCTAGATTCTATCCTCTTGGGAATTTATATATACATGCATATATATATATATATATATATATATATATATATATATATATATATATATATATAAAAAAGAAAGAGGTTGTAGTGGTTCCAACGAGAGAAAAGTATGTATATTAAAAAGAAGAGAAGAGAGGTGCCGTAAACGTTTTTGGTTGTAATGTGGATTTATTTAGAAAAAAATATTATGCTTTGTTTTACATAATGTTACACTACACGTGTTTCTGGTCTCATGACCGTCTTCAGGTAAAAGCGGAGATTTACACATATTAATAAAAATAATTAATTTTTTCTTTTGTTTTTCAATGTTAAATATTCTCGATATGAAACATTTTCTGTATTTGTAATGCGAATTTCTTTCTTGAATTGGCAATGAAGAGTTCTGCGCGAAGGGTCATAAAACAATTAAGGTTGGTCCAAGCGAAATGATGAATTACTTATCGGCATTTTATCTTTTCATGTTTTACTGACCCCTATGTGTTCTTGGATCTGTTTCTATTTTTGTGTGTTTCTGTCAGTATGCGTGTATATATGCGTACGTATATTCTCCCTCCATACATATACTGTTTTATTATGAGGAATTAGTAAACTCATTTGTACATATACACGCATACACATACATACGCACATACACACCATCCCGCCTCAAGAAATCAGTACATACACACACATACACACACACACACATACACACACATACTTCCCAAGCTACATGGAACCAGCATACACACTCACACATACACATACATACATACACACACACGCACCTACACACACACGTACTTCTTAAATTGTGTGGGGTTTGGGCGCGTGCTCGGGAGTAGTTCCCCTGTTTTGTCAACATGCGTATCGATATATATATATATGTAAATGTGTGCATACATATATATAACCTCGTGTCTCCCGTATATGAGCGTGCGCTCATGTATGTGAGTGATTTGATCATTGTGTTTGGTCACCTTGTGTGCATGTTGTGTGTTTTTGTGTGGGGGGTTATGATCTATTTAGTTCGGGTTTAAATTTGTTTATAAAGTTTTTTTCCTGTATTTGTAGGTACACAAAAGCAATATAAAATTGACAGACAACAGAAAACGTTTTGTATCACAGCACATTTTCAAATGTAACCAGGGTAAGTTTAATATCATGTCGATATATCAAACAGACAATTACTCGTACCTACAAATACAGGAAAAAAACTTTATAAACAAATTTAAACCCGAACTAAATAGATCATAACCCCCACACAAAAACACACAACATGCACACAAGGTGACCAAACACAATGATCAAATCACTCACATACATGAGCGCACGCTCATATACGGGAGACACGAGGTTATATATATGTATGCACACATTTACATATATATATATATATATATATATATATATCGATACGCATGTTGACAAAACAGGGGAACTACTCCCGAGCACGCGCCCAAACCCCACACAATTTAAGAAGTACGTGTGTGTGTGTGTGTGTATGTATGTGTATGTGTGAGTGTGTATGCTGGTTCCATGTAGCTTGGGAAGTATGTGTGTGTATGTGTGTGTATGTACTGATTTCTTGAATCGGGGTGGTGTGTATGTGCGTATGTATGTGTATGCGTGTATATGTACAAATGAGTTTACTAATTCCTCATAATAAAACAGTATATGTATGGAGGGAGAATATACGTACGCATATATACACGCATACTGACAGAAACACACAAAAATAGAAACAGATCCAAGAACACATAGGGGTCAGTAAAACATTAAAAGATAAAATGCTGATAAGTAATTCATCATTTCGCTTGGACCAACCTTAATTGTTTTATGACCCTTCGCGCAGAACTCTTCATTGCCAATTCAAGAAAGAAATTCGCATTACAAACACAGAAAATGTCTCATATCGAGAATATTTAACATTGAAAAACAAAAGAAAAAATTAATTATTTTTAATAATATGTGTAAATCTCCGCTTTTACCTGAAGACGGTCACGAGACCAGAAACACGTGTAGTGTAACATTATGTAAAACAAAGCATAATATTTTTTTCTAAATAAATCCACATTACAACCAAAAACGTTTACGGCACCTCTCTTCTCTTCTTTTTAATATACATACTTTTCTCTCGTTGGAACCACTACAACCTCTTTCTTTTATATAACTACAACGAAAGAATGCCGCGAACTGAAAAGAAAATCATGGAAGAACTCCTTGAGTTATTCAAACTTACCAACCAAAAACAGGAACTACTGGAGGAAGAAATACAGAAATTGAACAAAAATATGGAAGCTATTCTCCTACAAATCACATCACAACAAACCAGGGAACACAACTGCAATACAGAAACACTACTAGAACATTTCAAAACGCAGTTTGGATACCTGGAAAATATTAAAAAGTTACACATCCAAAAGGAGGCTTACCGAATGAAAAAGAAAACTGGCATATTTCAACGCCATCAAAAATAAAGAAACAGCGAAAGTATACAAAACCTTCATAGAAATGGATGAAATATTTATTCCAAGGAAATTCCGCGAAAAGATTAACCCACAAGACACGGAAAAACAAAAACAAATAAAAAACACACTAAGCCTAACAAAAATGCAGGCCCAAATTGAAATACAAGAAGACAAAACAATAAACTTTACAAAGATATATACAGAGATTGATAACAAATTATTAACAAAAATCACGGAATTATGTCCCAAAGAAACTCACCAATTCCTGTTTGAATTATGGGAGTCAAAATGTAAAAAAGAGGAAGAAAAATCTCGGAATATCTTGGAAAGCAAGATAACCTGGTTAAAAACATTACCAAGAAAAGAAAAATTGGAAAATGAGACAAAAACAAAAAATACAGTCCAAACTCACAAAAAAGCCAACACAACACAAAACATTCATCAGCAAATACAGAGAAAACCACCCAACAGAATCCAAAACCCGAATACCTACTACTACGCACAAACAAACCCACAAGGTAAGCACTCTAACACATTCTACGATACGCAAACACATCCACAAACAAACTCACAAAGTAATTACCCGGACACATTCTACTACACGCAAACACATCCACAAGGTAGGAACCCCAATACTTACTACAACCACACACATTCACACCCACATAAAAACTACAATTATGAACATACAGTGAACAGCTCAAAAACAAACCTATACAGACCACCACAACAAACCAAACCTGACAACCATTACCTATATCCAGGAGTACAACCAGAATTTCACAAAAAGTTCTACATACAATCCACATACAATCCATACAAAAACAACAAACCTAGAAACATCTGGAACAGACTTCCTAACAAAAGCAAACACACCTATATAAAGCCATCGGGAAACAACAACCCCAATTTTACCAAGGGAAACTCTCACTGGCTAGAAAACTCAAAATTTTATCTTTTAATGTTTTGCTGACCCCTATGTGTTCTTAGATCTGTTTCTATTTTTGTGGTACCTCTTAGAAAACCCAAGATATCTTAAAAGAAACAATCATTATTTTTTAGAAGCCCCAGTCCGAACAAGAAAACCAGTTTAGATGATACAAAACCCAAAATAATAAACCTATCTACATATACACTTACAAATGACGAAATCAACCTACTGAAATTGGGCCTAAAATTCTACCCTGCTCTTAAAAGCAATATAGTAGATTTAAAAAAAGACCTTAAGGAATTTGAACGCAAATTGAGACTAAGAGAAATATTTAACAATAGCGAAAATCTTACAGATGAGTCACTGGTAAAAAACAAATCAAATTTATTCCCAAACAAAAATAACAATACCAATGAGCTAAATATATTTTTTGAAAAACTCTGGAACCTCGACCTACAGGAAAAATCCAAACCATTCGACAACCTCACATATAGACAAAGACTAGCCTTAGAAAACATTCGAAAAAATAATAACATAATTATAAAAGAAGCAGATAAAGGCAGCGCTATAGTAATCATGGACAGAACATACTATAAAACAAAAATTCTAGAAACACTAGAGGATAGGAACAGCTACAAAGTAATTGACACTAACATAGACAAAAACATTATAACAAAAATTACAAAACTCTGCACAACACATAATAAAATATTAAGAAAAAAAGAGAAGGATTTCCTAATAAAATTTGTACCAAAAAACAAGTAATTTCTACGGACTTCCTAAAGTTCATAAATCGAGTGAAATAAAAACAGCTATACATACACAAAAATCTGAATACATTAGCATCCCAAACCCCAGTGACCTTACATTCAGACCAATAGTAGCAGGACCAGCCTGTCCAACTAGCAAACTCAGTAACCTAATAGACATAATATTGCAACCATATACTAAACAAATTAAAAGCCACATCAGAGACGACATCCATTTCCTTAGCTGCATACCACAAAAGGTAGATCCGGGAACGCTTATGGCAACTTTTGACATTAGTAGCCTATACAGTAACATACCCCATGAACTAGGAAAAAAAGCGATCTCATTCTGGATTGAAAAACATCCAGAAATATTACATCCGAGATTCACTAAAGAGTTCATTATCGATAGTATAGACCTAATTCTAAACAATAACACCTTTGAATTTGACAACAAAAACTATATCCAAACCCTAGGTACTGCGATGGGAACAAAAATGGCACCAACATATGCCACCCTAACATTAGCTTACCTAGAACAAAAACCTCTATGAAAAGATAGAACAAATATATGGGGCAAATATAAAAACCCAATTCACTAGATATTGGAAAAGATACTTAGATGATTGCTTCATCTTTTGGAAATCCTCATGGGGTGATATTAACCAATTCCATACACTACTTCAAAACTTACATCCAAAAATCAAATTGACGCAAGAATATAACTTTAACGAATTACCATTTTTAGATATACTCATTAGAAATAAAAACAACCACATAATCACAGATATCTACCACAAACCCACAGACACCCAACAATACCTTCATTTCAAGAGCCATCACCCAAAAAGCTGCCTAAAATCCATCCCCTATTCCCTAGCACGTAGATTTTGTACAATAGTGACTGATAAACACCTCCGAAAAATCCGCTTAGAAGAACTACATAAAACTCTCAAAAAACGAGGCTACCCCACAACACTAATAAAGAAAGGTTTTGAACTCGCGAAAGAAATTCCTCTAGACCAACTTAGAAATAAAAAGAAACGTGACATAGAGCCAACCCTAGCATATGTCTCAACATACAACAAAAACAACCTGGAAATATTCACAGAAATTAAAAAAAATCTAGAGTTACTTAGCAAGAACAATAAACTGAATATACTAAAAAGAACCAAATTAATTAAGAGCAAACGCCAATCTAGAAACCTAAAATACATATTAACCTCATCTAAATTTAACCAACACACAATACAGGGAGTCACAAAATGTAACAAAAAAAGATGTGGGGTTTGTGACATCATTATAGAAGGAGACTCCTACACTTTTGAAAACCCCCAAAAAACATTCACAATAAATAAAAACTTAAACTGCAACTCCAAAAATGTAATTTATGTACTTAAATGCACAAAATGTAAGAAGTCATATATAGGCATCAGCCAACAACTGAACAATAGGGTCTCCCTACACAAAAGCAATATAAAATTGACAGACATCAGAAAACTTTTTGTATCACAACACATTTTCAAATGTAACCAGGGTAAGTTTAATATCATGCCGATATATCAAACAGACAATTACTCGTACCTACAAATACAGGAAAAAAACTTTATAAACAAATTTAAACCCGAACTAAATAGATCATAACCCCCCACACAAAAACACACAACATGCACACAAGGTGACCAAACACAATGATCAAATCACTCACATACATGAGCGCACGCTCATATACGGGAGACACGAGGTTATATATATGTATGCACACATTTACATATATATATATATCGATACGCATGTTGACAAAACAGGGGAACTACTCCCGAGCAGGCGCCCAAACCCCACACAATTTAAGAAGTACGTGTGTGTGTGTATGTATGTGTATGTGTGAGTGTGTATGCTAGTTCCATGTAGCTTGGGAAGTATGTGTGTATGTGTGTGTGTGTGTATGTGTGTGTATGTACTGAATTCTTGTGACGGGATGGTGTATATTTTATGAATATGTCCTGAAGATGGTTTATTAGACCGAAACGTCTGACGTTGACATTATATTAACATTAAAACAGCATAATTGCATATAAGGATTTTTGTTTGTTTTTTCCGTTTATTTTTCTTCATACTGTCGGATCTATATCCATATATTTGCTTACATACATATATATATATATATATATATATATATATATATATATATATATATATATATATATATATATATTAAAGACATTTTTATGTTTAACGTTCTTTTTATAGATACAAGTATTTAAGTAAATGCTCTGTTTATAATAAACAGTGTTAAATAACATTTACCGGCCTGAATGTCCGAGAAATTTTCATAGAAAATATTCGTCCTTTGACAGGATTCGAACCTGCATCCTATACGGAACCGTCATTTAGCTTGACGTTTGGAATTATGTAGCGTCAGTCTACTCAGTCGATGAAGCTTAGAGAAAGCTGATCCTTTTCTTATCTGCAGGCTTCATTAATCCGAAACTATTTTTAATCATTGACATAGGAAGGCGGTTGTATTTAGCTGATATAGGGGGCGTTAATTTGATCTTTTGATTTCAAAAACCACACGTGGCAAGTTTTTAACTGCTTAAATTAAATTCCTGACATTTGTGACACTAGCATCTTGAAAAATGGATATACGGACTGTCTTCTTTGTATTCGTTTATGGAGCGATATAAACCTTTATTCTATCCCCTTCCAACTGGTGAAAACTAAATCTCGCCGTTTCTTCAGTTATTGAACCTCCAGTTTTCCAGTCTTTTCTTCTGAAAACCTGTGGCCTGATTTTCTGCATTTTTCATTTTTTGTTAATCTCAACATCAACTGACTTCACATGCTATTCCGTTGAAGATCGTATAGTAAAACAATTTACTAACGATTCGTCTAAAAAAATAAGAAAGAAATATTTGAGTTTACTTAATAAATATTTTGATATCTTGAGTGATTTGATTCACTTCAATTTGAATCCAATCAAATGTTTGAGTCGCAAATGACATTTTAATAATGTCCAAAAGTCGCTCGGGAAAGCAAATTTCATTTTACGAAGCACTAAAAGTTGTCATCTGTACAAGATGTCGACTTGTCGCATCACCCAACTAGCTAAAATAGTCATTGCCTCTCTAAAAGGAATAACAATTATTAGCGGATTAGCAGAAAATGTAAATCCGAAAAATATTAATACTTGGAGATAATCTATACTTAAGAAACAATCCAGAGGATTTCCAAGTTTTATGATATCAGTACACTTTCAATATTATTATAGTACTTAAAAAAAATCACTTCTCCCAAGGAAGGCGATAAGATCACTAAGACGTAAAGGGCTACTGAAAGTAAAACAGAATGAGATTTTTTTAATGAAGGAACTGGAAACCTGACATTAAACAGGAAACAAGGGATGATGATCCGCTACTGATGTTCAAAAGACGGACTTTGAAGTAGTGTAGAACCTTGATTATGTCATTATTTTCTCTTCAAGTTACATGTGCTGTCCATTTTAGTTGTTGATGCTGTTGAAAGTCTTCACGTGATGTGGTTTCGATTATTTCATACATGTATTTGTTTGGGATTATGTAGCGCCAGTCGATTAAGCTTGGAGAAAGATGATCCTCTCCTTATCTGCAGGCTTCATTATTTTCGAAACTATTTTTAATCATTGACTATCGCTGATAGTTACGACATTTATGAACAGGCTTGACGTCATGCATGACATCCACTTCAGATTTTCAATTTTTTTCTTCTACTCTTTTGTTTTTCTTTTTTTTCTGTTTTTCTTTCTTTCTTTTTCTTGTCTTTTCTTTCTTTCATGTCTTTTCTTTCTTTCGTTTTCTTTTCTTTTCTTTCTTTCTGTGAGACCGTAACATACCTACAACATGGACTCTTCCAGGACTATATAAAGTATGCGAGATAACACTCTAGAGAAGAGGAGGAGGAGAGAGAGAGAGAGAGAGAGAGAGAGAGAGAGAGAGAGAGAGCGAGAGAGAGCGAGAGAGAGAGAGAGAGAGAGAGTATTCTAATACCGTAGTATCAGCCGCGTACAACTACCAATATTGGACACTAGCACATAGTAAGCTCCGCTTACGCTTACACTATCTTTGTAACCTTTTTGTTTAATATATCTTTCTTACCTCTAATCCGTGTTCCGTGTTTTCCTTCCGTGGTCCCGACTTTGTGCCCACGTCACTTTCTTTCTTTTTTTCTTTCTTTCTTTCTTTGTTTGTTTGTTTCTTTTACTGTCTTCTTGTTCTTTCTTTCTTTTCCTTTATCTCTCCTTTTTACTTTCTTTTTTTTATCATTCTTTCTTTCGTTTTCTTTGTCTTCTTTTTTCTTTCTTTTTCTGATTTCTTTCTTTCTTTCTTTCTTTCTTTCTTCCTTGTCTTGTTCTTTCTTTTCTTTTCTTTTCTTTTCTTATCTTCTTGTTCTTTCTTTCCTTTTCTTTTCCTGTCTTCTTGTTCTTTCTTGCCTTTTCTTTTCCGGTCTTCTTATTCTTTCTTTCTTTCTTTCTTTCTTTCTTTCTTTCTTTCTTTCTTTCTTTCTTTCTTTCTTTCTTTGCTTTCACCATTCTTTTATTTATTTTTTCATTGTTTTTCTCTTTTTTTTTTTTAAATGTTTTAATTTCTTATTTTTTCTGCATTCACTTTTTCTTCGCTCTTCTGTTAATTTGCTTTTTATATACAATAATGATTTTTGGGCTTCAGCTAAAGTGCTTTTGTAATGTTTCTAATGTATTGCGAAGCTTCTTTAAATAGAACAACAACATTTTATTTCTGAATAACGGCTGCGGAAGTGGCGGCTGCGTCTAAAATGCACGGCAGTTGTTATTCCACCCACCCCCAATAAGGTCAAAGGCTGACAGAAAAAAAAAGGGTCCATAGAGACAAATAGGTGGGGAAAAGGGGCAATGGTTATTTACAGCAACAAAAGACAGAGATTTGTTTGGAGCTACAAAGAGACATGGCACATAGACACTTAGACACAGAAAGATAGAGAAAAAGAGATTCAGAGAGAAAGAGGGAGAAAGAAAGAGGGAAGGAAAGAAAGTGAGAAACAAGAAAGAGAGAGACAGGGAGAGAAATTGATAGAGATCGAAAGAGAGAAAAAGAATCAGAGCGAAAGAGAGATAGAAAGAGTGAAACACATAGAGTAAGAGTTGGAGATAGAAATAGAGAGAAACAGCGAGAGAATGAGAGAGAGTGCGCAAGAACAAGAGAGAGAGAGAGACAAAGAGAGAGGGAGAGAAAGCGAAAGAGAGAGAACGAGAGAAATAGAGATCGCGAGTAAAAGTGAGAGGAAGGGAGAGCGAGAAAGAGAGAAAAACTAAGAAAGAGAAAGAGAGGGCGAGGAAAGATAGATCGCGTGTAAAAAAGACAGAGTGTGAAAGAGAGAGAGAGAGATAGAGCGAACGAGAGAGTGATTAGTTACAAACCTTACATTTTGTAAATACCTTGTAAAAACAAATGGAGGTTTCTGTATTTTGTTAGTTGGAAAGTCTGTCCTTGCAAATAGATAATTAAAAAAGAACAAGAAAAAAAAAAAAAGCCACTATCGAGATATCCAGATTATTTTTTTCTGCTCGGCTTTGTACGGTCTGCATTCTAAGAATTTTGCACATAATTTGGGAACTGTCTACCAGTTTCCATCTTTAGATTAAATTATTGCAAATCTACTTCTTTTTTCTTTACATTATTTTGCAGCCGAAGTTTCTGCTGAGTAAAGCTTTTCCTGATTTCTCCATGGAATGTTTCGACTATGTCACTTTCTCAAGAGTTAAGTTCTTACACTGATAAATATAACTAGTACCGCTTTTCCCCTGACACATTTTCTGGAACGGTTGCCAAAGATTTCTTGTGATTACCTTCAGCTTTTGTTGAAGAGAATGCTAGATCGAATATTCTGCCCAAAATATTCACCTAGAAATGGGTAGAAGTTGTCGTTTTCTATGTAAGGGAATTTTTTCTTTTTTTTTGTTTCAGGAGAAACCTTGGCTGTTTCCCAAAGAGCCTGTGAATATCAGATACAAATTCTTGTCTAATCAATTAATGATGGAAAATAAGAAAATAAAAAAGCAGGGGGCTAGGAATAGCGACAACAACAGTCAAACGCAAAAGAGGCGATTTAAGAAAATCGAAGGAAGAAATGCTGAAAAACCTGACAGAAAGGAAGGAAAGAATGTTAGAAAAGGAGGTGAGAAGGAAAAAAGAAAGAAAGAAAAATAAATAAATAGATAAAGGAGATAAAGAGGATAACGAATTAAAGAAAAAAGAAAAAATAAGAAAGAAAGAAAGAAAAAGTAAGAAAGAAAGAAAGAAAGAAAGAAGGATGGATATAGAGAAGATAAAGAATTAAAGAGGAAAGAAAAAAGTAAGAAAAGAAAGAAAGAAGGAAAGAAAGAAAGAAAAAAGACAAAGAAGATAAAGAATTAAAAAGTAAAGAAAAAAGTAAGAAAGAAAGAGGGAAGGAAAGAAAGGATGGATATAGAGAAGATAAAGAATTAAAGAGCAAAGAAAAAAGTAAAAAAGAAAAAAGAAAGAAAGGAGACAAAGAAGATAAAGAATTAAAGAGCAAAGAAAAAGTAAGAAAGAAAGAGAAAAGGAAAGAAAGAAGGAAAATAAATAAATGAATAAATAAAGGAGATAACGAAGATAAAGAATTAAAGATGAAAGAAAAAAGTAAGAAAGAAAAGAAGGCAGACATGAATGAAAGAAAAAGAAAGAAAAAGTTAATAGAGAAAAGAAAGAAAGAGAGTGAGAACATAAAAAAGAAGAAACAAAGGAAAATAATGAAAAAAGATGGAAAATAAAAAAAAGAAAGAAAGGAAAAGAAAAAGGAAGGAAAGAAAGTAGAAAAAAGAAAGAAGGAAGAACGGAATAGTGAAAGGAAAGAAACAAAATAGAAAGAAAAGAACGAAATGACAAAAAAAGAAAAAACAAAGAGAATTAAAGAATGAAAGAAAAAGAATGAAAAGAAGGAAAAGAGGGAAGAAAAAAGAATCGGAAGAAAGGAAAGAAAAAAAAACAGATGAAAGAAAAAAAAAGAATGTCGGTTAAAAAGAAACGAGGAAGAAGAAAGACAGGGAGAAAGAAAGAAATAGCGGGAGTAGAACGGGGGAAGGAAAAAGAAAAGAAGGAAAAGAAAGCAAAGAAATGCGAATAGAAAATAGAAAGAAGGCGAGACGCAAAAAGAAAAGAGAAAGGGCATTAAAAGTGAGAAGAAAGAAAAGGAAGGAGACAGACTAAAAGAAAGATAGAAGACGAGAAAGAAATGAGAAGGAAACGAGAGAAAAAAAAAAGAAAATGAATGAAAAAGTTAAAAGGATAAAAAAATAGGAAGGAAAAAGTTAAAAAAAGAAAGAAATGAAAATCAGGGTAAGAGAAAAAACGACAGAGAGAGAGACAGAGACAGAGAGAGAGAGAGAAAGAGAGAGAGAGAAAGAAAGAAAACATGTGTTTGTGAGCGTGTGTGTAAGTGAATGTTTGATACGATGATTGGAACACCCACATAAAGATGGAAAGTGTGAGATTTTATCGAGGTCTCAAGTGTTTCGTGTTTCGATACTTCTGTGAGATATCGTCGTCAAAGCGGTTAACCACTTATTCAGCAGGGGATAAAAGAATAAATAAAAAAAATTGGAGTAAAGTGACAACAAACCGGAGATTGATGATTTCCGGTTGCAGGTCTATATGGGTCTCTGTGGAGAGTTCCGCTCCGCACCTCAGGGAGTTCCGATGCCTCCTGCTCGTGTTGCAAGACACGCGTGCCCGATTATGAGTCGGATAGAGAGTTGGTAAGAGGAAGAGTAGAAATGAAGAACTGATCTATGAGATTGGCATGGTAGAATTTGTCCCAAGTTGCGCCTACCCACACACTCAGATAGAGCTAGTGAAGACTTGAATAAACATCAAAGTTCGAGTCTTCATTCCTCGTGGTGGCGTTTGTTTTCACATTTGTTTCCTAGTGAGCTTTCAACAGGCACTTCCAAGAAAATGGAGATGCAACGGGGGTGGGGTAGTCATTGGTTTATCGATGGGAAGCTACGAAACGGTCTCGTTGTTGCATAGATAAAATAAAGTAAATATTAACGGATTTATTAGTTTTTTTAAAAAATTATTTACACAAGGGTGTAATTGAAATATAGTTTTCATATTTTTCAATTTTTTTTTTCATTCTTAAAACGAAGGAGCAGGTGAGGATGATTGTGTGGATTGAGTCTTTGTCTCTGGCTCAAAGTGATGAGTCCAACAGTCATTCTGGGTTAGCAAACGTTTAAGGAAACTAGCTGGATCTGCCCCAAACAAGTCAGATTTTGCCGGGATGTCATCAGCTTGGTCCGCCTTTGATCAAATGGAGAAGTCGTGGCACCCAACAAGTAGAAAGCTACAGCATGCCATGTTCATTGTGCAGAATATTCTCATTATGAGATAAGATAATAGCATTGGCTATTTGACTTATTGTCAATCGCCGGTTATTCAACAGCATACGATGAAAACGAAATAGGAACACGCAGAAGGCTACAGGCAATACAATCCCCGCTGGAGGCCTACTGCTGCAAACGTGCAATCTCATCATCACTGTGCTTTACGTGTATCGCAACAATTACAGGACGTCGTTTCATCTCGTGCATGAGGCGATAGTTCGCCTTTGTTGCCCTGAAAATATAAAAGTACATTAATTGATTATCACATAACTGCAGGTGCACACTCACAGGTTCTCAAATACCTTACACACCCTCTATTATGTATTATTTTTGCGCCTTGCATGTTCTCCTCTGACGTTCTGTGAATGTAGGAAAGTTTCATCACAGATGAAAAAGAGATTTGAGGCAACAGAAATGTGGTTCTACAGAAAGTTTAGGAAGCATGTGAACAACGAGGAAACTTTAAGAAGAAATGGAAAGTGAAAGGACGCTTTATGCTTACAATTAGAGAGAGACAGTTGATATTTCTAAGACACATAATGAGGAAAGAAGTGTCAGAGAATTTGACACTCACAGGGCATACTGAAGAGACAGAGGAAAGCCGCCTTTAACCTACATATCGAAATTGTGTAAATAGATGACAGAGCAGGGATAGTGAAAAGACAAATGTTACTAAGATCTACAAAGGCTAGGAAGCTATGCAGAGCCATAGTTATCTCAATCATGAAGAAAGAAGGTTATATTTATTTAGAACTAGCAGCTGTACCCAGCTAGTCGATCAGAAAAAGTGTTAAATTAGAATGGAGCAAAAACAGCATCATGTTTAAATGTAACAGAGTCTATCTTCATCAATTATTTTACTTTCATTAAAAAAACATTTTGAATTAATGAAGTAATTGATATAACAGAGATAGTCTGTATTTATTCAATCGAAGTTAGCTGAGGTCATGAAGGCGTAAAACAGGCAACATGAAGACTCACTTCAGACCACAATTATTTTGGAGTTTTTGAAATTCAATTTATAAAGCATGTTTGATGAAAATTGGTTGAAAGACCAAAGAAATATAAGAAAGAAAGCAGTAAAAATCGCCATTTTCCGCTATTTGCTCGGGTTTTCACTATGTGGTTAGACTCAATTATCAAGTTAAATGATTGTAAACAATCAACTTATTGTTGGATACAATTGAGTGAAATCTGTATTAGATTACTTGAAAATTGAGGCAGTTTTTAGTTTAAAATTTGTGTTGAAATCGATTTGTGTTGAGATCGATTTTTCGTTTTTCGCAGTTTTTCGTTAAACGCAGTGGCATAGAAATAAAAATGAGGTATCGTTGAGCTCGTCATTATGTAAGTAACCTACATAATGAGTTTGAACGAATTTGAAGGAAAAAAGTTGAATTTATCGATTATTGATTTTCTAAAAATGATCAATTTGTTACGGTAAGAATCTATTTTTTACACTGTACAATGTATGTGCCAAGTTAGGTCAAAATCGGTTGGATGGATCTCGAGTGAAAACGTATCACATACACAGATACGTAGACACACATACATCCTCTGTTTTATATATATAGATATGATGAAAAAAATTCGAGTTCCATAAAAAAAAACTTTGATCATTAAATATGTTTTTGTAAGTAGTTTTGTTATAAAAAGATATTATAAATTTAAATTTCCATGGTATCATATAAATGCCAGGCCTCAAGCAATTCTGAAGCAAGCTTGGAGTTAAAGAGATTTAGGCGAAATAAACAACCCTTCCCCACCAAGCAATGTCTAAACATATAAGATATTCCCCTGCGGTAATCAAGGAAGATCC
>OZ010587.1:13530955-13683455 GCA_963932145.1 Acanthosepion lycidas
GTCAAGAGGCATTTTGACTTTCGTTATTCCGTAATATTTTTCACGAACTAGTTTAAAGTCAATACATTCTGTAAGCATAATGGCAAGCAAAGAACTGTACTAAATAAAAGAATGCACATCACCTGAACTTTACTAATAGCAGCAACAACTAAAATGGTTACAACATGTAACTCAAAGAGAAAATAATGGCATAATCAAGATGTTAGCCTTCCCCACCATTTCAAACATAAGGTTAGGAAGAAAGCCTACATCCATATTGGAAAGAACTATAAAAGCTAGTGGACTTAGAGACCTGTTTTCCTAAAAAAGCGTTTTAAGAAAAAAACTTTTATAAATTTCAATTGAAAACGGTACCGGCTGCTTGCTCAAAGCATATTAAATATTTCCTTATCGGAAGACGGCTAATACAGGGTGCGGTAGAAATAGCTTCCACATTTTACAGGTTAAAAAGAAGACCAAGGTAACTGCTGTTATAAAAAATTTTTCACTGTTATTTAAGCAAAGGCCTAACGTTTTCATTCATTTGGTTTGAAAAATGACATCCTCCAAATGGTGGCTCCATCATCATCATCATCCTTCGACCTTCCTATGGTTGGTCCGAACAGTTCTTTGGGTATCTTTGGGTATCTGATACGGAAAGATATCTGTGCGATGATAAATCTACATTAAAACAAAGCAAACCCACACTCAACAAAATTACATTTCAAACTAGTCACAACATATTACAGTGCATCTTGACCAATGGTTGTTAATATTTCGTTCCCTCACGTGGTATGATGTCATGTAACCGCTTCATGATTTTAAGACATGCGACCCTTATGGTCGCATAGCAAACTTCTAGGTAAACATAACAGGATGTGATCTTTGATGGTGAATATCTTTGTTGAAATATCCATATGACCACACTGAAGATGGCTCATGTGAGCCGAAAGCTTAGATCAAGCAACAGCTTAATAAAAAATATCAAAATTTTGGGTAAAAAAAAAAAAATAAAAAAATAGTGGATCCTCGTATTTGAGTAGAGGCTCCATTTAATTATTAAACAGTATATTTATTCATTTTCATCTACATCCCAGAATATTCGAGAGATTTTATAAAGAAAAAATGCGCACTCTCCTTAAGATTTCTCAAATAATATTCAGGCCGGTAGACGAAATTATATTGTTTAATAAATAAATAAGTCTACTCAAATACTCATATATATATATATATATATATATATATATATATGCAGGTTTGGTTTTGAAATTTTCTTTGTGGTCTTTAATGTGATAAAGGCTTGCGTCTTACTGATGCAACTTATTCGGTCGTCGAGGTCTAATTTTTGGGCGATTGCTTTACCTTCCTTATTGATATCGTATTCTATTGTTTTAGGTACTTTTTTGTATGTTTTCGTTATATTAAGTAATTTGTTGTGTGCCAGGGTTGGGCGGTGCTTAGTTCATATAAATTTCTTGTTTTGTCCGCTGCGATAAATAAATTTGTTTATTTTTTTTTTATTTTAGTTATATCTTCTTTATTTTTTTTAAATGCATCTTGGTTTTTATGGAATTTTATGTTTCTAACCAGGTCACTTAAGTCTTTCTCGAAGTCGTCTAATTCTTTTTGTTGCGGGGGCATATTTTGGTTCTAAAGCCGTATTTTTCCTTGAGTGTAGTGTTATTGTGAAGGTCCTGGTTTCCATCTTATTCTTTTTTCATGAAGCTTTTTGTTTTTTTCCAATTAATTTTAGTTTATATGTGGATGGTGATGGGATGGGTATGTTTTTTAGGGAGTAGTCGAGGCTAAACTTTTTCATTGTCCATAATGTGTTATAAGTGTAGCGAAAGTGCTCTAATGTTTAACGATAAAAAAAAACATTACTACGTTACTCAAAAAACGAAAAACGAAAAGAGCAAATAAAAATATACAAAATAAAAATAAGTAAATAAATAAGAAAAAACAAGTAAAAATTAATTCAAAAAAATAAATAAATGAACAAATTAACAAATCGCTCCCGCTAAAATAACCATTAGAACTAATAATAATAAGCATAGTAAGCAAAAACAAGTAAAAATACTCAATCCAAATAAATAAATAAATAAATAATAAACAAATTAAAAACTGCCCCCCCCGCCAAAATAACAGAATAGACAACGGCAAGCAATCTAAACATTGGACCAATAAAAAGCTTTATCTTCTCAGACCAAAACAAATTATTAAATAAGCGAACTAAGAACATCCCCACAATTTTTTTACTACGTTAATAAAACATCAAAAACCGAAAGGAATAAAGAAATAAATATATAAAATAAAAAATGAAAAAACAAGTAAAATAAATTAAATAAACAAGCCACTCCCGCCTAAATAACCGCCAAAATAGATTGCCCACAATGCACTACTGATCCATAAGTATAAACCGTCGAGTGTTGACTTTAATGTTCACTTATATATATATATATATATATATATATATATATATATATATATATATATATATATATATATATATATATACTATACTATACTATACTATACTTAAACATGAAAACAACAAACTAAAAATTCTTGAAGCTATATACATAAAACAGTTGAAACCTAACCTGAACAAAATAAACTATGAAATCTCCACAAATATTCATAAATGTCTATAATTGGTAACAGAAGCCACTGGTTTATAACAAGGCTTCCCATACTTAATACTTCTCGTTTTCACTCTCGCGTGGTTATGTGTGACGTCATGAGCTGCGATGCGATTTTCGCTTCCAGCGTCTTATATGCATGAGTTTGTCGTTGCTTGGAAGTCTTCCATGTAAACAGAAACAAACTATCATCACTGTTTTTTCCGTTTATCGTTTAATATATTGTAATGCAATTGTCATTTTTGATAATGTCTTATGTAAGCCGAAAGCTTAGATAGGATTAAAAAAATATGTATCAATATTGTGATTTTCTTTCTTCGTTTAATGATAATGTTATTAAGCTTATCAGATGATATGAAAAGATTTTACATAAAATAAATAGACAACACTTGTCTATATTATTTAATGAAACATGTATCAATATATATATATATATATATATATATATATATATATATATATATATATATATATGATAACGATAATCCAGCCTTGGGTAAGTACTAGGGCAGACTGGGTTGTTGGTAGCCACTCTAGACGGAAAACTAAGAATTCAAACCAGCATGGAGGGGTGTGCCCTTCGTCGGGCTGACTTGCTTATGGCCCGCCTCTTCTGCTCAGGCTGCGGTTCATGTAGTGACCTTTCGAGTTTGGGGAGTTCTCGTGAACGTGAGTAATTATAAATAAATGAACAAAACTCAAATAATTTTTATATTATTTGGAAAATGTAATTAATAGAAATGTATTTTATTCTGAGGATAAAGTTATGAGTAGCAACCCAAATATATTGCCATTTAAAACTCTTTAGATTAGAATCACAACATCGTTAGAAATGGGTTTTGAATAACTTGTCTTATTTAAATATCAGCTATTTCTTGGTTTACTCTTGATTGTTGATGTGATTGGCATGGTCAAAAGAGTTCTCTGATGCTTTTTTCCTGAACGCAGTATATACATATGCGTGCCTTTAGGGATTTTAAAAATATCTTCGAGCAGTTACAAATTCATCCATTCCACTAACTGGAAAATAACTCACAAGTAGTAGATATTTAAAACAACTGACGAAATCAGAGCGCACCTGTAAGATATGCACAAGAACGGATAGCACGATGCTTAACTACATCTCGGAAACTTTTCAAATGTTATCATGGGGCAGAAAGCAAGCTTTTAGTACAGGAGTACAAGTAATCAGGAGTACAGTAATCAGGAGTACAGTAGAAAGCAATTGACGTTGTATTTAAATTCTTAGAGAGTAAAGTTGACTGGAAAGCATGGACCCGAAAAATAGTTCCACAAGCAAGAAGTGCGAGAAAATAAACTGTTAGGAACTTCATATAACGTACGGCTACATCTAGGCAGCTCAAAGCCAGTCTAGTGATGCGATTAAATTCAAAAAATAAAGGTACAGCAAAGAGCTCATCTAAACAATTGCCATGAAAGCATTTATAGAAAAGGCAGAGAGAGGCAACGTTACGGCGGTGGGAAATTGAGTGAAGCCGGGCTGCCAGATTAGCACCGATAATATTAAATAGTCCAGAAAAAAGGCATCTGAATAAAGCCCAATGTTACAACAGCCGAAACCTTGTGAGGATAACCACCAAGTTGAGCGTGCTGTTTCGATAGCAAAGCATATAAGACACACATCTGAAGAAGACCTAATGCCATAACGGTCGAAACCTTGTGAGCATAACAATCAAGATGAGCATGCTGGATCGATTAGCAAAGCATAAGACACACATCTGAAGAAAATCCAATGTGAAAACGGTCGAAACCTTGTGAGCATACCAACCAAGATGAGCATGCTGGTTCGACTAGCAAAGCATATAAAACACACATCTGAAGAAGATCCAATGTTACAATGACCGAAACGTTAAGCGTGAAATAACAAATATGATAATTCAAACAGCAAAACATAATAATGACAATTGCTTAGATGCATTTAATCGATTCATCTTATCAATACTGAGTTTGTTTTATGGAACAAATTAAATAAATATTAATAATAATTTTCTCGTTAAATTCAAGGCAACTAACGGAATTTTGTCCGTCAATAATATACACTGGCTATGTTTGTTATGACATCAAACACTTTTAATCAGCAAACGAAAGCGTATTGATTTCTGATTCAGTCATATTCTTTGAGCTTGATATTTTTGAAGAACTTATCCACACGCGAAAAACGGCAAATGATCAAAGATTAAAAAACTTGTGTATCGCATTGTAACTTGCTCTGATCGGTTTTGAAAAGTGTTTCCTTCTTTTCGCCTTTGAGTTTAAAAACACAATTGTTGAATATTTGTTGGAACGTTTGAAAAAAAAAACATTCCCATTTCGTAGGGTAATATTTTAAAGCTTACGTGTTTCGCCATCTTTAAAGTTGTCCGTTTAAAATCCAATTCCACAAGTGTTTGTGTAGCAGAGCACTCATCCTGTTTAAAAGCTTAATTGCCTGAAATTGCAAGATGGTGATTAGGAAGGACTACTAATTGGATAATGATTATTAAAATTCTCAAGAGAGTAGGTTGAATAGTTGAGAAACAAATGAAAAAAGAAACAGGTTAAAATATGTTTTAAGTTAATAAATTGAATTTAAGAACAGCTCCAAAGAGAATCGAACCCAGAATTAACTAATTAAGATTCAGTAAAATATAGTTAAACCAAGATTCTCTGCCCTATTCAGTTCCCGCCGATAAGAAGAAGACATGAGTAAAGTGTTATCCTAATTTCTTTAGTCCTGAGAAATGTAATTTGGGGTTTTGTTTACATTTTACTATCAACCCAAAACGTGTGCGTTCTTATAGAAGGGATAGAATCAAATACTTCAAAACAAAAAAGACAACTGTTTTTCGTTTAATTCCAAAGCTTGATTTATTTATATTGATGTTGCCCGCTACAAATCCATCATATTTACAGAAAGAGAGAAGAGAAATTTCTATACAAAGCGAAGGCAACGTAGTTGTTAACGGGACTCCTAAGATCCAGAAAATAAGATTAAGATATATCAATGCCAGATTTTTTTGCGGTGGGGTCGTTTATGTAAACAATAGCCCACCACGTCGAGACACACACATAGAATCAGACCGATAGGAACAGAGTCGTCAGAGATTCGATCCACTACTGGTGTCACAAGAAACACACCCGCATTTCCCTGGCCGGAACACACGCACACACAAGAGGAAATCGGCTGGGAAATGTCCGGGATTGCATTGTAAGACAGCCGTCCCCAAAGGATACACCCATAATTCCTGTGACCGGAGCAAAAAACGCAAACACACTCATAACCGAATGATTGGATAAGAATTGATATACTGTATATTACTTCAGCGTTTGCTACGAGATTTCAGAAATCCCAATCCGAGAGTAGAGAACTTGATTTTGCCGTGAATAATAGAGACATTTTATTCAACCAGTTTTTCTTTATATTCAATAAACCTGACGTTAGTGTTATCGACCATGTTTTGTATTTTATTGAAGGATTTCTTATTCTAGCTTGATATCCGGCGTTGCCCTTGGAGGCAAAAAGAAAAAAAGTTACCACGGCCATAACTTGAGAATTATTCCTTCTTAACTACAGTACACAACATACATACAGGGGTCCCCATTAGATATCGCAATAACGTAAAATTTTGGGAAACTCTAGTCAATCCTATCGGGACGACACATCGGCACCAACCGATGATAAATAAGAGAAGCTAGCGGAACTAACGACTGAGGAAGATGAGACGGAAGTGTGCGTAAAGGTGTGGATTACATTTGACGTAAAACGCTTCAGAAGCATATTAAGAAATATATTTAGCGTTATTATGGTACGGTCTGCTGAAGATATATCCAGAAATCCTTGAATTCACTCTTGAAATATTATAAATAAACTACTAAAAATATTTATTAATAAGGTCTGTGTTATTAACAATAGATAATTGTTGCATTGGTTTGCATTTTATTGAAATAAGAAATTACCTTTTGATAGGCTGCATGCGGTTGATTTTAACAACAAAATTGTTGAATATTTGTTGGAATGTTAAAAAGAAACATTTGCATTTCGTTGTCTATTTTAAAGCTTCACGGTTCCATAATGTCCAGCTTCATTTGTTTGTCATAGAAAAGTTCAGAATCATATCAACAAATACTTTTAGTGATATTGTTGTACTTTCTCTGAAACGTAAATCTAGAAACGGTTGTGTTCACGCTTGAAATATTAGTAAACAGCGATGTTTCAAAAAGAAATCCACCGTTCTTCTTCAGTAAAAAAAAAAAAATCAGATTGTGATTGTCAATATACAATGACCACAACTTGACACTGGCATTTGTTTTTGTACCGATTTCTGGTGTCTTTTAGATTGAAATCTTGCATTGTTCAATTGCGAGTCAGGTTTTGTGGAATGTTGACGATTTATTCACAAATATTTCCTTGGAGATGGAGAATAAAAAGTTTCTCTTTTACGATATTATGTTCTATGAATTTCGGAAAGGAGTAAATTTTGGAATGTCACAAAAAAACAAACAAAAAATAACCCCCATCCAAAAAAAAGAAGGTTCATGTGGACCATGCTCCAGCTTTTCGAGCGATCAAAGATTGTTTTGACAGATTTCGTCAAGGTGATTTGAACCCACGCTACGAGCGACCTCGCGACATCGATGAAGACGCCCAGCTTGCCATCATGGAGAATAATCCGAAGATTTGACAGAAGAGATTGCTAAGAGTTTCGAAATCGATATCTGAACCGCTTTACGCGATTTGAAGAGACTTAGAATCAAGGAAAACGGTCGATTTTGGCAAATTATTTTCCACCACGACAACGGAAGACTGCATGTTAAACAGCAGACTTTGCAGAAGCTTCAAGAGTTAAAAATGGGACACCCTCCAGTAGCCATCGTATTCTCCCTGAATTGACTCCTTCGGATTTGTATTTATTCCGATCTTTGCAGAACAATGTAAATGACAGTAAATTTGACTGTTGAACACTACCTCACAAACTTCTTCGAACAAAAAAAAGTTCTTACAAAAATGTTCTTTGTTGAATGTTCACGTTTTTTCCACAAAAGACTTGAAGATGGAAGATGAAAAGTTGCACTTTTGCTATATTATGCTTTATGAATTTCGAAAATGTCGGAATTGCGACAAAGACATTTGGAAATATTTAATTGGATCGTGCTTCAGCTCTTTAGACGGCCAAAAAGTGGTTTAGCAGAATTCGTTAGGGTGATTTTAACCTAAGCGATCAACCACGCCCCGGGGGACCTCCCAACGTCGAGGAAGACGCTATGCTTGTCATTGTGGAGAACAAACCGAAGATTTCTACGGAAGAAATTGCTAAGAGTTTGGAAATCGATATTTCTACTGTAGTTCACCATTTGAATATACCTGGGTCAAGAAAATGGCTGATTTTGGCAAATTGAAAAAGTACCATTTCCCACTACGAAAACGCAAGAGCGCATGTTGCAAGACATACCTTGCAGATACTAAAAGAGTTGAGATAGGAAACTCTTCACTGCATTCTCTTTGACTTGTATTCTTCAGATTTTTATTTATTCCGGCCTTTACAGAACAGTGTAAATAACAGTAGATCTGAGTATCGAACACTACCTCACAATCTTCTTTCAACAAAAAACGTTCTTACAAAATGATATCGACAAGCTCGTTGAACGAGAGGTGACGTTTGTTGAAAACAATGGAGATTATGTATTTGATAAATAAATGTTATTTTTGTGAGAATATAACGTTTTGTTTTTAATTTTCTGATCCAGCATGAAGTCTTGCAATGATCGAATTGAAATCTGTTGCAATTGAAAGAAATGGAATTCAGATCCAATCATATTTTGGATATTTGCGAAGAATTCTTTTTTTTTCTTCGAGAAATGTTAAGTGCTAAAGGCTAAAGAACATTTACATCACATTTTTTAATTTTTCTCATTGGTTTTGTAAGTAATTTTCTCTCTTTCTCAAGTTTCTTTTCTAGGTTGTTGATCTGTCGTTCCGTCAGTTTAAATGCTCCGTCATAAAGAAATGTTCTGCCTCTTTACCTTGCATAGTAATGTTTATTTTATTTAAATATTCAATGATGCCAAATGTATGTCAATGTTCTTCACCAAATATAGTTTTGAAATAAATCAAAAAATTCAATTTTCAGATTCACTTGAAATAGTTTCATAATCATTACTTCCATTTCATAAAAACGAAAAAAAAAAAAACAAAAAAAAAACAACACTCGACCAATTTAAAAGCTAACGAATTTTCCTAGAAAAAATAACGTTCTGAAACTTTACACTCATCTCTTAAAATGAGCGAAAAATCTTGAATTAAGACTATTTATTCATAGGATTACCTATTCAACAATGACAGAAATATACCGTATAGTGTTTTCTAAGCCCGGCTTAGATGTGGCACAAGGCCGAAAGTATGGTGCACCCAGTGAGGATCGAACTCACTACTCAGTCGTAATTGATCCAGCAAAACAAGCTTTCTAATACCACGCCGAGGTGCCCAATTTTCAACGCGCAGCTTACATGTGGCACACGGTCGAAAATATGGGGTACCAAGTGAGGATCGAACTCACTACTCAGCCGTAACTGATCTAGGAAGAAAAGCTTTCTTTTCATCATAAATGTTGTTTGATATTCGGTGGTATCGATCGGGATTCGTGAAATTGTTTCTTAGTTGAGGTGTCGGATTGGCTAACAGAGACTCCGAAAGACGCCATTGTGCGGTTTATTCAGCCTGGAAGCCATATTGTTTCAGATCGCTGGGTTGCTTATACTGAATCAAAGGAAATCAACCACAGGACAGATTCACATGTCGTTATTCATCAGCAGTATTTTGTGGATGCGGCTACAAAAGAACAGTCCCGTGTTTTCAGCATTTATTTGTTGCGTAAACATTGGGACAAAGGTTCATGGCAACCGTTATAACAATCCTTAATTTTAATAAACGCATATATCTTGGTAATACTGATTTGACGCCGTTCAGGGAATAGCAGTTTATTTTATGCCGCGAAAGTGAATGATTACCTTTTCAACAATGACAGAAATATACCGTATACATATTTTGTGTTGGATTTAGAAGTGAGGAGGCGAAATAAATACGATAAAGAATTTCCTTTAACTAGCTTATTTTTCTGGTTCTGTCAAAAGTCGCGGAGAAACCATAGAGCATTGGTTACACAAACAATTGGATATAAAATAAAATCAGTTATCAAACAATATATATAGTATATACGGTATCACATATAGTGATTTTCCAAGTCTAGGTTGGATGTGGCACAAGGACGAAAATCAGGGTCATCCAGTGAGGATTGAACTCACTACTCAGTCGTAATTGTTCTAGCGAGACAAGCTTGCTAACCATTACATCACCGCGAATTGCTTGCCGTATATACGCATATATAAGTCGACTGCATGTACAGTGCGACCTCAGATTTTTTTTTGCATGAATTTTACCACCTGCCCCCCCACCCCCCCAAAATTTACTTAAATATAATGAAACCGATCACCGAAAATGCATAAATTTTAACCTCTTCAAAAAATTAACCTATTTTTTGAGTGAAAACCAATTGTAAACTGTCGTGCTATAACCAAGTATAAACGGTACTGCAATGTTGTGTGCCAAAGAGAGTTGTTGAATTGAATAACAAATTCATTTTACTGATTCACTTGAAGCACTTTAATAATCATTTCTTTGAATTTATAAATAAGAAAAAAAAACTCGACCTATTTAAAAGCCAACGTACTTTAATATAAAAAATGTTTTTGAAATTTTACACTCATCTTTTAAAAATATTAGGTTGGTGCAAAAATAATATCGTTTTTTCACATAGTAACATATGTGAGAAAACGACATTATTTTTACACCAACCAAATATACGGCAAAAAATCTTGAATTAAGACGTTTTACTTATGATTTACGATCTTAATGTATTGTTTGATCGGTAATCCAGGATACTTGGATAAGTATATTTCATTTTGATCAGAGGGGGGTACACAAATGCCGTACTGTATTTTTCCCTTTGATATAAATTAAATTTAAATGTGAACAAGGGAATACCTCCTAAGGTACCTGGATAAGTATATTTCATTTTCATCAAAGGGCGTCCCCCGGGGGCACAATCCCTCCATTGAATTTTTTTTCCTTTGATAAATCAAGTTTAAACAACTGAATGACTCCGATAAAATTATAGGAGAAAGCAAGAAGACGGAGGTCACATCGGTAAGATCATTTTGATCTTCAAGTTCTCCACCGACTTAACCATTGAATTCACACTCTTTGGGTCCTGTCAGTGGATCTAACTAACGCCTTTATCCACATGCACAGTAGATAAAGGTGTTAGTTAGATCCAGTGACAGGACCCAAAGAGTGTGAGTTCAATACCCAGTTAAGGCAGTGGAGAACTTGGGGAGGGGAATTAACAGGGGATAACTGATAACTGACATCCATTAGACATAGCCCGTGGAACTAGAACAGTCTACCCCAGTGAGCAAAATAAAGGGTTCAGTTCGACATTCCAACCACCTGAGGAAGGCCGAGCGTACAACGGCCGAAACGTTGTAATAAATATGTCGAGAAAGATAAGGACAATAGTCTGAATAATGTAAATAGTGTATATTTCTCATTATTTTAAAGAATGTTTCAAGTTTAATTTATTCTGTTTTTCACGGCTTATCAACCGTTTGCAGGTTATTCAAAGATTTTGCAGTGTATTCAAAGACAGAAAATTTCTTGGAAGAATTCTTTTCAGATAATAATGTCTTACTGAAACAAAACCTACAATTTAACCAACAGGTGGAGGGATAAAGTGTGGAGACATACCTTTCCAAAGATTTATTTGTGGATAAATGAATGAAACATATCCGACTAGAATTGGAACTCGGCATTCTCCCTGTTTCCAAATCAAAGCCATTATCAATTACACAACCCACACACCCAAGCTTACAGCACCTGGGTATTCCAAAGTGGTCACCCATCCAGGTACAATACAATAATTATTTTCAATTACGTTTTGTTTTAGCAACATTTTTTTTAATCATGTTCACCCTTTAGAAAGCCCAAGAGACACTCAAGGTAGAGATTGGTTCGTTTTTTACGGTTTATCAATCATTTGAAGGTTATTTGAACCTAGATTTTTTTTAGATTGTAAGAATGTTTTAGAGTTAAGAATAATTTAGTGATACAAGTCCTAATAATTAACCCATAGTTGGGGGAGAAGAGCTGGATTCATACTTTTCCCAAGGGCATTTGTGCGTAAATGAATATAATGAACCCAAATTGGAATTGGAACTCGGTTATCCGATTAACAATTTCGAGCCACTATACATTACAACACCAGTACTTCCAAACTAACAGCACTTGTATTCCTAGTCGCCCATCTAGGAACAAACCAATCTTAACGTTGTTTAACTTCGGTGATCGTACGGTGTTTGAACGGGATGTGGTCGTAAAATTCGCGTTCCGTCAGAAGAAGAAATAAAAGCAAGAACTGGCAAACTTTGTGCGTAGACTGTGCATTAGTTTACACAATTTGAAATGTTTATTAATACCTTTTTTAGTTTTTTAGGAGAGTCATTTCGTAGTACAAACGTAGGAAAGGAAAGCTTTCATTACGAAGAAAAAAAAAACAACATTTTTCTTCGAAAGAAGAAATAAGAAGAGAAATATCTTTTGCCTATGGGAGATATTGAAAACCAAATGTATACGTACATACAAGAAAAAACAACTCGAACATTAAACATACTACACAATATGTCGTCAGATGTGGAGTGAGTTGCTTCCCTGATTTATGTTAACGCGGGTCAATTGACGGCTCTGATGTAATTTACATTTTTTTACCAGTTTCAAGAGAAAAGAAACAAGGGTAGTTTTCTGGGGAGCATTAATGTTTATACTGTTTGGTGACGTAGTCTATTCCTGCTAGGAACTATAAATTCAAACGCCCGGAAAAAAAAAGACCGCTAAGGGCAGATAACTGGTGCCAGAAACTTGCATTTTTATTCTAAATTTATGTAATGCCAGCACAATAGGAATATACCGTAGCGGAAGGGCAAATCACGCGTAAAAAAAGTGCAATATATATATATTTTAACTCTATAAGAGCCACATCAAATTGAAAAATGGAGTAATGCTGGGATATCTAGGCTCGAACCCAGTCTTCAGTTCCCAATGTTTATGATCTGATCGGGAAATTGGAGGTTTTTAAGAGCGTTGAACCACCTATTAAATGCTGTAGTTCCCAGGTCCACGCTGATTCGGGATAGTAGCACCAGTTAGGGCCCAAGCTATGGGCAAATAGTGACCCCCCCCCACAAAAAACACTATCAAAGTATAAAAATTCATTTTTATATAAATATACCTGCAATACATTTTTATATTAAAATGTACCTATTTGTAGTAAAATTTCCAACAATAAATTTTATCTGCCGTTGAAAGCCAACGAACTTTTATATAAAAAAAAATAAGGTTTTGAAACTTTACACTCATCTCTTAAAAATATGAGCTAAAATTCTTGAATTAAGACGTTCTACTCATAGGATTACCTATTCAACAATGACAGAAATATACCGTATAGGGATTTTCTAAGCCCAGCTTAGATATGGCACAAGACAGAAAGTATGAAGCACCCAGTGAAGATCGAACTCACTACTCAGCCGTAACTGATCTAGCAAGACAAGCTTTCTAACCATTACACCACGCTGAGGTGCCCAAAGCAACATACTGCATATACACGTGGATAAGCGGACTCCATGTACAGTGCAACCCATGATTTTTTTTGCATGAATTTTACCCAACCCCAGAAAAAATTACCTGAATATAGTGCAACCGGTCACCGAAAATGCATGATTTTTAATCTCTTCAAAAATTACCTGTGTATAATGCCACACGCTATTCTTATGCGTAAAAACCAATCATAAACTCTCGCGCTATAATTGGGTATAAACGGTACGCCATTGTTATACGCCAAAGATGGATTTTGAATTAAATCACAAATTCAGTTTATTGATTCACTTGAAACAATTTAATAATCATTTCATTCAATTTGTAAATACGAAAAAAACACTCGACCTATTTAAAATCCAACGAACTTTAATATAAAAAATAAGGTTTTGAAACTTTACACTCATCTCTTAAAAATATGAGCGAAAAATCTCGAAATAAGACATTTTACTCATAATTTACGATTTTAATACATTGTTTGATAACTGATTTTATTTTATTTCCAATTGTTTGTGTAACCAATGCTCTATGGTTTCTCCGCGACTTTTGACAAAACCAGAAAAATAAGCTTTAACTAGGAAATTCTTTGTATTTATTTCTCCTCCTCAGTTCTAAATCCAAAACAAAATATGCACTAGTCAGTCTTTCTGTTTGTCTTTTTTTTTTGTTTGTCCAAAGTTCTTTGGTTTCGGCTAGTCTCCGAAAACAATAATCTTTAACTTTAGTTTTTAATACTTTTCTTCGTGGTCCCCATTGGGCATGGTGAAATTTCCATTTCTCTTAAAGCCATTCCCAATGTCTACATTGCTTGTTCTGTTTGTTTTGACGGCTTATAAACAGTTTGCAAGTTATTTAAAGCCAGAAAATTGTAAGAATCTTTTTACCCTAATCAGTCTTTTTGTTTCTCTTACGAGCAAATAGTGAATCCCCAAATAAAAAAAAAATACACTATGAAAGTATAAAGATACATTTTTCTATAAAAAATACCAGCAATACAATTTTATATAAAAATTACTAACAATACCTATTGGTAGTAAAATTACCAACAATATATTTTATCTGTCGTTGAAGGTATACAATTGTGTTCAAAATATATTTAGTTTAAGCTATAAAATTGCGTTCAGAATTCTTCAGATTTCGGCATTAAATGACCCATAGAGATGTTGATATGCCGCTAAACAAAATCAAACAACCAACTAAACCAACAACCAGTCTTGATAGTGTTCAAAATCCTCTATGCAGCTTTGAGATTGATGAGTTATTTTCCAGCGTACAACTGCTTTCCGACAGTCAAAACATCGCAAGCCTCTCGGTAATCTCTCGCTATTTCTACGTGAAAATATTCGGACAAGCAACGTCTCTTAGTTATACCAGTTCCGGCCTTCGCAGTTAAGACCCGCCGCGACACGTACAGTGGGTCAAACCACACTCGTTCCTATCCCATTAGTAAGAAGGAATCTTCTCACGAACCATTACTTTGTGGAAACGAGGATGCTTTTCCGGCCACTACAATAATGACCAATTCAAGTGTAAGTTTAAATTGCAATTCGAACGGCTTACTTTTGCTGTTCATTACAACCTTTTTTGGCAACTCTCTAACTGTTGTAGCAGACCTACAGACAATAATGTTTATGTCCCTATTCGCATAAATACAGTAGTAAATACTGTATGTTGCAGATTCGTCTCTAGCTATGCTGGTCAAATTCTCTGCCTCTGTGCAGATAGGATCTCCAGACGAGGCTATGTCGAAGGGCAGAGTTTCGTCTCAGGAAACAGCTACCCGACCCCGTTTTATACGGGGTCTACGGGGAATTTTTGGCCGAGCCTACGGGCTCGGATACCCCACATTAAATACGGGTTTGTGCCACATTCCACCGCGTGGGGCGGTTGGTAAATATCCAGATTCGTCTCCAGCTGTGCTGGTCAAACTCTCTGTCTCCGGGCAGAGAGTATCCCCAGACGAGGCTATGTCGAAGGGCAGATTCTCTTCTCGGGAAACAGCTACCCGACTCCATTTTATACCGGGTCTAAGGGGAATTTTTGGCCGATCTTACGGGCTCGGATACCCCCACATTACATTCCACAGATGCCATACACATATTTCCACAATAGACAAAGTCATATGAGCGTAGCCTTTTTTTTAAAAAAACAAAACAAAACAAAACAAAAAAAAAAAAACAAAAACACAAAACAAAAAAAAAACCAAAAAAAAACACACAAAACAAAACAAAAAAATGTCATTAAAATGCTTTAGTAGGGATACAAAAGAGGATTATTTCTCTTTGGTAGAGATAAGTCACATGGGTCACTTGACGGCCATTTAGTGACGTTATGCCACACGGTGACGAAAGCAGCGATTAAATTCAGTTCGTATAACTGCAGCCAAATCGAAAGATTGCTTTCTTTACCCGCCACACATGACCCGGACAGGAGCTAAATCTACCTCCCCACCAGCTTACATGTACATGGCGCCGTTCCCCCTTGGGATATATCTTTCTTGATATAGAAACAAACTCCAGCACGCAGTCCTCAATTTGGGAATACTAGACTCGCTGTTCCTCGTTCGTCGAATATGTCCTAAGCTGGGTCATAGATGAATTCGGTCTGTTTGAATCTGGAGTTCTAAACAAGGCTTCTCCAGACACAGGAGTATCTCTACATTATACCTAAGATCCTTTCTTTTTTATTTCTCCTTATACTTCGCTTTGCTGTGTAGATATATATGATATATTGTTTTCTGCTTGCGACATATATATATATATATATATATATATATATATATATATATATATATATATATATGGTATATTTAACATTCCTTTTTTGTTAGCTATTCCGTCCCGTCTGTGAAATTCGGTGTTATTATATTACGGATGAAATAATGTCCATAATAAGCGAAATACTATGGGATAATAAACCCTTCGTTTCATAGCTTTCTCTCTCGTTCAACTGTGATTAAAACTTTGTAGGTAAAATTTGTGGCGTGTTCCCTCTAATGAGACTATTGTGAACTCTTCCACTTACTATAAAATTAGTAGGAAACTAAGCCTCGGGGGAACAGAGGTATAGACTGTTCAAGTGTCGAACTCTCTGCCTTGGGCAGAGAGGAAGCCGGACGAGATTCTGCCGAAGGGCAAAGCTTCGTCCAGGGAGGTAGACAGACCCTGAACCCGTTTATACGGGTTCTAAGGGAATATTTTTGGCCGAGCCTACGGGCTCGGAGAACCCACGGTAAACTCGGCCTAGTGTGACATACAGGGAGAGGGTTGTTAAATATTAACAGTGATCTAAACTGAACGCTGGTCAACAGACACACACTCCCAAGTAGTGTATCACACTTCTGTTGTATTTACTGTTCAATACAGTATTTATCTACAACCTCTGGTTTTGTTATTCCTTAACTAATTACTTGGTCATAATAGTAAAGCAATTAGAAATAATAGAGGAAATTTTTTTATCAGAATATAAAAAAATGATTTTGACCTTTACTTTAAAATTCTTTCTTTACTGATTTCAAATGATCTATACTTCGTATTTAACAATATACTACTACTACTACTAATACTATAAATGCTACTACTATTAAGTTGTTAAAAATCTAAATTTGAATAAAAACATTTGAAAAATGAGAAAAGTATAAAATCAAAACCAAATGAAGTCGACCACGATGCATATGAAAATTAATAACTTCTGGATGGAAACCTGAACGCGAGCTCAACTTATAAACGGGTCGATACAGAAGCATTGTTGAAGTTAATGACTGTTTGACGCGCAGACAGGAAGTGACGTTGGTTCTTTTACTATGTCATTGTATATTCGACACATTCGTCGAATAAAAACGGCTGGAAGCAATTCTTGCCTCCCGAAACCGTGAAAACTACTTCATCAGAATAACGAAGAAGAAAGCATGAAATAAAATGGCCAACGAATCTAGAACAGGAAATTTAGAAAGAATCTGAAAGAAAGGGAGTAGCAGGAGTCACTTTTCGTGACATTAGTAACATCTTGTTTAATAAATATTATGAAATGTGACCTGGTGTCTTATGTAGTTTCGCGAGCAATGGCCGATTAGGAACAGAAAATAAATGACAAGGTCAGAAAGGACAGTATATATGTCAATAAATCTCAAACATATCCTTTATCAGAGAGCGTAACAATCCATCAATGTTCTACTTTCCCTTTTTAAGCAATGGGCGCTTTCACGTTTTCTTTTTCTCCAAAGCCCATATCTGCTTAGCGGCTTCGTCTGAGAGAAAGGAATTGAAGTGTGAAAAATAATCCATCAGCCACAAGGGCGCGGAGATGCTTCTGAACTCTGTAAAAACTGGAAAGTGGAGCATCTGTCATATATGGCAGCAGTATCGCATTTTAGGCCCGATCAGACTTTTGTAAAGTTAGAGGATATCAGGAGGTGTCCGGCACTTACTGGAGCGGTACAGGGAACCCGACCACTTTTCCAGCATCTTTAGTGATGGATCGTATGTACGAGTTGCACTGGAGTTTAAGTTTCAGTCGGCACTCAAGGCACTGGGACTCCCTGAAGGAAAACTCTACTTTGTCTACACGAAAAAGTTGCAATAATCTCCCACACTCAACAAAACGAATTAGTAAACCAAAGATAAGAAATAATTTCAAAATGCAGACATGAAAACAAATATCTACTTTCACAGTTCATACCAAACGGATAATAGCTACAAGAAAACTGAACACAGTCACGAATGAAACTACTGGAAAAAAATGATAGCATACTAAAACGCAAGAACAGCAAAACCACCAAAACATAACCCCCAACACTTATCACTTACACTACCACCAGTGTTACCAACATTAAAACCACACCCACAGACACTGCCACCACTATAATAATTAATATAGACCGATAAAATTATCGTTATTTACACTATCATCATTCCTACCACTTTAGGAAGAATCACTTCATAATCATCTCTACCATCATTAGTACTGCCTTTTTTAACACTGTCATTGTTTATATTATTGCTATTATTATCATCATCATTATCATAATTACGATTGTCATTACTGCGCCCCCTACTTTTTTTATATTTTCGTTTCCATCATCATTAAGGTTAAATTTACCTTTGACGTATCAATAACCGTTATTAACATATTAATAATAATTGATATCACAGTTATCATCACTATCGGAATAATCACATTCGTCAACAACACACAAGAAGTTAGCGTTGAAAATACAATCATCATCACAATGCCCACAAACAGAACGCAGCTTAACCAAAGAGCCAGACCAATAGGAGTGTATGTGCATGTCTATATGTGTGTGTGAGGAAGTGTAGGTTTCTCTGAGGGTGCTGGCAGTAGATCTGAAAAAGTCAAGAACACCTCTGCCCTCTCCTTGCTGAAAGGAACATCGCTACATTCTCTTTTATATATATATATATATATATATATATATATATATATATATATATATATATATATATATATATATATATATATGTGAAAAGTGTGTGTATATAAATAAATATATATATATATATGTGTATAATTATTTATATATTATATGCGCGGTACTTATTAGAAAGCGCTCAATATCAGAGATAGAGCTAACATATATGGTTGGATAGATGTGAGCTTGTGACCCTGGGTTTCACGCTTTTGCGATCGTCAGACAAATTGATTAATTTTTTTAAAAATTTTGGTTTTATGTAGATTGCGCGTCAGTACGATGAAAAAACGACGAAGTTTCCCCCACCACTTCCATAATAACACCAATACGCGCAATCTACATAAAACCAAAATTTAAAAAAAAAATAATCAGTTTGTCTGACGATCGCAAAAGCGTGAAACCCAGGGTCACAAGTTCACATCTATCCAACCATATATATATATATATGTATATATCTTTTATTATACTTTCATTTCCATAATCATTAAGGCTAAATTTACCGTTAACGCATTGATAACTATTATTAACATAATAATAATTAATATCACAGTTATCATCACTATCAGCATAATCACAATCGTCAATAATACACAAGCAGTCAGCGTTGAAAATAGAAACACCATCATCGCCATGACCTAAAACAGAACCCAGCTTAAATAAAGTGGTAGGGAAAGACCCAGACTAACAGGAGTCTATATGCGCGTCTACATGTGTATATGAGTGTGTAATGAAGTGGAAGTTTGTCTGATGACGAAGGTGGTAGATCTGAAAGAGTCAAGAACACACCAGCCCGCTCCATGTTGAAAGGAACATCGCTACATATAATAAAAACTATGGTCTTGACACCGACATAGAATTACAACTGCGATATTTTATTTATGCTCGAACGCATGGATTTGTATCTACGCCTAGCCTCGGATTGTTTATATGGGTGTGTTTGTGTGAACTAAAATGCATACACCTGTATGTATGTGTGTCTGTGTGTATCAGAGTGTCATCCCAAACAACCACAGAAGTAAATTCCCTCTCCCACCACCAAAGAGAGTCAAACAAGCATAAATACATCCAATTTAAAAAAAAATAGACCAATTTGTCTGATGATCGCAAAAGCGTGGAACCCAGGGTCAAAACTCATATCCATACAACTGAATATCTTAGCTCTGTAACTGGTATTCCACTAAGTACTGCGCATACAAAATAATATATATATATATATATATATATATATATATATATATATATATATATATATATATATAAGATTTAAGAAACAGTAGATATTTTTATATATAGGGCTCAATATAAAAAAAAAATTAAAATAATATTGAAAATAGAGCGTTAAGGATATTATATGAAAAAATTACTTAACCTTTTCATCTCGACATCGATAAAATACCGTTCAAAAGCATTACCCCTGAAGACTGGATATTTTACCAAGAAACATCGATGTCGGGATGAAATTGATATTTAAAAGTTCAGTAATCTTTTCATATAATATATATATATATATATATATATATATATATGGAGGGAGAAAGAGAGCGAGAGAGAAGGAGGAGGAGAGATACAATAAGAAATCATTCTTTGATTAAAAATTGCATCTTTTTTGTTAAATTTCATCTTTCGATTAACTAGAGAGTTGTTACCGACGCAGCTGTGAGTCAAATATTCAAGTAACAGTTGAATAAGGACGTTTCTTTTCTTTTTTTTTTTTTTGCTTTGTTTTAAAATGTTATTTTTGGACAAACGATAAATTCTCTGTGGAAAATAATAAAAGTAATAACTACACGCAAACAAACAGCGTTTTTTCCCCTTCATCTTTGCCGTTTTTGAAATCCAGGTAAGAGATTACGCACCTGCAACTAATGATTATTTTTGATAGCGTACAAAGTTTCTCAATTTTTGTTTGATTTGATTTTTTCGTTGGTCAAAGAATGCTTATTCATTTCTGAATATACGATTTCTGTTTACGTAAACACATTTTACCGACACTCATTAGCAAGGGATTAGTTTAATTCGCGGGAAAGTTTTTCTCAAGAAGGAAATAGCCGATTTAATTTATATGAAACTCGATAGCAATAATTTCATATTTAATCTAAGTAGCAAAGTTTATTTGATCGTCAGCACGCGTGAAATCATCTTCGATAGCAACGTATATTTGTTAAATTCAAATGCAACATTTTATTTATTCTAGTTTTCCAATAAGTTACAGTAGCGAAATCCTCACTATCTGTCTATATTTCTGAGATGAAGTATTATGTACACTATTTACATTATTCGGACTATTGTCCTCATCTTTGTTGTCATATTTATTACAACTTTTCGGCCCTTCAGTATCTGTCTATATTTCTGTGATGAGGTATTATGTACACTATTTACATTATTCGGCCAATTGTCTTCATATCTGTCGCCATTACAGCATTTCAGCCTTTCACTACCTGTCTATATTTCTGAGATGAAGTATTATGTACACTATTTACATTATTCGGACTATTGTCCTCATCTCAATTCGGTATCACTGTTGATAAATTAACTATTTACTTCTGTGTTAATATCAACTGATTGAATAATAATAAATACTGGAAAGAAGCGCGAAAATTTAACGGTTTTCCTATTTAAAATTTCTGACGACTCTTAAATCCTAAGTCAATGATTGAATAAACTCATGGCCTGTCTTTGATCAATTACGACTGAATAGTGAGTTCGATTCTCACTGTGTGCTCCATACTTTCTGCCTTGTGCCACATCGAAGCTATGCTTAGAAAATTATTTAGAGCACTTCGACGTGGTGTAATGGTTAGCAAGCTTGTCTCGCTAGATCGATTACGATTGAATAGTGAGATCGATCGTCACTGGGTGCTCCATTCATTCGGCCTTGTGCCACATCGAACCTGCGATTAGAAAATCATTTAGAACACTTCGATGTAGTGTAATGTTTTGCAAGCTTGTCTCGCAAGATTAATTACGATTGAATAGTGAGTTCGATCCTAAGCAGATGACGAGCTGGTTTTCATTCCTGGGATAATCCTGATTGTAAAAAGGAACAAATATCTTTTTATTTATTTTTCTCCTCAATAGGAGTTGATAGGTTCGCCTATTGTCCTGTTCACACTCCTTCGTGGTCTTTTATACAGGAGTAGATGTTTATCCTTTGCTTCATGTTTCCAATTCCGTCTAAAGTTTTCTCAACCTCTCTGTCTCCCAGCTGTCCCATTGCGTATTAGTGGCTTTATCGCCTTGCTTGGAGTGAATTGATAAAAAATTGATATAATTTTTAACTATTTGGAGGCACTGTGGAGTAACGTATAGCAGCTGAGATTAAGGAATTACGTGCTTTGGGAATGGTATGAATCCATTTCACCTCCCATCTATGGGTAAAGACAGACTGTTGACCAGTCTAGGAGAAGAAGAACTATGAATTCAAAACCTGAATCGTCCGCGATTAAACTAGCTCGCCAACCAGATTCTGGGTAAGTGCAACTTATATTTGGAATTTAACTAATTCATAAGAATTATGTATGGCGTTAGGTCCTCCCCACTTAGGAACTTTCAAAGAGATATTGGTACTTTGTTTTTATTTACAAATGTCAAATTTAAAACTGGGCTTACTTGATTATTAATGACGTTCCTTTTCACAATTCGTAGTAATAAGCTCGATCAATGACGCAAGCAAAGTTTTAAAGTTGACATTAAAAAAGGCATCCTCAAGATATTCTTCATGGTCGCGTCTAGCAGATTGAATTCGGGGCCAAAATTTGCTCAAAAGGTTCTATTTTTATAATCTTTTCACCGCAAAGATCTCAACAAATTCACTAACATGCAAGGGTCACTGATTATGAAAGTATATATAAAACATATGAACGAACAGTAATAAATAAGACATTAAATCTTGAATGGAAAACAAGAAGCCGGAAGAGGTTTCATCCAGAGAAAAGTGAGAGAAAAAAAACTCTTTGCCTAGAACTTACGGTTACATCTAGTCAATTCAACTACGAATTAATACAAACATATTTATAAGTAAGTGTTAATGCTTTGGCTTTAATCATTTGATCCCAAGAAAGGTTGTAAAGCCACTAAGACACAAAGGGTTAATGAGTGTAAAGAATAAAAAAGTGAACATTATTAAGGATCGAGAAGAATAAAAGAAGAGGAATCAAGAAGACAGCAGATAACAATTGATACTGCATTTAAATTTTTGAAGATCAGCATTGGTTGGAAAGCATGGAGCTGGAAGAGATTTCTTCAATAGAGATGTGCAAGAAAATAAACTATTGTCATAGAAATTATGGTTACATCTAACCCTTTCAACTGTAAAATGATGAGGTCTTGCCGCCAATTTAGTACTTCATTTAAATTTATAGAGTCTAGGCACGATAGAGTAGAGTTTATCAGAACTCTTACCAATAAAATATTTATAGAAAAGTCACAGGGAAGCTACATTACGGTGGAGGAATGCGACTGAATCCGAGATGCCAGGTTAAGACTAGTGATATTGCAGATTCTTTGGATTTTATCAAGCATTTTTTAATATATAGCAGAAGTACAACGCCAGAACAAAATTAATGTTATAATCAGCTATAGATGCGTTAAAGACATAAACTACTCCATATTCAAACACAACAACATAGATAAATATATTTCCAACAAAGACAATGTACATTTTTATTAAAAATAAATGCAACTACCGCAAAAAGAATGACCTGTCCCTTAAATGGTCAATGTATGACTGATAATATTGTATACCCAGCGAGCTTACATTATCGTAACGATCTTAAATTTTATTTTGGTTCTACTGAAAATCCTTGGAAATTTCATTTCTACCGTTATCGACTGACTTTTGTTAATATAAAATAATAATAATAAAAAAAACATCACTGCTCTCTCGTAATATTTCTTGCAGTTAAAGAAAAATGGCAATTCACCTTTGATCAACTGGAATATTAGAGCAAATGCCAAATCTTATAACAGAAAGGGAAATAGATGTAATTTTTATCGTGTTAAAAATTGTTTACCTTAAAACAGTTAAATAACATGTGGCAGCAATTTTCTAAGCATGGGTGAATGGTAGACTTGTAAATATGTAAGACAGATTCGAGTGGGAGAATTTTGTCAAACATGGCACAGAAAAACATTTTTCCCTCAGCAAACTTAGCATTTGCATCGATTTACATTTCTACAATGTTATTAACCAAACCCCAATCCTGTAGTCCGTTATTCTTTTAATCCGACTAACATCTGATCGAAATATTCTGTCTACATTTCTAATTTTTTTATACCTCTAACACTACTTTCTTTAGGTACAAATGTCACCTGACCTTTCCCTTCAACTAGCATCGAATGAAAATAATTTATTTACGCCTATTCTTTGGGATTCTAATAATATATACGAATTTAACATCGACTTAAAGATCAGAGATCATCCATTTTTTTCCTTGTTTCTTTACCCTCATTCAAATGAGTCGTATCGTATTTTTTTTGTAAGACATTTCTAAGATGAACCCTCAATTATTTTTAATCGTACGAATTACTTCAGATGTTAACTTTCTAAAACTGGATTCTCCTATTTTAAGCGAATCACGAGAAGCGAAATATGAAAGCGGGAGAACTTGACATCTTTTATTCGTGACGATGGCAAACGTGGCTGACACTGATTCATTATAAACTATTCGTTTTCACCATCTTCCCACTCAAATCGCTAACAACACGTTCTTTGCTCGAGGGTAGCTACCATCAAGCTACTCACGACTAGATTAAGATGAAGAAATATGGTTGGAAGAAATAGTTTCTGACGATTGCAGGGTTTCCACTATACAAGTGTCTGTACGTCGAAGAAGGGTGTATTTGAAATATGTATATAATGAAAAATAACAATCGACATGGAGTCCTGCACTTGTTCACGAAGGAGGTGACAGAAATTTTTCCAATTTCACTGAAAGCCTCAGGAAACGGCCCTGACCCCAACTTTAAGTGCTATATGGAAACTTCGGCCTTGGGCGGATAGTCGCTTGAAACTGGACTTTGATATTTGGACATGGAAACCGCGAAGCAATCTTCTTATGCTAAAGGTCGTTCTTGTCTTAAATTTCTTTTAAAATACTTTCGTTTAACTGAACCTAAACATTGACCTCTGACAGTGGAGGAAATGAACTCCATTTGGTAAGAAAAAAAAAATCGTCCAAGAGTTTTTTGAGCTGTCGAAATAAAGTTCACCCATATATCAAGTACCGCATGTATATATGATCCATTGCTAATGATGCCGGAAAAAAAACGGTCGGTTCGTTGTACCGCTTCAGAAAATATTGACCTTTTCCATGTTGTCTCTTCCCAAGAGTCAGAGACTAAAAATGGACTGTCGCTGACATATCTGGGAAGGTCCAATCGTCAATTCCCAGCCTTGACAGTGTTCAAAAGCGTTTACGCGGCCTTGTGGGCGATGAATTATTTTCAACCCTACAGCCCTTTTCTCAAAGACGAAACGTCATAAAACTAGTGCTACTTTATCGCTATTTCCATGGCAAATGTTCAGACGTGAAACGTGTCTTATTTCCCCCAGGACCTGCCATGCCGCGTACAGAGCCGAATAATCCTAATTACCTTGGTATTCCATAGCATAGAAGGAAGATCGACTCAGGTTCTTCCCTAAAACCGCTACTTTGTGGAAAAGACTCCCGAGATTATGCTTCCCCAATGACTACAATCTTAACCTCTTTAAGTCTAGCGTTAACCGTTATTTATCATACATATCTTCATAATCTGCACTTTCCTCCTCTTAAATACATACGACATCTACCTAGAGTGGCTCTTGGGCTTTTCATTGGAAAAATAATTCTTCCATAAATCTTTCACGCTCTTTGTTTCATCTTTTTAACATAACATTTTGGTTATTTTCTTCAGCCTTCAATTAATTGTTTTATTATTCCATAGAATTTTCAGAGGTTTGAAATAATTTTTTGTGTGTTATTAACAATAACTTTTTGGGGACTGAGATTAAATATATTCGTTTAAATAATTTTTCGAATTTTCCAACTTTAACGAGCCTATTCGAAAATTTATTTTGACCAATAGAAAAGGGAGCGTATTAAAAATTGAGAAAAAATAACGAGCCGATGTAAAATCGCTTTTTGATATAAATAGGCAGAGAAAGTTGAATCAAGTCAGAGAGAGATATAGAGAGAAAAAGCAGAAAGAATCAGAGTTCCACGCGTCTGAATAACGTGAGTGTCAAATTACACGCTGATACATTAACAGCTTCTAATGAGAGCAGGGCAATTTCAAAGAACTCTATTCAACTTCAAAGCTAAGTACCTTAAAATATATCTTTTCATTCATGTTGAATACAACTAATAACTTTTATGTGAAAAACGAACTCTCTCAGTTTGTTTTAGACATTTTAGAATAATATTCTAAAATGTGCCCGATGATTTAATCTGAACATTTTCTCTTCTTGACAATTCATCAAAACTACGAACTTTAAATATTTGATTCCTCTCCCTGAAACAAGCTACTGACAACTTCAAATACACAAATTTGTAAATAAATTTCTTGTTTTCTTAAATATAACACGTGTTTCTTCGACATTATCCCTCATTTACTTCAAACTTGTGTCCTAACAGACGTTGACAAAATGGAGCATAGTTAAGAGATAAACTGTGATTATGAAATGATACTAGCTTGGTTATAGAGTCATTGAATGTTACAAGTTATTTCTCCGTCCTCATTGAGCTATTAGAACTGGGTCAGAGGTGAGATTAGCCACAAGGTTCCGAACATCCTGTTTTTCGGTGGGGCTTCAATTAATTGTTATTTAACCTGCATAGGCGTTTGCTAATGATAATGTTCCGATAATGTTCTTAGATCGTTAATAAAGAGCAGAAAGAGGGTAGAACGAAGGAAAGAGCTCTGGGAGAGATATGCATTAGTCGATTTGAGGACTTCAGAAGATTAGCTAGTCTCCATGACCTTCATGGATCTAGCTAATCTTCTGAAGCCCTCAAATCGACTCTCTCTCTCTCAATGACCTTCATGGATCTACCAGAGAGAGAGAGAGAGAGAGAGAGAGAGAGAGAGAGAGAGAGAGAGAGATTTACGTAGACTCTTCCAGAGATGAAATAGCTGTAGAGTTTGTGTATCAAAACCTTTCTGCTGCATATTGTGAAAAGCTTTGGAAATATTTTTATATCATTTCGCCCCGAGCAAGGCAATAAAGGTACATAGGGTTAGTGAGTTTGAAAAAAATCTGAGAAGAAACATTATTAACCCTTTGAGCTCTGAACACCGATTTACCAGTGGTAGAGAAAATGGCTTCATGTCCAGCAACCGGTTGAACGGTGGGTAAACACTTGCGTCTTTTTTTGCTATTCGTTGTTTTATTTTGAAGAACCAATCAGAAAAGTCGTAATATTCTCATATCATCGAACGTTATACCAAGTACCCCCTTGTCATTGCCTTGTCATTGTGGTTTTTGCATGTGTTTTGGATAAAAAAGATCGTTTTTACCATGAAGTATACAGACTCTCAACCTGGACCTCTAGGGAAGCAATCAAGAAGTTATATTTTTGTAACTATTTTTTTTTATATCTACCATAAAGCATTACATATCAATTATTTGCGAATTTTGACTCAGGAGCTCAGACAGAAAGGTTAGAATTGTTCAGAAACATAGCGATTAAATGGTTAAGGAGAGGCATAATGAAACAAAATAGAACAAATAAAATAAAGATGGGGATAATTCAGTTATATATAACTGGAGTAATGTATAGTAACGGATAGCGGCTCGGATTGAGGATTCGGAGAGCCGAGTTCGAATTTCAGTCAAATCATTATATTCACTTACGTGCTAATACCCTTGGGAAAGGTATGAATCCACTTCTTCTCCCCCCAGCTATATGTAAATAGCAGGACAGACTAGGTTCTATCGATAACTGGTCTATCTACTGCGTGAAAGAATCTGCCTAGTCAGTCATGTATCGAAAGATACATGATCTCCTAAGCGTGCATCACGTATGGCACATAACTGACTGAATTGAATATCCAAAATCTTCAGAAATTTGTCTATATTCCTGAGATGAGGTATTATGTACACTATTTACATTATTCGGACTATTGTCCTCATCTTTGTTGCCATATTTATTACAACGTTTCGCCTTTCAGTATCTGTCTATATTCCTGAGATGAGGTATTATGTACACTATTTACATTATTCGGACTATTGTCCTCATCTTTGTTGCCATATTTATTACAACGTTTCGCCTTTCAGTATCTGTCTATATTCCTGAGATGAGGTATTATGTACACTATTTACATTATTCGGACTATTGTCTTCATCTTTGTCGCCATATTTATTACAACGTTTCGGCCGTTGTACACTCCGAACTTCTTCAGGTGGTTGGAATATCGAACTGAACCCTTTATTTCAGATACTGAAGGGCCGAAACGTTGTAATAAATATGGCGACAAAGATGAGGAAAATAGCCCGAATAATGTAAATAGTGTACATAATACCCCATCTCAGAAATATAGACAGATAGTGAAAGGTTGTAATAAATATGGCTACAAAAATGAAGAAAATAGTCCGAATAATGTAAATAGTGTCTTCAGAAATTCTTCAGAGAAGATATTGTGGGGAAAAAATAAAGTTGGTAGAATGCAAAATTATCAAATATAATAACTGAATCATTGCTTTGAAAATGTCAGGCGATTTGCAATCAACAATAATATCCCACAATTCAATGAAGTGATCAGATTTTCATTTAAACGAATAAATTTATTATGTGAACAAAGTCAGTGAGTAATGCGAGTAAGTTTTTGAGTAGAGCAAAACCCTTAAAATATGAGAAGAGTAACAAGAATACTGGGTAAGTCGTCAAATTTATGGGGACGATTTTTTTTGAAAACGTTAATATCGGATAAAAAACTTTCCAAAATCCTTCCTAGTATTACAATTCCCGAGTCAAATAATAATATAAATAAAACAACAAAGATAAATAGTGAGAATAACTTTCGTTTCAACAAGTCAATTTATAAATAGTCTTGTAGCAATTTTTCCGTCGCAAGCTGAGACAGATTTTCAATTTTTATTGTCGCATTATATTACTTAAATAATAAGGTGAGGGAAATCGAATAACAAAATTTAAAAACAAAAAAACAAAAACTCCTTCAAAACGACTTTTTCAGAGTGATAAAGATTTTATTGGTGAAGTCTTATACATATATATTTTAAGACATTTTTATGTTTATAAGTTCTTTTTTTATAGATACAAATATTTAAGTAAATGCTCTGTTTATAATAAACAGTATTAACAACATTTACCGGCCTGAATGTCTGAGAAATTGTCATACAAAAACATGCGTCCTCCGACAGGAATCGAACCTGTATCCTATACGGAACCGTCATATAGCCTGACGTGCTTTTACCGATTTCGCCACAGAGGAGCGTTTCGGTCAGCAAGGTCGATTTTAATGCTTTTAAACTACAATTTTCTATGATTTTCTCACGTAAATTCATATCTGCTCAATGCGTATCCAAATGTAAACAAATGACGTCACACATTATGAAATGGACAAAGTCCGATAATTATTTAAAGACATTTTTATGTTTATACATTCTTTTTTATAGATACAAATATTTAAGTAAATGCTCTGTTTATAATAAACAGTATTAACGATATTTACCAGTCTGAATGTCAGAGAAATGTAATGTGTGACGTCATTTGTTTACATTTGGATACGCATCGAGCAGATATGAATGTACGTGAGAAAATCATGGATAATTGTAGTTTAAAAACAGTAAATTCGACCTTGCTAACCGAAACGCTCCTCAGTGGCGAAATCGGTAAAAGCACGTCAGGCTATATGACGGTTCCGTATAGGATACAGGTTCGATTCCTGCCAGAGGACTCATATTTTCCCTGACAATTTCTCGGACATTCAGACCGGTAAATGTTGCTTATACTGTTTATTATAAACAGAGCATTTACTTATATATTTGTATCTATAAAAAAGAACTTATAGACATAAAAATGTCTTAGAATAATTGTTGGACTTTGTCCATTTCATAATATATATATATATATATATATATATATATATATGTATGTATGAGGAAGGTTGGAAGACTTATATGAAAAAGTAGTAAGACTTACAACGAAGACTGGTTACGATTTAAAGCTAAGCCTTTATGCGGTCTTTCATGAAGAATTGTAACTGATTTTTGATGTATTTCTTCCTACAGACACACGCACACACACACACGCACGTGTATTTAAATGCGTTCTAATTGAGCTATTCTTAAAGCGATGTAACGTAAGCATAGATCAATTAGGTCTTATTAAATTACACATATCCGTAACACACACGTTGATAATACATATATAGTAAGTTCATTGTACAGAGTATTGTCAACTCCACAGGACATGCTAATAGCGTTGGCTATTTGATTTTTAGTCAGTTACCTGTAAAACATCGCAGAGGGTGAAAACAATCAATATTTTCCTCAGGGGATGACAGTTACAGAATGTCTAGACTTCGGGTTATCTTCAAGACTCTCCATTCTATTCTTAAATGCAGCTGCCCACTTTTGCATACTTGATAAATCTGGGGCATCAACACCTAATGTAGCAACCATGTCTGCATGAATGTCCTGTGGATTAATTTCTTTTTCTGATAACAACACAATGCCAAATTTCGTCCATTTTCAAGAGAAGTTGCTACTTGTTTCGTTTGAAGTCTTCTTTGAACATTCAGATGTCAATTTACCTGCAAAGAAACAATGCAGTTATTAATAAGAAGAGTTGAAATTAACGCATGCAAGATTTCACAGCTCTAGCATCACTCCTTCATAGTCAGCCTATGAACTTTTCAGCCCACCCACGTACCTGGAAAAAAACATTGGAGTTATTGAGCTGTGAAATCTTGCATGCGTTAATTTCACAGCTCTAGCATCACTCCTTCATAGTCAGCCTATGAATGTTTCAGACCACCCTCGTAAACATTGGAATAAATAAAAAAAATTGTTGTATTTTAATATATCCTGCTCATGATAACCTATGCTATATAGTGTTTTGAGAGGCCTAAGTTTGTTTTTGAGACTAGCTTTCTGAATCAGTTAAGGAGGTTAAAACTTTTTTTTAAATTGTGATTTCTGGAATTTTAAAGCAGACTGGAAATGATTCAAAATATTTAAAAAAAAAACCTGGAGATTAAAAAATGAAACTAATTTTGTTTTCTTTTTAAATTTATTTGATTGCTGTTCACAATGTCTCACTCTTAATAAGTTGTTTTCTTGAGAGAAGTATCAACTTAATATATCTCAGCTGGATATACCGCAAACAATGTCAGATGTTACTGTGATGCGATCAGCCTGATGCACTTTTGATCAGGTGTCAGAAGACGTGGCACCCATCTTGTAGAAAAGTTCCCCATACTAAGTTCATTGTGCATAATATTGTCAACTCTCTCACGGGACATTCTAATAGCATTGGCTATTTGATTTATAGTCAATCGTCTGTCATCAATCAACATATGGTGAAAACAATCAATGTTTTCCTCGGTGGTGACAGTTGCAGGAAGGCCAGATTTTGTTCATCTTCTAGTCTCTCTTTTCTCTTTCTAAGTTCAGCTGTCCACTTTTACATTGGTGAAAAAGCTGAATAATCAGTCATTGTTGTAGCAATCATGTCAACATAAATTCCCTTGTGGACGAAACCCAATTTTTCTATAGGCAAAACCACGATGCCAAATTTTGTACAGTTTCAAGAGAAATCGATAATAGTTATATTAGAAGAATTCTTTGAAAAGTCAGATGTCAGTTTACCAGGAAAGAAAAAAAACTCTTATAGTAAGATTTTAAATTAATGAATGCAAAACTCACTGCTTCATAGTCAGCCTATGAACTTTTCAGCGCACCCACTTAATATAAAGATTTGAAATTAATGAATGCAGTTATTCACAGCAGTAACATCACTACTTTATAGTCAGCCTGCGAATTTTTCAGCCCACCCTCTTATTAATAAGAAGCGTTTAAATTAATGAATGCAATTCTTCACAGCTCTAATATCATTGCTTCATCATATTCAGCCTACGAAAGTTTTCAGCCCACTCTCTTATTAATAAGAGGAGTTGAAATTAATGAATGCAATATTTCACAGCTCTAGTATCACCGCTTCTTAGTCAGCCTATGTTCTTTTCAGGCCACACTCTTATTAATAAGAGGAGTTGAATTTAATGAATGCAATTGTCCACAGCTCTAGCATCACTGATTCAGACTTTGAACTTTTCAGCCTACCCTTGCACTTATATACTTATCGACCATTTTACTTAATAAACGCAATAAACCGTTTTGGCACCCATTCATACAGCAGTAAAATATTTCGATTTATAACAGTCAATAATAAAATATAACATAGTTTTATTCAAGAACGAAAATAATGAATCTGTCATATCATGCAGTGCAAGCATTATTCTTGTTTTAGACTTTCGTTCAGATCATGCGATCGATTGTACATAAGTCAACGCTGTTTCATATTTCCTAAGCGTAGACTAGATCCGCATGTGTGTAAATGAATGTTTCAATAGCACGATCGTCGAAATGAAGAGACAATTTTCTGACGCACTACAACGTTATGTTTTCTGGAGGCACGCATGCGTACATGTCGTTAAGTACCAGAAATTGTCCTGTTTCCTTGGCACCTCTCTTATGCAGTGCACGCTTTCCCCATCCCATTCTTGCTGGTTATACGATCTATTGAGTACTTCAGTGCTTTCTTATATTTCCTGAGCGCAATGCTCGTGTTGACCTGGCTACGGGGACGCCATCTTCAAACTGGACTTTGGTTAATATTCCCGGGAAGCCCTCTTCCAGATCGGGAGCCATTGTTTAACTTCGGCTCACACCTAGGTTGCACCTAATCTTAGCAGTTACTGTTAACTATGCAAATATCTCAGCAATCAGTTATCTCCAGCCATTTACTTCATTTTGCTTAGCGTTGTATATAGATACAGTCGCATGGCATCCAGTGAGGATCAAATTCACTACATATACGGCCTACAGCGGGGCACCCCGAGGTGGTGTAATGGTTAAAAAGCTTGTCTCGCTAGAACAGTTACGACTGAGTAGTGAGTTCGATCCTCACTGGGTATCTCCTAATTTCAGCCTTGTGTCACATCTAAGCTACGCTTGGAAAATCACTATATACGAACTGCAGTTTTATTAAGGATTGATGACAATGTTATGTACGTTTTCTTTCCACCAATAATAAGACGATAGACTAAACAAACAGGGGATTTTTCTTAATGATAATTCTCTTCCGTATGTTGACAATCATGGTTTCCTTTGCTTGATTTCAAATACTTCTTGGGAAAGATAATGGAGATGCTTTCTTTTGGATACACCACAATTTGGAATTAAGAATTAAGTGTGGTTATGAAGCAAGACTAGCTTAATGAGCATACCCTGCTATTATTTTATTTATTTATTTATTTTTTTTTACTAATGTCCACCCAATACAGGGCTTAAGAGCCACACGAGGTAGAGGGTTACTCTATGGTGTAGCACGAGCGTAAGCAAGGGCAAGAAGTGATGTTCTTGGGACTATGCAGGAAAGATAACGCCTAACTCTAGACTTGAAGAGGTCAAAATTTAATGAGTGAATAAAATTTCAAAGTTCAATCGGAAACGTTAGAAGTTTCGTGTGTGTTATGAACGGCATTTAACTATTAAATGAAATACCTTCTATGCAGTTTTAATTCACGGTCCGTGGATGAATACATGTGTGTGTGTGTGACACATGGAGAAACCTGTGATGCGATAAGAAGGAAATTATTGCTACTCACGGTTGGCTTGAAATAACCATTTATTTACACGGAGAACCTTACAACATATATATATATATATATATATATATATATATATATATATATATATATATATATATATATTAGGTTGGTGCAAAAATAATGACGTAATAATGTCGTTTTCTGACGTTAAAAATACGTCAAAAAACGACATTATTACGTCATTATTTTTGCACCAACCTATATATATATATATATATATATATATATATATATATATATATATATATATGTATGTATATACAAAATCACAGTCCCAAGTTACAACCATTAGGACAGAAGAATATATGTCTCCTTAATCCTTGATAGCCATGTTCCAAGTCTGTTGAGTTTTGTGCGTCTCGCATCTCAATGTCGCGTGATCACATGATTAGCGTAGTTTGGACAGGGGCAAAAGGGAGTTACTCTGTTTGAAACAGGAAATAGTTATTTCCCTTGGAATATATTTTTATTCGTTCTAACATTGTGGAAGTAGACTTTAGAAGGAAGCGGAAACCCAAACCAAAACAGAAAACAAGGGATAAAATTCTACTCCTGTTCAAAAGACTGGGGAGGAGTTTAAACCGTACGATAGGCGAACCTATCTACTCCTATTGTTTAATCCATAGTTTCCGGGAGAGAAGAGAGGAAGTGATGTTTAACGATAAAAACAGCAAAGATGAATATTCTGGCCAGAAGTCTTAATGTCATAATGAAATTAGTTAATTTCCGAGGGCTAGAAAATGTTTTTAAAAGCCAATGCAAAAGACAAAAGGAAAGAGTTCCATTCAGCAACAAAAGTCGCTTTTACGAGTCAAAAGATCTAAACCGAAAGATTAACCCTAAACCAGCCTCTCAAAAACCACCTAAAACCCTCAACATTTCGTTCTCCAACATCCGGGGCATTAGGACAAACTTCTGCAGTCTGGAATCCTTCCTCACTGCAAACGGCCCAGATATACTGGATCTCTGTGAGACAAACCTTGTCTCGTCTATCCCCTCTTCCGATCTCTCGATCCCCGGCTATCTTCCTCTCCTCAGAAAAGACTCTCTACCCACATGCACGGTCTTGGTGTCTACGTCAAGGAACAACTCCCTCTGGCCAGAGAGTCCTCTCTCGAATCGCCAGACCAGTCATACATGTGTCTCCGACTCTCTCTCCTCAATGCGGTAAGCTATCTCTTCTTCCTTTACTGCTCTCCATCCTCTCAAGACTGAGATACTTGATAGCATTTTCTGACAGCATAGACAAAGCTCTCTCTCTCCACCCGTTTGTTCACATTTTTGTGTTTGGTGACTTTAACGCCCATCACACCTTGTGGCTTAAGAATGCTACTACTGACCTCGCAGGCATTCAAACGCTCAATTTTTCAATCTCCCATTCCCTCACACAGATAGTTAACTTCCCCACTCGTTTTGCCTTCAACCGGGAAGGTGAAGTCTCTCTTCTCGACCTGTGCTTTACCTTCATCCCCGAATCCTGTAGCGCCTCGCAACTCTGCCCTCTTGGTAACTCTGACCATGCAGTAGTATCAGTTAACATCTCCTTCAACTCCACCCCCTATAAAGAACCTCCTACCACTAGAACCTCGTTCTACTATCAACGAGCTGACTGGGACGCGTTCCGTGATTTCCTCCGCGATGTCCCCTGGGATGGAGTCTTTAAGCTCCCCGTCCAAGATTGTGCTTCTGAAGTCTCTTCGACGCTTTCATCCCATCAAGGAAATATAGGGTCAAGTCGCGCTCCTCCCCCTGGTTCTCCGCTGCTTGCTCAGCCGCCATCGCCCATAGGAACCACTACTTCCACTTATTCTGTAGCGACATGTCTGACTGCAATAGACGTCTCTTTGCCTCCGCCCGTAACGAGTGTAAGCGTGTCCTCAACGATGCTAAGTCACTATTTGCAGCTCGGATGAAGGAACGTATTGCATCTCGCAAATTTGGCTCCAAAGATTATTGGCGTCTCTGCAAGAGCGTATTGAACAATTGCAAACCCTCTATACCTCCTTTACTCAACCAGTTTGAAGTCCCGACCTCCTCTACCGACAAGACTGAATGCTTTGCTCGGAAATTTTCATTCAACTCGACGCTCGACTCTTCCGGTGTACCCATACCTGACTTCCCTCTTAGAACTGAGGCCTTATTAAGTGGGTTAAACATAACCCCATCTTTGATACTGGGCGTTATCTCCAATTTAGACCCCAACAAGGCTAGTGGTGGAGACGGGATACCAGCCATTGTCTTGAAGAAATGCGCGCCCGAACTGGCGCCCGCCCTTTCTAAACTATACAACTACTGCCTCAAAGAATCTTGTTTTCCTGACTGCTGGAAGTCCTCTTCCATCGTTCCTGTCTTCAAGAACTCCGGCGACCCCTCTGACCCTTCCAACTACCGTCCTATCAGTCTCCTTCCCCTCTTCGGCAAATCTTCGAAGCCCTAATCAATACCAGGGTGGTTAACCACCTCACATCCCATAATCTGCTCTCAGACAAGCAATATGGTTTCCGCTTTGCCCGATCTATGGCTGATGTGCTTACGGCCATCACTGAAACAGTCTACCGAGCTCTTCAAAATAACGGGGAAGCCCGACCCGTGGCACTAGATATCTCCAAAGCACTTGATAGGGTTTGGCATGCCAGCCTTCTTCGCAAGCTCCAGCGTTATGGCATTACGGGTCGATTATATAACCTAATACGATCATTCCTGTCAAACCTTAAATTGAAGGTCGTTCTCAATGGATTCTCCTCCAGTTCCTATCCCACGAACGCAGGTGTTCCTCAAGGCTCTATCCTAGGCCACACTCTATTCCTTATCTACATAAATGACCTCCCTGACGCAATAACTTCCCAAGTTGGCATATACGCGGATGACACCACAATTTATTCCTGCCTCAAAAACAAATCTAGTTTCGCTGACAAAACTCGCCTGGCCGTGCGTCTCGAAAAGGACCTCCAATCGATTGTGAACTGGGGCATGAATTGGCTGGTCAACTTCAACGCTTCTAAGACAAAGCTGCTCTCTATTAATCACCACAGAGATCCTTCCCTTCCCTCCATTAGAATGTCTGACGCTCAACTTCTCGAGAGCAACTCTCTGCGGCTTCTCGGTCTCACGTTGACTGCTGACCTGAGATGGAGTAAATACATTGAGTCAATTGCCTCGTCCACTGCAGGGAAAGTTAGCTCCCTGAGCCGCGCCAGGAAGTTTTTCTCCCCGGAGTCGATCCTCCAGATCTACAAAATCAACAATTCGCCCTTGCATGGAGTATTGCTGCAATATATGGTCTGGTGCCCCTTCTGTTTGCCTCGGGGTTCTTGATAGGCTCCAGAGGCGGATATGCAATGTAGTTCAGCCTGCCCTGGCGTCTCGTCTACAGTCACTTTCTCACAGACGCGCCGTCGCCTCCCTCTGTCTGTTCTACAAATACTTTCATGGAAATTTCTCCGATGTGCTGTATTCGCTAGTTCCCAGACGTCATGAGTTCAAGCGCCATACGAGGCTGGCATCCCGCTCTCACCCCTTCACTGTCGAAACTCCTAAATGTAGCCGTCTCTTCTACTTTAATAGCTTCATGTCTCGCACCTCCCGCCTGTGGAACTCCCTTCCCTATTCCTGTTTCCCTGTGAGCTATAATCTCCAGCTATTCAAGTGTAATGTCAATCGACATCTCCAGTTGCCTTAATCTATCCACTACCCTCATCCTTTCTTCTATCACTCCTATCTGATATTGCTCTAAATTTTCTGTAACCTCTTGCGTCCTAGTGGCTTCCCGCCTTGCTTGGGGTGAAATGCTTAAAAAAAAAAAGAAAAAAAAAAGAATAAGAAAAAAAAGAAAGTCAATGATTTTACAAGAACATGATTCTGTTACGTCTCATAACAATACTTCTTCAAAATAATCCATTCCAATGTTTTCTTCCTTGCGCATTTGACAAGATTTCATTCAGAGAAATGATTAATGGTTTTAAGTTAAAGTAGTCCGGCAAACAAAATTCGAACAGTTTCGAAATCGAAAATAAAAATAAAGAAGTCTTTGTCAAATCCAATTTCCATTGAAATATTTCTTTCTGAATGTAATAAGCGTAAAACACAGAATTTATTTCAAAGTCATGGGTATATTAGATTAAAACGAAATATCTGGTCAACATAACAGTCTGATTACATTGGAATGATGAAGGCTTTTAAGTTTGTGAGAGATAATAAAACAAAATCATCTGGGAAAATATTCTGCCAGCCGATTAAAACGTATTCTAATAAAATACATTCTATATCATTAGATTTGCAATAGTCTCTTCGTTTTGTTTGGGTCGATTCTCACTGGACAGTCACGTATCATGTACATTAAATTCTGTAAGTCAGTTTGCAAAGATTCCTGTATGTCTGAGCGGGCATCGCATGGTAATATGTATTCGTAATTGTGTATATGTGTTTGTCTAGTAGGGGGAGTTCTAATGTCACACACACATACACACACCATCCATATATATATATATATATATATATATATATATATATATTGATATGAGGTTGTGATCATGGGTTTTACGCTTTTGCAATCATCAGACAAACCTTAGACCTAGACCTATAATTGATACTGAGCACTTTCCATTAAGTAGTGCGCATATAAAATAATATATATATATATATATATATATATATATATATATATATATATATATATATATATATATATATGTATGTATCATTATGTATGTATGTATGTATGTATGTATGTATGTGGTTATAACGTTCCCATTCTGACCATGAGACTCGGGTTCGAATCTCACCATGATCGATTTGTCAGAAAGGAGACTTCCTTTTGTTATCGGACAGGAGGGGTCGTTCCTAGCGTGAGGCACCATTGGAAAGTGCCTGAAAACCATATCATGGTTTGCCCAAATCCCTGTGAGCGAAATTGGGTAGACGGGACCGTCGATAGTACGAAGTCACAAGTCATCGTGGCCGAAGGTTAGAGTGTGCTGCCCTTGTTCAAATTGTTGATCACGCTAGATAACACGCTCTTTCCCAGAAACTGTAACTAAGGTCTGCTGAGCATAGGTGGGTGCTGTGTAAACAAAAATGCGAATGAGCAAGCGTCTGTAATAGGGGTTAGATAGCTAGATAGATAGATAAATAGATAGGGTAAGGGAAAACGAAAGAGAAAGATTTCTGTAAAATCTGTGATATTTTCAACTGTACAATCTCAAGTCGCTTCTTCCTTTTGGGTGAATTGGTCTAAACACGGAGTTTAAGTAAAATTGCATATATATATATATATATATATATATATATATATATATATATATATATATACTTTTTCAAGCATGTTTTAAATAATGTTAAATAATTTAGACATATCATGTGTATTTATTTTAGTCTTAATCCTTTAAAGTCCACCAATTAATTAAAAAATTTCCATTCAAATTATTTTTATTATCCCAAGTGCTTTCACTCTCATCTGAGACCATCTTCAGGGGTTGAGTTTCTATGGATTTGTGCGCATGAATACCGTAAATTTCGAAATACTTACACTGCTTTGCATGGAGTTAACTTATATGATTTGGGGAGTTATTTTGTGTTTAAAAGATTTTTTACTTTTGTATTCATAGAAACTGCTATAAATATTGAAGAACTGAAATAAATTATTGTAATCTAAACAGATTATTTTAACACAATTCCACAAATATGAAATTGAGAGTGAGTATCGAAGTCAATACCTAGTACAAATGGTCAAGTGCACTAGGTCTCTGATGAAAGAAACGCGCCACAATTGTTGCTAAACTTTACAACTGAACATTTTTTTTAGAGTTCAGTGTCTGTTGCTTGACCTAATTTTCTCTGTGCAACGGAATTCATTTTAATATGGCTTCTTAAATCGGTTAAGCCTGTGTTGATTGCATATAGAAACTTTGTATTGTACAAGATTCTGCGCACGCGCAGATACAAAAAGGAGAAGCATTCAATCCGCCATTTTGTAGGAATGTTTCGCAGTTGCTATTTCAGAACAAAACCAGGTTAAGCAAAGGGAAATATGTCCGGTTTGTGAGAAAGAAGCCATACTAATACCTCGAGATCGATTAAATTCTTGATCCCACAAAGCAGCACAGAACTCTTCCGTTAATTCTCAGGGTTTCATTTTGTTTAATTAAACATGTATTTTTTTCTGATCCCACCACACCTACTTGCTTTCTTTTCGTTATCATCATCATACTGTGTTTTTATTTGTTCCATTTTCTAGATTTTATTCCTCATATGCCACCGTGTCTCTTAGTTTTCATTCTGCGTTTTTCTACTTTCACCTTCTTATCCTCATCATACCACTCCTTGTGGTTAACAAGATCGTCTGCCCGTCTCTCTTTTTCATTTTTGGTTTCAGTCAATTCTCTTCTTCTAAAGTTTCATTTATTCTGTTTCCTCCATCGTAGTTGACCTTCTTTTATTAAAGCAACTAATTTATTTCTGCTTATCCGCCAAATATTTCTTCTTCTTCTTCTTCTTTCATTGCATATTCTCCATTATCCTTCCTCTTATCTATTTCATTTTGTCCCTCTTTCTTCTTCCTCCCGTTTCATATCATCTTTCTTTATTCTTTTTTCTTTTCTGTCTTCATCTTGTTTATTTTGTCTCTTGACATTTGCTTTTCGTTATTCTTTTTTCTCAGTCTGCTCAGCAATATTAAACATTTCAATTCATTCATTTTAATTCTCTTTACATAAAATCATTTTTTTTCATTTTTAGTTTGTTTTATGCTCTTTCAATTATTCATAAAAAAAAAACTTTTAATTTTTTTTTTTTAAATCGAACATTTCAAGAATTGCAGAAGAAATAAAATGACTAGAGTAAATACAAATAAAAAATGTGACGAAAGAGTCTGTGAAAATTTTATTAACAAAAGAATACAAAAGATTCAATATGGAAAAAATACTTCGGGTCGTAGAATGGAAAGCTATAAACTTACCACAATATGTCGGTCGAACAGCTAGCGGTTACATTTGGAAGTATTTAAGAAAACATCTGTAGGGTTACTTCTATTTCCCGATAACACCTATTTTAACGAAATGACAAGACATTGGAATTTATTTGGAAAGGATTCATGTCTCTCTTTCTCTCTCTCTCTCTCTCTCTCTCTCTCTCTATATATATATATATATATATATATATATATATATATATATATATATATATATATATATATATATATATATATATATATATATATATATATATATATATATATATATATATATATATTAAATTTGTAAAGAGCGACGTAACGGTCCGGGTTCGATTCTAGGTAGTGGATGCGTACTGCTGATGAGTTCCAAATATAGGACGAAACGGGCGTCCAGTGCTTTCTGCATTCTGTTGATTCTTCAAGACTCTATGAATTACTTAATGATATATATATATATATATATATATATATATATATATATATATGCATCTTTCATTAAAAACGTCTGACAAGGTACTACGGTTAAGCTTTTTATTTAATTTTTCTTGTGTTCGAACGAGAGCTTTCTTTTCTGGACATTAGAAACATACTGGTAGAAAATACAAATATATTAAATGCATCCACCTGTAAAAAAAGATTAAAAATAGTGGATGCTTTAATAATAAAAAAAGAAAAAAAAACAACAACTCTTAACAATATTAACTACGAACAAGGCCACAATGTGCTAACCGTATTCGGAAATTAAAACATCCCTACTATACACTAAGACATACACATAATACACACACTGAATTAACCTGAAAAATCGAATCATCCTTGATAATGGATAAAGTTATAGCCGAAAGTGCTTGGAAATATAAAACATTTGGACAGTTCTTTGTCCAGAAAAGAAAGCTCTTGTTCGAACACAAGAAAGAATTAAATAAAAAGCTTAATCGTAGTACCTTGTCTGTCGTTTTTAATGAAACATGCATAAACGAAGGATTACTGCCTAAATATGCAACTATATATATATATATATATATATATATATATATATATAGGTTATTCGCTGCTTCCCTCTTGCCTTCAGTGTGTCCTGTGAGTGCTAACATCTCCAAGTCCTCTATCCCCATTATGTTCCCTAGAATTTGCTATTGCCTCGTTCTGAATCTAAGTAGAAGTTTTCATTTTCTTTAAGACGTCGTGGTTGCTCACATGTTCGATCCACAGCATTATTCTAATTATTATTTTGGAGAATCACAATTCTGCTGACTGAGTTGAAATTTTATTTCATTCTTTAAGAAATAAATTTGATAAACAAAAGCGGAGATTATAAATTTCTCTAGTGAAAACAAGACTCAAATATTCATGGAAAAACACTTCATATCGAAACCTATGGAATTTTACTCAAAATGTATGGAAGAGCTGCTTGATAAGTGGCGACAACTCATTGGAAATAATGGTGAATATATAATTGAATGAACTATTATTTTTTAAATATCGATTTCCCCCCATGCAAGGCAGTAAAGCCACTAAGACACAAAGATGTTACTGGGTGTGGTAAATTAGAAAGAGAGACATTAGTAATGATGGGGATCAAAAAGAATAATCAGGAGGACATTAGACAGGAGTTGACATTGTATTTAAATTTTAGAAGATTAAAATTGGCTGGAAAGCATGAAGCCGGAAGGGAATCCCACAAGCGAGAAGTGCGAAAAAAGAAACAGGTATAGAATTTACGGTTGCATTTAACCATCTCAGCTCTAAATTTTTGTGATCTCAATGTCGTTCTAGTACTGTGCTTAAATTCAAAATGTCTATTAATAATGAAATGCGCAACAATAGATTTTTATACCAAAAGGACATTTTTATAGTAAAATTACGAACAATACATTTTATAATCTACAATTTATATATCTAAAAAAACTTAACCATGAAGGCATTAAATTACGTACAAAATATTTAAATTTCGGTATTACTGAGTTTGTAAAAAGATTCATTTTTTAAATACGGAAGTTTATATTATTATATATATAGTTTATATTTGACACAGTTTAGAATACCTGCCCTTATCAGAAATTATTTCGGTTTCCTTTCTGAGTCTGTCATACTCACACTTTATTATCAAATATAGTTATTTTCTCATTTTAAAAATTCCAACAAAAATTAATGTATTCGCCCATGACTCCTTTTAGCCTCTTACCTGACTAAATTATGTTTAGAAAATATTTATACTTGCTTACATCGACGCTTCCGTTACATTTATATCGCCAACATCTTTGTGTTAATATTAAGAAAACAGATTGGAGAAATTTCATATTTTTTTATCTTTAGAGAACCTCAAATATTTGGACGAAAAAAAAATTGTTTGCCTTGCATAAACAGTAAAGGTAGACATTTACATAAATTTTGCGGTATAAAATGGATTGATTTTAGAAAAATATATTTAAAAAATCATTGAATAATTAGATTCCAATTAAATTTTCTGATGTTATTCTGTAAAGAACGAAATTATTTTTGAAAGATTTTTAGAGAAACTTTGGGGCAATAATATCTAAAGTCTTTGACTTTTCAACACTTTTAATTTCATGAAATTTCGATATAAACTATCTTGCATTCTGTGTGTATTCATAGTCACAGATTTCAAAAGCATAATATACTTTTTTAATTTCTTATAACCCAAGGAAAACTGCAAAACTCCAGCAGAAAATAATGAAGGAAAGCAAGAAAAAAAGATTAAACACCAAACTGTAAGAAGACAGAATGCATGGTTATTAGAAAAATGATGAACCCAGAATGCAAATCGGAGATACCAAAATCAAACAAAAAAAAAAAAAAAAGGAGAATTAGGATAGCCAAAGTGCTTTCCAAAAGCTAAGCAGAGTACTAAGAAGTAGGAAAACTTCATTAGAAGTAAAGGAAAGTCTACTGAACTGCTACCTAATATCTGTCATCCTCTATGACAATAAATGCTGGACAATATCTGCAGATATGAAGAAAAGACCGGAAGCAACAGAAATGTGTTTCTACAGGAGTATGATGAGTATACCATGGATTGAACATATGAAAAACGACGAGGTTTTAGAGAAAATGGAAAAAAGGAGACTTTATTTAACATCAAGAAGAGGCAGTTGAAATTTCTAGGGCGCATATAAAGGAAAGAGGGCTTGGAAAATCTGATACTCACAGGACCGATTGAAAGCAAGAGAGAAAGACGAAAAAACGCAAAGTATACTTGAGGTGCTTATCAATGAGCTACAAAGGAGAGGAAATTGTGGAGAGCCATAATCGACAAAGTCCTGAAGGGACACAGCCGTCAAAAGAAGACGGTTTCCCGCAGACTTGTGTCGACATTATTTTGTTGAAACTAGCCATTCTGCCTTATAGTTAATACTTAGTCCTTTCCTCAGTCTTTTCATTACAATCTTATCTAAGAGTTATTTCCATTTTCCTTCTAAGTCTGCAATCAAAACCATTTCATTCGTCTATCTTATATCTTATAACGATAATTCCTCATCTTAAAAATCCCAACAGAAGACGATATTTTTTTCCTATCCCCACTCTTAGCCTTGTGCCTGACTAAAGTAAATATTTGACTTAACTGAACATCACAGCCGGATAGTCTTTTTCCTTTTACTGACAACCTTGCATTCTCTCTTACGGTTAGACGTTAGTCCTTTCTTCTTGCTTTCCATTACTATTTCATGTCAGAATTATTTGCATTTTCCTTCTGAATATACTTCTAAAAGAATGCCATTCGCCTGTCGTATAATTTACAATGATAATTCCCCACTTTAAAAATTCCAACACAAAACGATAATTTTTCTCCTATCTCTCCTCTTAGCCTTGTACCTGACTAAATATATTAAATATTGGACTTACATGCACATCGAGTTTGATAGTTGTATCCCTTTTTCTCAGAAAAATGCATTCTGTTGTACGGCTAACATTCTTTTTTTCTCGATTTCATTACTGTTTCCTCTAAGAGTTCTTTGCATTTTCGTTCCGAATAAACTATCAAAAGAATGCTTTTGGTCTAACTTATAATTCCTTTTCTTAAAAATTCCAACACAAAATAATATTTATTTTTCTCTTATCTCTCCCCTTAGCCTTGTACTTGACTAAACTAAACTTAGTAAATGTTTATACTTACCCGTACATCAAGCTTGATAATATCATTTTGCTTTTTGCGTATCCATTTCAAGCTTGATCCTGGCAGAAGACACATTCTTCAGAAAGCACATACATTTAGAATTTCTTATTCTCTGCAGACTTCTCCAGATTTTCTTTTCAAAAATCACAATTGATTAGACGCAGTAGTTATCGATTCTATAAGAATCGCATTCAGAAAATGTAGCAAAAGTCGAAGCGGCTTAGTATTAAAAAAGAACCTATTGATTTTCTTTCAAATCCAGCTTGGACTTCATTTTTTGTTTATTCAATTTGAAAAAAAATGTTTGATTTTTGTTGTTGTTTTTTTAAAGGCAATGGGTACATTGATTTTGATACAAGCTGTGTAATTAATAATAAAAGCAACCTATATTTTGGTCATGAGACTCTCTTTTCAGCGAGAAAATATAGCAGATGCTTTATCTGTAGTCATGTTGTATTAACAAGGCTTATTCGTAAATACAATAATACAATGGAGGGTGCCTAGTCGTAGAGCGATAGTTATTGAACTTGTTTCGATGCCAGCTGTTATTGTAATGTGAATGATCTTCACTGTAGACACCATTATTGTAAGTCTGTGACTGTAAATTTTCTTTATATAGACAATAAAATAAAAAAGAAACCCGGTTTAGAACAATGGGTAACAAGGTGATACGGCTGACTGTTTCTCGTCGCTATACATTCTTTTGTGTTTAGACTGAAGGGAAATTGGTGAAAACTTCCATAGATAATAAGCAATGCAAAACAGCACTGGAAATGAAGAAAAAATTGTTAAGACTGTATAACCCGTTTTCCCCTACTCTGCTATACCCTCTCGTTTCGTTTCGTCAACTTGTCGTTCCAGCGCTACCAAGAAAATAGTATACTTAGCATCATCACATGGCTTCGTCATCTGGCGTTTTTTTTTGGATATTCACGGCCGTCGCATGTCACCATCAGTAAGCTGAAAGGTAACCAGATTCCTACAGAGATTCCGACCAGTGGTCATTCTGTCTCTGCTGAAATTTCAGGCGTAAAATACTCTTAGCTGGGCTAACTTCCTTGCTGAAAACCAATTTTTTCCAACACACTCGATTGATAACTAACAACGGGTTTTAATGAAAACAAACTGAATAATTTTAAAATCCATAAACGATAAAGAATTATTAATCTTTCCATGTAACTTTGTTGATTATCTTTAAGTAGGAAAGTTCTAGTATTAAGTCGAAATGATTGGAGAGACCTCGATCTCGATATTGTCTACCTTGTCTGTGAATTCATTGGTGGAAGTAGCAATAAGAGTAGCAGCTGAAGAAAGAAAAGAATTAAACCAGACATCGATGTTGTTAACGGACCAATTCGTCTTTTTCCAGATTCTCTGTCTTCGATTTCTGGTGGTAGGTTTATTTAAGAAAGTTCTTAGGATTTTATCATTGCTTCGTTGCATGTTTTTTTTATGAGATGTTCATAACCTTTAATTGTCTAAAGAACATATCGATTTTCAGGGTATGCTAAATTTCTGATGCTGAATTTCTATAACAATTTATAGCGTTTATGGATTTTCGTAGGATTTTGAGTAAACAGCAAGAATTCCTCTTTGGAATTTGGGAAAATTTAAAATACCATAAATCTTGTCCTGGGTAGGTTGGGGGAAGATCTAGTCTTACTAAAGTTTAAAGTATTCTAGTTGGTTTATTTCATGTTCAAATCTTCTGAGATCCTTTTCCAGACTCATTTTTAGGGATTATAATTATTTATTTAAAATCGCTTCTCTCCTTGCTTATTTTCCTTGAAGTTATCTTAGATTTTGTTATGGCCCGGTTCCTTGTACCGCAGTGATGGTCCAAGGTAGAACGAATAAAAAAGAACTCGAATACGGATATGGAATAACACAGATATATTACAAACAGGAATATATACAGAGAAGTAGGTGTTAGTACGAACAATCACGTTTAGTAGTAATCTGTCTGAACGCGCCTCTGTTTCGAACTGCCTCTGACTCGACTGACTGACTCGCTCGCTCTGACTGACTTCTGACGAACTTCACTCCAGACTTCAGACGGAACCCCAGACTTCAGACGGAACTCCCTGCTTCCTCTTGAGGCGCAGTATTTATTACGTATGGAATAGTCCATTATGTTATTATGGGTAAGGTCCCATAACAGTTTCCAAGTTTTTTTTTCACAGTATAATCTTAAGCATATCTAGTTTTAAATCGCCATTCTCATGCATTACTGTTGTGGTGTCCTCTCTCTAATGAGTCTATTGTGGACTCTTCCACTTACTATAAAAATAGTAGGATAGTAAGCCTCGGGAAAACGGTGATATACATTGTTTCCCGTTCCTGTTCCTTTTCAGACCGATTACGACTGGTGTTTTCACCCGACGTTCTCTGCGATTTAACTGTTTTTTTTTTGTGACTCTCGAATTCGTTTCCGTCAAGTCTGTTTTTTGTTTTTTATTTTCAACATCTTTTCTTACATTTCTTTTTTACTGACAGTTTTTGAAAAAATTATTTTTTTTTCTTCTTTTTCAGTTTCTATTATTTTACTCTATTCTATTTTCTATTAACTTTTGATTTTCTCTTATTTTAAAGTTATATTTTGAATTTATTTTTTTCGTTCTTTAATTTTGTGCACCCCCACTGCTAGAATTTATTTGTTTAATTTTTCCACGTCCGACTTTATTTTTCTTTGTTTATTTTCTTACGTGTTTTTTTGTTCTTTGTTTTTTATTTTAATTATCCGTTAAGTCGTGTATTTTTGTACTTGTTAAATCCTTGCGTACATATTTTTTTAATTGCTTGTATTTTATTTTGCTTAATCTGTCCGTGTTTTCTTTTTGAGTTTTTCGTTTGTTAACGAGTTGACTGTTTTTTTTTCGGCAGCCATATTTGATTTTGGGATTTGTTAGTTTCGTATTAGCTTTCTTTTTTTTATGCATCATTTTGTTTTTAATTTTATTACTGTATTATTTTACTGTTGTTGTTTGACTTTCTTCGTGTATTTTTAGTTTTTTTTTTGAGTTTACGTACGTGTATTCATTTTTGTCCTTTTAAAGGAAATTTGTGATTGTTATTGGTCTTAACTTTGAATATTTATTTATTTTTTGCTGTTTGCCTTTTAAAGTTTATCGTTTATTCTCGTCATTCTTTTGTGTAAGTTTTTCTTTTTTTTGCACGTCTGTCTTTTTGTTTTTGTGATTTTTTTTCTTTGCTTTAACGTTTTCTTTCGCTTATAGGCGAACCTTGTTTATTTTATTTCTTTTCCTAACACCTCTCTCCTTCCCTTTTATTCTTTTAAAAAGATAAAAAATATATCAAAATTCCGTCATTTTTAATTAAAAAGAAAAAAAACTCATAATGGCTGACGTAAGACAATCAGTTAAGAAACATTTATTCTTTGTTAAAAAGGTCACACCGGAAAAAGACAATCTCAATGAGTACCCGTTGTTGTCGAGTACATCCGCAAATAATCAGGCCGATAACGACCAAAATAAGTCTTCAAACCAAAGTATGGAAGACAAAAATGGCTAAAATACAACGACCAAAAACATGGAAGCCAAAAATGGCAAAAAGTTTAAAAATATGGAGGCCAATAATGGCCAAAGTAATAATAACAAGTGTGATAATGCGGAGGCTGGGGAACCACCCTGTTGTTAGAAGTTCCCACTGGAATTCATAATCAATATCGCGGAGTTCCTGGAGCGAGCCAAGAGTTACGCACTCCTTGTCATAGAAGGTGGACTCTTGGAAGACCCTACAGAACTGAAGAAAATTGAGAGTAGAATTGTGTCGGTCTACGTCATCGACACCCGTACAGCGAAAGACACAGTGGTGAAATCACTGGAGTCTCTGGGAGTTAAGCCGCTGAGAATTGTTAAGGGTGCTGGCTTCTTAAAGTGGCACGTAGTGTTGCACACACCGAAAGATTGTCTAGATGCATCAAGCCGAGACTTAAGTACAAAAGGTTACGTACTGCGCAATATACGAGGATCCCTCCTCAGGTATCGGGGAATATCTAGGTGCTTTCCTATCACAGTACGGCGAAATTCTCGGTGCTACCTGCAATAGCCTGAACGGGGGATGGAGCTTCGATATTATGTTAGATCACAAAGCCTTCCGCTCCATCCCCAACTGTCTGGAAGTAGGAGGCCTGAATCATCTCTTACGGGCGAAGGATGGCCTCTCCGACGTTCAGCCGTTGTCCCGTAAGACATTATATCAGGTGCTAGTGATGTGGAACGTTCAGGATGCTTTGATAGGCGAGCTCGGTCTGACGAAGAGGGGGACTCGCTGCACATGGCCTTGGGTGCCCGGGTTGAAATGTCTCACTAATACTGAGGCATCACTCACCTGGCTGTTGATTCGAGGGGCCCTCTGGGTAGCCAAAAGACTTCGTTCAGTGGGTTTGGCTAAGTCTCCAAATTCCGTTCGCTGCAGTGGGTGGGGGGTGAGACCCTAGGTCACGCCTTCTTTCATTGTAGTGTCGTAGCTCTGTTGTGCAAGGTTGTTGAAGACATCATCGTTCGCCTGCTGCGCGGAAAGTTTTTTGTCCTCGAGGACAGTTCCGTCTGTAGCAATATAGTACCGCCGTTGACTAAGGTCGAGCACTATGTGTTCCTATGCTTACTGGGGGTTATGTGAGTCGTGATTTGGACGGCGCAACAGAAGGGATTTCATGGGGCCGAGAAGTTTACACCTTCCCAACTGATCTTGTTCTTTAAGCATCAGCTTAAAGTCAAGATTAGGACAGAAAGGAAGCATCTCCATCCATTGGAATTTGGCGAAAGATGGGTGAGTCTTGCGCGTCTTTGTCGAGTGAAAGATGCTGACTTAGAGTAGTTTTTTGATGCCGGTTAGGCTTTAAGAATATTGGGATTACTCGGTTGAACATTGGCAACCTTTCCCGTTTATAGTTTAGTGTAGGTAGTTTTTTGTTTTAGTTTCTTTTTCTCTTCCTTCAAGTTAACTTAGCTAGGGTATGTATGCTCATTGGCCCCTTTTTTTCTGGTCGTATTTTTCTTTTGTTTAATTCCTTATCCATCCCATCGTTAGTGATATCAGTTCTCTGGTGGGTGCGGGACATTTTTCGTTTCGAGTGTGTTTTTCGTATTTGCTGTTGAGTTTGAATGAGAGTAAGTGCTTGGCTTGTACGGATGTCTCATATTTTTCAAGTCCCGCATTGTTTTTCGTCCAGTTAAATGATGTTTTCTGTCACAGTTAAGGACTGGGAGCTTATTACTAACACTATTTCTTTAGTTTCTTGTATATAGTTTTGTACACATTGTTTTTTTTTAGATTTTTAATTCATTATTTTATTCCTTTATCCCACAAACACTGAATTGTATATATGGTAACCATAAATAAGTATTTAGGACTTCATAGAGTTTTTGAGTCATTATGGTGTATGAGGTAAGAATGGTAAGTAAGAATGAGTTGTTTTGGTGAATGGAATATTGTTTGCGTGTTTGGGTCAGAGTTTGTGGCTAGCTAAGTTTAATGTTAAGACAGAAGATGACCATCCTTTTCCCCTCTCCCCTTTTTGGCTTTGTGCCGTATTTGTACTTTTGTGCAATGACTATTAACAGTGATATAGACTGTTCTACTGAGGCTGTTCGCAACTTCTGTCGAACTGTCTGCTTCTGTACCGAAGGGCAGAGCTTCGTCCGGGGGGGGGTAGACAGATACAAACCCTTTAATGCGGGTTCTACGGGGATTTTTTGGCCGAGCCTGCGGGCTTCGATAACCCATGTTAAAATCGTCCTTGTGCCATATATACCCCTCGTGGGGTCTGTCAAATATTAACAGTGATATATATATATATATATATATATATATATATATATATATATATATATATATGTATACAGTCAACCGACACACTCTGAAGTCGTGTAATACTCTTCTGTTCAATACACGAATTATCTGCAAGTTCTTGTTTTGTTATTTCTTTGCCATTTACTTGCTTGCAACAATTAAAATGTCGAATAAGGGTTCTGTCTTTTCTATTCCTTCATGCAATAAAACGTTGAACTAAGGTTACCATTCTGCTATATCTCATATAAAATAGTTAACCAGGCTTACTACCATTTTACCACTTTTGCAACCAAAACCTTAAACCAGGGGCTCCACCCTGGTATATTCACATGTAGTAAAATTTTGAACCAGGGACTTCACCATTTTATATACCTTATACAGACCAACTTTGAACCAGGAAAATCCCATTGCAACATCCACATGCAGGGTAAGGTTGAAGTATTCTACTATGTTATATCTCACGTTCAGCAAAAGGTTGAAGAAGGAGCGTCACCCTCTCATATCTCTTCCGCAGTAAAAGATTGAACCAAGATCCCCATACTGCTATAAACACATACAGTAAAACGTTGAACCAGGATTGTCACCTTGCTATATCCCCTATAGTAAAATTTAAACCAGGGTTACCATCCTATTATATCCTTCATTCAGTAAAACGTCGAACAAGGGGTTCCACCCCGCTATACCTTTCATACAGTAGAAGATCGAACCAAGGACAATATCCTGTTATATCCCACGTTGAACCAATCCTGTTATATCCCACATGCAAAAAAAGTTGAAACAGGGTTAGCAACCTTCTATAACCTCATGCAGTAAAAGGTTGGGCCAAGGATTCTACCATGTTATATCCCATGTAGTAAAAGGTTTAACCATGGTTACTGTCATATCTCACATGCAGTAAAACGTTGAACTAGGATTTCCACTCTGCTATATTCTCAGAGATATGCGTTGCGGCTCGGATTGTGAAATCGGAAAGCCGAGTTCGATTCCCAGTCGAGGACGTTATATTCACTTACGCACAAATACCCTTGAGAAATGTATGAATCCATCTCTCCTCCTCCCATCGGTTAAATATCAGGACGGACTGAGTTCTTTAGCCTTCGTTGGCAAAAAGAAATGTCAACCTACTGGGAGAAAAATCTGCCTCGTCAGTCATGTATCGAAATATACATGATCGCCCAAACGTGTATCACGCGTGGCACTTGACTGACTGACTATATTCTCATGCAGTAAAACGTTGAACTCGAGACCATATCACTTGAGGAAATTCAAAAGCAACAGCTAATCTGGATATCACATAATTCGAGAAAAAAATAATGACATTATCAAGAAGCTGACGTTCCACCATAACCCAAACAAAAAGCAAGGAAGTAAAACCACTTTAGTACTGGAAAGAGCAATAACAGCTATTGAATTTAAGGAACTATTTCCTTGAAAATATTTTTAATGGCAAAAATCTTGTAAATTTAAAACGTATTCGCTGCCCCTTCAATAAATACAGAAAATAAATACAGAAAATAAATTTCTTTATAAGAAAACGTCTAATATCTTCATCACTATTATTCACATGTTAAAAACACGCATGCCGGGGATAGAGAGGATAGAAAATTTTCAAAACGAATAAGTTTTAAGGAAAATGGGAATTCCAAAGGAACTGCTACATCTAATCAAAAAGAATTTAAATTTTAAGGATACATAATGAGTAAAGGCCGCCTGGAGATTATTCGCAGGACATAAAACAATGAGTGACGAAAAAAATGGGTCAGAGAATTCAAAAAGTAAATTTGAATAGCGAAAGATGCCTTTCAAGGACTAAACAAAGTGTAAATAAACAATAATATTTCGTTAAAAACAGAAGAAAGTACTGAACTACAACGTATTATCAGCCCTCTTATATTAAAGTAAATATTGGACAATCTCCTTGCAGACGAAATGAAGACCGGATGCAACAAAAATTCGGCTCTGTATTGTTGGATATCGGTTGAGAAAGACCTTTGACCTCACTTCCGCTGCATCAGTGAGTAAGCGAAAATACGAACGGATGATAGCATAAACAGGAAATAGCTAAAATAAACAGGATGCACAGTTGTCCTGAGCCTTGAATAAACAGGGCGCAAAAGGTGTCCTGAGGGGAAGTAAATGCGTGCTTTCGTGGGCGCATGTCGGAAGAGGCGTGCCCACACAAAGTTGCGTGAGTACATGGCCAGAAGAAGTATGGCAACAATAAGTTGTATAGACGACATACCGGAAGAAGACTTAGCCAACGTGAAGTTGCGTGGGTGTCCGAATGTTATCAAAACGGTCCAACTCTTGGCCAGACAGAGAAGATTTTGTCTCTGTCAGTTCAGTTCCTATGTGCACCTTTCCAACCTCTCTGATTCTCCCTTACTCTACCGCAACTCGAATGGTAAAGACCTTTATATATTTTTATATATAAGTGTTCGTCGCCTTACTTGAGTCCGGCAGCAATATACGACAACAGCAGGCTGGCGAGAATATCACGAGCGCAACATTTTAGCATGGAGAAAGGAATCAGAAAGAGACAACTGAAAGTTCTGGCGCAAATAATGAGAAAAGTGGGCTTGGAGAATCTCACACTCACAGGTCATATGGAAGACAAAAGGAGTAGAGGGAATAATCGAGTAAGCTATCAAGTCATTGTGAATAAACGGCTGAGCAGGGACTGGGAATGTTAGTAAGGGGATAATCATTGTTTAGATTTAAAAAATAGAAGCCGTGAAGAGCTATGATTACCTTTGTCCTGAATAGACACAGTATATAAAAGAATATCTCACGCTCTAATGTTGCCTCGTCTTGTTTATCTAAACAGTATTCTTTTCCTTAAGCTACATTTATTTCATTGATCGTGTGTTTTACATGTCTTCCTTGCGATGAGGCGTGGACCTTATTTCACCTGTGTTTTCTTTCTAGATATTTTACGATTTTTTTGTGTTTAAATCAATTATCGAATTGACTGACGGCAAGAGCGCCATGTTTATTTAAGAAATCTTATTAGCCCCCCCCCAATTGCCAAGCCATATGTTTTACGTTTTGTAGACTGTTCTGAATAGTTGAACCGATGTTATTCTTCATGCAACAATCAAATGTGTTTTTGTCTAGTGATTAATCAAGTTTATAACGACAAAAATGGTTTTGTTATTGCATCGGGAATCTTTTCTGCTTATTGAGGTGTCAAACATGTGTTTATTTGATTTTTAGCCATGGTGTTGGTGAGAAGATTCTTTTAACCAAATTTCTTTTAGCGATAATTACTTTAGATATATTTGTTGCGATTATATTATACACGTTACTTGAAAGGGGTGACAGAACTAATTTTAACTCGGAACCACAAAAGGGTAATTTGCATTTCAATCCCCGCACTCATTTTTTTTTTAAAAACAAAAAAAAACAAAACAAAACAGAATAGTTCCATTTAAGTATGAGTGTACATGCTTAATTCGAAAATAAAGAAATTCGGATAAAAACTACCATTTTGGAGGTATTGGCAATAAAATTCCGGACTCATTCGTGTCGCATAGGGTTAAGTTGAAATTAATTCTGCATCTCCCTTGAAAGGACGGCAAATTTCTGGTGCTGTAAGGCACAAAAAAAGAGTAATAAATTTATCAAGAAATACTTTTTACAGGGGTATGTTTCTAGAATTATTTTTCCCTCATTTTCAAGACTGACTGCCTGAATATAAGCAATAAGATTGGCAATTAGGTTTTATTGTTGAAAAAGTTAAACGTAAATGTAAGTTCTATTCTAATTCTTAGTTTACTTTCTCGCATTTATCGCCTGGGAAATCCCTTCCGTTTTCTTGCTTCCCTGACAACTACAATCTTCAAAGATTGAAATGCAACTTACTTGAGATATTTTTGTTGCGATTATATTATACGCGTTACTTGAAAGGGGTGACAGAACTAATTTCAACTCGGAACCACAAAAGCGTAATTTGCATTTCAAGCCTTGCGCTCAGTTTCCAAAAAAAAAAAAACAAAAAAAAAACAAAAAAAAAAAAATTCTAGAATACTTCCATTTACGTGTAAGTGTCATGCTTAATTCGAAAATAACAAAGAAATTCGGATAAAAACTACCATTTTGGAGGTATTGGCAATAAAATTCCGGACTCATTCGCGTCGCGTAGGGTTAAGTTGAATTTAATTTTGCATCTCCCTTGAAAGTATGGCAAATTTCTGGTTCACACAAAAAGAGTAATACATTTATCAAGAAAGAAGTTTTACTTTTCTTTTTTAATTTTTTTTTTAAGACCTTGGACCGTACTTTCGCTGTATCAGAGAGTGAGCGAAAATCGGAACGGGTGATAGCATAAATAGGAAATGGCTAAAATAAACAGGACGCACAGTTGAATAAACAGGGCGCAAAGGTGTCCTTGCGTGGGCGCATGCCGGAAGATGCGTTATAACAAGAAGTTGCGCAGGCGACATACCGGAAGAAGACTTAGCCAACGTGAAGTTGCGTGGGTGTCCAAATGTTATCAAAACGGTCCAACTCTTGGCCAAGCAGAGTGGCTGGCTAGAGTTTGACTGAAGATTTTGTCTCCGTCAGTTCCTATGTGCACATTCCAAACCTTTTTACAGGTTGTATGGTTCTCGAATTATTTCTCATTCAGTTTCAAGACCGACTGCCTGAATATATGCATACTACGAGATTGACAATTAGGTTTTATTGTTAAAAAAGTCAAGCGTAAACATAAGTTCTATTCTAATTCATAGTCTATTTTCCCGTATTTCTCAACTGGGGAAATCCCTTCTGATTTCTTGCTTCCCTGACAACTACAATCTTCCAAGATTTAAATGCAACTTCAATCGACATCTTCTGTCTTCCTGGATACTGTCCTTTTATTGTCCTTTCTCTACACTATCGTCTTTTCATTTTCTTTCACTCTCAGTAACCCCCTGCGTCTTAGTGACATTATCTCCTCGCTTGAGGTGAAAGTATTAAAAAACTCGACCATGTGTCAGTGAGGTAGATAAGATTCTGTAGGTTCAGTCCTGATATTCTTTAGAAAGCTGAAAGTTTTAAATAGTCTACTGTGGTTTTAAGTGTGATGATTAAGCACACATCCCGAACAACGAAAACAAAATTATCAACAAAAAACCAAATGCAAGGAAATTTCAAAAACTTAGAAGCTATTATTATACAAAATAAAATGCAAAAGAACACACACACACACACACACACACACGCACACACACAAATAAAAAAAAACAACCCATATTAAATAAAATATTTTTCATCACAGGATACGGTATCTTGAAGTGGATATGATATATTTGATATGCGTTTAAAAAGAAAAAGAATGTTTTATTTTGATGCGGTCTCGCTCCCTATATATGACGACATCATAGATTATGTTAAAATTTCAGCTTTCTGAAGACAAACGGACTAACACACACACACACACACACGATTATAGTTTTGATGGCTTGTACAAAACCAACCATACTCTTTGGAAGAAGTGAATGCAGAATGCTGGGATAAATGGTGTGCCGCAATTACTTTTCGCAACACTCAATCCAAACACAATAACAAATACGAAAGCACGCTCGAAAAACGAAAAGTTCCCGGGTATCCACGAGAGATCTGACATCTCTGTCAACTAACCGGAGAGAAGAGCGGAATTTAAACTAAAGGACGAAGAAACAAAAAGTTTGGCCGAAGGGCTTACATTCCCCAGCTAAGTTAACTTTATGGGAAGAAACTAAAGAAAGAATAAAACTAATCTGTCCTATTTTGGGCGGGCTTTCTAATGTCCAGTACAGAGCATCAAAAATCTCTTGTCTTACCGCCATCGAAATGCCACTCTAAATCAGCCTCTTTCACTCGACACAGAAGGCGAAAGATTCACCCACCTTTCGCCAAATTCCGTTATGATCTTGACTTTAAAAACAAGATCAGTTGGGAAATGTCAACTTCACAACCCATAGAATTCCTTCTGCCGGGTTTTACACAACACAACTCACATAACACCGAATAAGCAAAGGAACACATCGTGTTCAACCTTCGTCAATAACGATACCACATTACTACAGAAGAGAGCTGGTTTCGAGGACGAAGAACTTTCCACGCAGCATGCGAACCATGAAGTCTTCGATTAACCGGTACAACATGCGTACGACACATCAGTGGAACAAAGTTCGATGGTTTCCTCTCATTCACACTAGTCCCGCTGAAAAAAAAATCCTCTTCCGATCTTTTCACAAACAGCCAGACGAGACCTAATAACCAATCTAGTGGTACGCTTAAATTCTTGCATACCATGAAGGAGAGAGATATTTATTCTGTTTAATACAGAAATGCGGCACATGGCTGAAGAGGGGATTGGGGAAAGGGCAGTCTTCTTCTGTCTTAATGATAACTTAGCTAGCCACACACGCTGACCCAATCGCACAAACAATATTCCTTACCCCCAAACAACACATTCATACGTACCTTTCTTACTACAATCACCAAAATACATCTTTGTCTCTATGAAAATACTATCTAGTCCATATATTTACAATTCATTGCCTGTGGGGAGAGGGGAATAAAACAACAATTCTAAAAAAAAAACTAGCCCCAATGAGCATTTACAAATATGAATGCAAAACTATTTACAAGAAACTAAAGAAAATAATATTAGTAATAAAACCCACCTACAATCACTAAATGTAGCAGAAATATCAGTTCACTGGTCGAAATCAATGCGGGACCATAATAGTATAAAACATTCATTCATCCCAAGCACACCCACTGATACGCAGTCATTCAAACAACAACAACAAATACGAAAAAACACTCACGCGAAACGAAAGGCGCCCCGCATCCACCAGCGAAGTGAGGGGATGGGGAATTAAACATGAAGAAAAACAGGGACAGAAATAAAAGGGGGTTAATGAGGATACATACCCTAGCTCAGTTAACTGAAAGAAAAAGAAACTAAAACAAGAGAGCTTGTTAAAACAATTGCAATGAACATATTTATAGTAAAGACAGAGGAAAGCCATGTACTTAGTTTAAGTAAGACAACTTTCACTATTCTCATACAAACATTTTTTATCACGATTTCCGCCGCCTGTTAATACGTTACAGAGTTAAATTTCTTGCAAACTCTGTTAAAGCTATCCCTAGCATTCATCGGTAGAATCAAAAGGTTGTCGTTTCAAGTCTCTTCTTTCTGTAACAAGATTGATAAGCATTTACTGTTATAGATGAGAGTAGATGTTTGTTACATTAGAATCCAGGATTGTTTTCTTTGTTTTTCAGATTTTCTCATCTTAATTACCTCGCTTAGATTCTGTAAGGCATATTTCATTATTTCGATGCATTTTTCGGGTATCTGCGTACCATTTTCCATCTTTTAAAATGCAGGGAAATATTTAAATTGAAAAAAGTTATTTTTGATTTTTTAAACTCTGTTTTATCCTTTTTTTTTTTTTTTATTAGAACCGCTTTCTACCGCAACACTCAGGGAATGAAAACAACAGTTGTGTCACTCCGACAATGCCTGAACATGTATCTTGCAACTTTGAATGCCCCTATAACAATGATTTTATCCTACCAATTTTACCAACTAGAAGGTGAATATCAGATTAAGTCAAACATTTTAATCAACGTTATATTTTTTGTTTAAGCCAAACGCCCAAAAGATGGAATATTCTTTATCTGTCCGAATTTCTGAGCTGTAATTTTAAAAAAAATAATATTAAATACTTTATCTTCCCGTGTATTGATCGATTGATTCATTCGTTTTCTACGGCTTACCAACCCTTTGCAAGTTATTTAAAGCCAGAAAATATCTTTAGACTTTACCATAATTTTAAATTGTAAGAATTTCTTTTTTTTGGAGATAATAATATTTTAGTGATACAAGTCTTACTAATTAACCCATAGATAGGGGAGAAGAGGTGGATTCAAACCTTTCGCCAGGGTATTTGTATGTAAGTGAATATAACGAATCCAACTGGGATTAGAACTCGACTCTCTGATTAACAATTCAGAGCCATAATCCATTACACCAGCCGCACATCCAGGCTTCTGCACCTGGTATGCACACGGGGACACTCATCTAGGTACTGACCAAGCTCGACGTTGCTTAACTTCGGTGATCGTACAGAAACTGGGATTTCAATGTAGTGTGGCCGTGAGCCTTTCTGATCGTTTTGAAAGTCTACAACCGTTAAGTAAAATTTAATTCGAATACACCTGTAACTTAAGGGGTAAAAAAGGCAAAAATGTGTACCAAACTTAAAGCAGTAAGAATTGTCTCCAAGATGAGTATTTTTCATATGTCGTTATGGCTAAATTCTGAATAATAATTTTCTTCGTCATGTAAGCTAGGTTTTAACTAAACAGCCCAGTCATGTAATATCAGCGTAAAATAGCCTATTGAGCGAATTAGCGCCTTTATCCATTTTAAAATACTCAACTTGGGACCGCGTATAGTTTTCTAGCTTCCATTCCATTTTTCAAAGCAATTAGCCAGATAATGTTTAGAGATCGCTACCAATTTGCTACTGCTTGCGTTTTCCTTAATTCCAGTTGTCGGCACCCGCTCGCATCCGAACATTGGAAGTCATAATCCTTTCTCCCTGTTTCCTTTCCCCCATTAGTAGCAATAGTCGAGGGAGGAGATGGCTATAAATCAAAGGGTCAGAAGCGCCTCCCTCGCGGCTTCGCTCTTGGTATCACAGGGGCATTTACAATGACAAGGAACGACCATATATATTTTATACTGGATGTCGGAGTGAACAGTTCATTATCAAGTATATCACATTGACGTCCCTACACGCCATCCACCAGTCAGCCACTGGGTGGCATGACACTAGCGTTTACCACTGGTGGCCCGCCGTCTGGCCGCCGCCGGGATTGTCTCGGCAGTATAGACACTGGCGGACTACTAGAGGTCCGCCGGTGTCCTGTCGGTGACTGCCACCAGAGGACCGCTGGCTTTGCCATCGGCGGCCTTCCAGCGGCCCACTAGCGGCTTGCTTGTAGGGTTACTATTACTTTAATGACGACAATAGAAAAGAATCAATAAATAGGAAAATAATAAAACTAATAAAATCTCACCCACGGTTTAGAAAGTCATTCAATGTCGATTTTAGATTTGGGGAAAGTTAACAACGTCTGCGAGCCGCATGTGGGTTGTTGGTTGGGGTTAAAGAACAAGATGGAGTTTTTTTTTTTTTTTTCGATGAAAGTCTCGATAGTACGTGAGGAAAGAAGTGTCGAAATATTCAAGATAGCCAGGTACTTTCCGGACATCGAATTTATCTTTTTTGCAAAATGAAAAGAAAAAGTAAAAAAATAAAAAAAGTAAAAAAAAACAAAAATAAAAAAAACAAAAAAAAAAACAAAAACAAAATGCCGGCAATTGTTTGCAACTCACTGTTTTGAATAATTTCGAATTATAAGACAAAAATATTCTTGTTTGCAGTAATTTGCCAAAAAAAAAAAAAAGAAAAAAGAAAAAAAAAAGCGTCGGTCCTCGAAGACAAATTTTCTCGCCAATTCCAGTCTTCGTTGTCTTCTTTTCGAGTGGTCAGGTAGGGGTAAAGAGGGGGGGTGTATGCGATTGGGACTGGAACGGCGAAAAAGAATGCTCTAAAGACGACGGCATCTTTTATTTCTGTGAGTCAGAAAAGGCGCGTTTAATTAATTATTTTTTTTCACTGATAAGATTTTCTAATTACTTGTGTAATTATACACCTCGACGATGCTGGATGAGAGACGCGAGAACACAAGAACGCTCATGGAAGTAGAAAACATCACACGCGTAAAACGTGCAAGCACACACACTCACACATACAGACATACACAGAAATAAATACACGCCTAAACACACACGCGCACACACACACATACAGATCCGCACATATACACATAATTGACAAAAACCTTGTATGCAAAAACGATTTTTATAAAGTTTCCAATGTTTACAAATCTTTGATTTTAATTAAAGAATTTTTGTTATTTGTAACAAATGAGAAACTCTTGCTTTCATAATTTGGTTAATTTTGATGGGGAATTGTCAAATAAATGTTTAATTTTTTCTTCGAACGATGTGGACGTTTGGCGTTTAGAAAGCACAATAGGGTCTGCTTTTCAATGTTTCAAATCTGTCTACGATTTAATACTGATTGAATAGAGTAATTGTGGAACAAGGGTGAAAAAAGGGGAAGATTAGTCAATGCGGGTCGATACTATCATATACCTTACTAATCAGATTCACGACACACTTATTCATCACAATTTATTCATTCACCATAATAATCTATCTATCATCATTCGCTCCTACACACACCAAAATATCTCTTACACACAGGGCTCCTACTGAAAAAAAAACACCCCATGATTTAAATTTCAATATGTAAAATTGTATAAAAATTCTAGGAATATTATTAAATCATGAGGGTGGATGATGGAGCCGAAACAAACTGAAAAAATAAAGATGTTAGTAAGGCAGGTTCACCCCTCAAAAATAAGATTTGCTGCTATATATGTATTTCTACCTTCCGACAAAATCAAGAGACCCCCTTTCTAAGGGAGGGAGAAGGATAAAAAAAAATTATGAGCATTTAAAAAAAAATTACCCAGCCAATTTGAAAAAGCGCAGACTAAAACAAACTGTGGAAGCTGGGAATCTCGACTTGGATCGTAGGGGAAATCCATGCAGAGGCTACCAGTGACACTTACTCACATTATCTAGGAACACTTGGAAGAGATTATCTTAACCAGGGGAGGGGTTCACAGGAAACCGCTCCGTTGTGACTTAGGGGGAGTTAAAAAAGAAAATTTAGGCTAGCCCAGCTCACGCGAACCAGGCTCGACATAGTTACCCACTTTTAACTGAAATCTGTCAATACCAACCACTTTCTATCAGTTCTAATCTTCATCCACATCCTGATGAGAATAGCAATCACATCGTTAGATTTCCTCCATCTGCATCGTGCAGATCAACATTCTAGCTGTGGCCAGCAGTATCAGAATCACCATCAGTTTCATCGGAGACGACACACCACACGCGTATTCGCGATCAATGAATACGGGCATTTCGGGAGCGATACGATCCGTCAACTCGCCGACAGAGGAAAGCACACCCGAAGACAAATGGTGGAAAGGCGCTTACGTAGCCGTTTTCTCTAAGCCAAGGTCACATCGATGACCGTAATTCCGTCAAGCCCTATCTGAAGGCTACGTCATGTTTTCTTTGTTAAAATTTCGCCTTTGTCGCCATATTTTTGTTGGAATTTTTCCTTTGACGCCATATTTTTCTTCTTAAGATTTCGTCTTATCGCCATATTGTTTTGTTGGCTTTTTTTTATTGATGTTTACTTCAATAATATTTATTTTATTACCTAACATTTGAATCCATCTTTGATGAGATTTCTTCATCAAATGCATCTCAGTGTAGACAATGAATTATTCTCAGTTCACTGCACAAGGTAAAGTAGTCGGAGTACAAATATACGCTGAAAAGTATTCGGGTCCAATTTCCAGAATCACTATTTCAATCCCTAATTTTTGATTAATAATTTAGGGTCTCGAGTCGGGCCCATAGTCCATTATCATATATATATATATATATAAGTGAACACTGAAGTCAACACTTAGAGGCGACAGGCTGTTTCATGCTAGATGCAATCGTCAGGCCACGATTGCGTCTAGCATGAAACAGCCTGTCGCCTCTAAGTGTTGACTTCAATGTTCACTTTTATATTTACACACGCTCTATCTCTGATTGAGCACTTTATCCCATAAATATAGCAGAAGTTAATAGTATATTTTTTCATATATATATATATATATATATATATATATATATATATGTGTGTGTGTGTGTGTATTTAGGCAGCAAATTATCTTTTAGGCATGTCTGAGTGAATAAATTACATATATTATGTCGACCAATTTTTAATAAAATCCGTTCATACTCACAAATAACCTTCCGTGTATTGATGTTAAAGGATCAGAGAAATGTACTATAGCTGTTTAAATTTCTTTTATTTTTATTTCCCAAGTACTTTCGATCTTCTTCCGAGATCATCTTCAGGGGTGCAAGTAGTACAAAATAATATATTGTTCATTAGTACAAGTATTTATGCAAATCTGTGTGTTGTTATCCATTGCTGTAATTGTTTCATTGCGCTTTTAAATGCAAAACAGTTGACAATGTGCTCAGCCTTCATTAGATCGTGAAAACAATATCCATTATGGAATTTTATTATATTTTATTATGGAATTATATATATATATATATATATACTGCATTTTTCGAAATGACGCACCGGTGTAAATGGCGCATCCTTATTTTGAAGACAGTAAAACTGATATATAGATAAGGCGATTATCAAAGTTGACTGCATTAAGCACTTTATTTGGTGATGTGAATTTCACATTTGGAACCCACACTCTTAGTATAAATAACATTATGTATTTCTGTCTATCTATCTATCTATCTATCTATCTATCTATCTATCTATCTATCTATCTCTAGACATTCAATACCATCACTTGATAAGACACCAGAAGTGTTGAATCAAAGTCGCTATTTTTGTAGTGAATTTATAACATATTTGTGTCATAATTTTCGAATAAATAATTATATCTCTATATATATATATTTAAAAAATGGACAAATGGAAAACTTTTCAGTGAACGTAGATAATGATTATTCGTTTCGCCATTGCTCTATTTTAAATGAAACTTATACATTTGTCTATATCCTGTATTTAATTTAAAAACATACACACATACACACGCACACATGCATACACACACAAACACAGACACACACATGTATGCATATATATATATATATATATATATATATATATATATATATATATATATATATATATATATACATATATATATTAATTCCGCGCATGTGCTTCTTATTTATTTTTGTCGACTACAACTGATCCCCACATATAATAATCAAGGAGTTTGTAGTCTGGGAAGATAAGTGGCCATATGTAAGGGGTGATGTGGTCGCAGAAATTGTGAAATACCCATGACTGGATTCTCCTGATTGCGTGGCATGGTGCAGAGTCCTTTTGCCAGACATAGGGTTTTCCAGTAGCCATGGGCAACACTATCTCCTCAAAGCGCTTGATGTAGGCCTCCATGTTGAATCTGAGGCCCTGTAGGAAGACGAATGGAGGCATAACATCGCCACCACTGGTGATCACTGCAAACACCTTCGTAATCACTATTAGATTCATCCAACTCTTTCCGAATCCTCTGCACTGTCCTCAGAGTAAAACTCAAACATTATGAAATGTTCGTATTGGAGCGTCCGGCGCCAATATCAAGCAGTCCAGCATGATGTTTTCAAATTTCTGTCGCAGTGGATTGCGTCATGGTGCTCTTTCTCACACTGACGGTACCCAACTAACTATATCAGTTGAGCGAGAGACCAACAAAACTTTTTGCAACTCCCCCCTCATATGAACTGAAAGCAAAAATTATGGTAGTATTCACCAACTTAAGCAAGGAGACCGTCCAGAAGAGTTGCAGGAGATAGTCGTCTGGAGGCTATGTTTGAAGAGAATGGCGACTTTTTTGAATGAATTTACTCTTTAGTATTTCAAGATGTTCTTGAGTAATTTTGGTAAATATATCTGTTAAAATGAGATGTCAGTGCTATTTTCATTTTTGCGTCATTTTGACGACAATTTATCCATCGCACGCTGTATATCTATTAAAATGAGATGTCGGTGTTATTTTCATTTTTTGCGTCATTGAGGCGACAATTTATCCATCGCACTTATAAACATGACACGAGCCGAAAGAATAAACGATAAATTTATTGTTAACACCCGAAAAAATTAATGAATTACATAAATTGAGTGCATTGTCTGCCAAATATTAGCTTATAACATGTATGTAAATTATCAATGGAAACGAAATATGCCTTTTTACAATAACATTTATGAACCTATATAAGTCCGTCAGAGGAGAAAACTATATAAACACTAGAAAAGGAGAAAATGTTCCTCTGAATATTTTTCAAAGTATTGGTACAATGTTTGAAGCAAACTTTTTGGTAACAACGAAGAACAGAGCAATCACACCAGCCGAAGACTTTTCCTTGATGTGGGAACGATTTTGATGTCCCTTTCAATTCTCGTCCAGTGGTTATCAAATGTCTTCTGTAGTGTTTTTTTTTGTGTTTTTTTTTGGCTAGGGCCACCTGGCTTCCAGCAGCAGAAGTTTGTCTACTCCGAAAATGAAATCCAAGTCCTCCTTTTATAACCTACAGGTAGGCTCTAAATACACTTTTCGGAATTTGGAAGAAAACCTTTTGATCGGTTCTGTATGAAAAAAATGTTGTAACCAAGTAAATGGTTAAGAAATAACAAAACAAGTCTTGTATACAACAGAAGAGTATTACATGACTAGTGAGTGTGTATTGGATGACCCAGCGTTCAATCTATTCGACTGTTCCCTCAAGGCCTTCTCTACTACTAATCTTATAGTAGGCGGAAGGGTCCAACGTACACTTTAGAGGGAGGACACTGCAAGAATAACAAACACAGCTGTTTTCTCATGGATCCATATGTAACAAAAATATTTTCGAAATTCAAAAACTATGCAAGAGTACAACGCAGCGTCTGCTTTTTTTTTTTTTTTCTTTTTTTTTTTGAAAAGCAGACGATGCACGTTCAAGGAATTCAAATTTCTGATAGTATTGGATCTCATCTTTTAACCAGTGCCGGTTGAATTTTGATCAACTGAATGTGCATGTCATCGAGTCATGGATAACACAAATGACGGATCACCAGACGATTACCATAATCTTCTGTTCGTGCAATTTCGATTCTGAAAAGTGTTTAGCCCCTTCGTCAAACCATTGAGCCGATAGTTTACGATTGTCTAGATTTATTGTATAGAAAATACAATTGTATCACAAGGCCGACAATGCGGTGGGAAATGAGCCGAGACTTGTCATCACTTACTATCTAGCTAATCAGATTCAAGACCCATTCACTCATTACAATTTGCGCATCCATTAAAAGAATTATCCATCGTCATTCAATCCTCCATATACCACAATACCGCATATTCTCAAGGGAGTTACAAAAACATCCCATGACATAAAGATTAACGATTATAAAATTTTATATACAAAAATCTGTGGATGATACTTAATGGGGTGGGGATGAACCCCAAAACAAACTAAAATGTCAAACTGAATGCACAAAATAAAAGGATAACTGATGTTAGCTGGACCCGTCACACTCTCAAAAGAATTCAGAGAGGCTGCTGTATTCTGCTTTTAGACAAAATCAAGATGATCTCTCACTAAAGGAGAGGGAAAAGATAACAAAATCAAGATGATCTCTCACTAAAGGAGAGGGAAAAGATAAAATAAACTCGGCCATAAGGAAAGAAGAAAGGCGACCCAGTCGAGATGAAAAAAGGGGCCAAAAAAACAAAAAACAAAAAAACTGGGGCGGTTGGGAATCTTGATTTGGATCATAAACAAAGTAGAAGCCAGGAATAGGCCGGGAACAAGACTTACATCAACTAAGTACACAAAAAAGGTTCTATCCTAACCAGGGGATATGGTTAGGGCTAGGGTTAGAGTTGCGATTGTCATAAAAAATACATTTCTCATCACACGTTACTATTCGATTAAGAAATGGGTCATTAGAATTTCGCAAAAGCAGAATCTAAACAGCGATATCGAGCTCTTTGACTTTCAATGAATTCATGTGGAACCCATTTATCGGGTTTCTTCACCTTACCAATTCTCTTGAGAAGTTCCGATATTGTTGGAATGCTGACACCCATTTTTGAGACATTTCTCTGAAATTTTGTATTGGGCTTTGTTCGAAGTGTGTTTTCAAATGTTGATTAACAATTTCAGATAGACGTAATCTATTACCTTGATCTTCAAGATGCGTATCCCCACTGCGGAACTTCAGAAATCAGCGCCGTAATGTACGATCATAAGGGGATCCTTTAGCCTACTCTCTCTTATGTTGGCAATGAGCTTGAACTTAAGGCAAAAAAGTAAGTGCCTCTCATCTCTTTTCCTATCCAAGCTCAGGGGTATATGTTTTTTTCTAAATTCTGAAAGAAATTAATATAAAATTAACAAATAGGACACTTTAATCATTAGGAATAAATAATATACTTTTGTGCAACTCTTATAATTTATTAGAACACAATTAAAATGTGTATTCTAAAATAGGACATTATTTTCCGAACATTCTAATCGTATTTTCCGGTGTATACACAGAGTACGTCACGTATTTGAGAACAAAAATTCTGGACGCGATTGATATAAAATTAACAAAGAGAACACTTTAATCGTTAGGAAGGAGTCATCTATTTTTGTGCAACTCTTATATTAATTTATTAGAACACAATTAAAATGTTTATTCTAAAATCAGACATTATTTTCCGAACAATGTAATATTATTAGTTGAGATAGAAATAAAAGCGTCGGAATGAATCAGAAACACAGAACAAATGAGTCCCTTGCCTTGAAAGAGAAGAGATAAGAACGAAAGAAATCGAATTAATGAAAACGGTAGTGAAAATTACCGCGCATACTCGACTATAAGTCGACGCATTGAATCCAATCAGATTTTTTCTAAATTTGTTTTTTTTTTACAGCATCTTGATCATTATCGATTTTGAAATGAATTCTAATTATATCCAATGATTTGTTATAATTATTCACATAACTATAGACATTTCATCTGGTTGTTGGTTGCTTGGTATCTCAACGTGCTTCTTACTTTGCTTATTCCGCCGTTTGGAGGTCATAAGGGTTAGGTAAAATTTTGGTGGGGAATTTTCACATAAAGCTATGAGACTTAGATTGAATTTACATTTTAAATTCACACCCTTGATATTATCATTTCAAAATATCTTTTCTCTCGACGATTTTGAATTATAATTATATCCAGTGATAACTTAATTGCAATTATAACCAATGACATTATTCTCATCTTTGACATTCTTTTTCCACAATGTCTTTCTCTCAGAGACTTTCGGTACGTTTGATAATATAAAACTGGCAGCTGATCTCGAAAATGACTTTTAGTCTGTTGTTAACTGGGGCAAGTAATGGCTTGTAAATTTGTACATCTCCGAAACTTTTAGTCATATCAGAGCAACTCATTGCCCTTTCTCGGTCTCACGTTTTCCGCTGACATGAAATGGAACGATTGCGTTGCGTCAATTGCTAGATCTGTTGCTAGAAAATTTGGTTCACTGTGTAGTATCAGACTATTTTTCTCATCAAAATTTTGCACGTGTATGAATCTATAATTCATCCGTATCTCGTGGATCTGCTATATATATCGATATTCTTGACAAAATCAAAAGAAGGATCTGCTTAGGGTCCTAACCTGGCATATCACTCACTTTCTTACCACCGTCATGTGGCTTACTTTGTATTTTTTCTAGAAATATTTTCATAAATATTTTCCTGATCTTTCCTCTTTGTTATCTCGACCTCATAAATTTTAGCATCTTAGAAGAGCAGCAAGATCTCACCATTTTATTGTAAAAATAGATAGATGCAAACATTATATTCTAAGTGTTTCTTTTCTGGCATTTCTCTTCTTTTCTGGCAATTCTCTTATTTTCTGGCAATTCTCTTATTTTCTGGCAATTCAGGCATGTTGAATGCCCTTTAGTCGTTATGTTTTCCGATAAAGTACGATCTTTAAAAATGTAAATAAAATTCAATAACCATTTTCTGCCTGTTTAACGCCTATTCTTTTATTGTCCTTTCGTCTCACTAAAGTCTTCTCATTATTTTTCACTCCCACTAACCCCTTAAGTCTTAGTGGCATTATCACCATCTACTGTCGTCTTGAACCCAGTTACTTTATTGTCCTTTCTCCTCACTAATGTCTTCTCATTCTCTTTCACTCCCAGTAATCCCTTGAATCTTAGTGGCATTATCGCCATCTTCTACCATCCCGAAACCTCTTCTTTTATTGTCCTATCTCTTCACTAAAGTCTTCTCATTTACTTTCACTCCCAGTAACCCCTTCCATCTTAATGGCATTATCGCTTTTTTTGGAACGAAATATAAAAAAGAAGAAAAACATCTTGTAATTGTAATCATATTTATTGATATTTTATGACTATTTTAATTTTTTTTTATTCAATATCTCCTCTGTTATGGATTCTGAAATGCTTTCGGATGCTACTCAAGGATATTAGAAACTTTATTAATATCCAATGATATATTTGGTCTTCCGTTCAGTTTGACCTTCAGTTGATGTAAGTATGTTCATTTTGTAAGAACATATTTTCAACATTATATTAGCTGGCCATTTTAATGAATTTAATTGGAATTAGCGTAATTGTGAAAATGAAATCGGTTGATAAATGATTTTCTTTTTAGACAGTTAATTTCTATCATTTACACTATTTACATTGTTCGGACTGTTATCCTCATCTTTTTTGCCATAATTACGACTCTCAGGCCGATGTATGCTCCGGCTCACACGGCCAGGTGGATAAATGCGTAATCCAGTGATTTGACCCAAAGATTTGTGAATTCAGTGCGTAACATGAGGTATTTTCTGGTCCCAGGGATTCCAACTACGCACCTCCCCATAGCATCTTAATAGCATCCTGGCCTTGCTTGGAGTGAAATTAAAAAAAAAAGAAGGTATTTTAAATTGAATTGCAATCATTTCTATTGATATTTTATGACAATTTTTATCTTTTTTCCAGCCAATATCTTCGCTGCCATGGATTGCGAAGTACTTTCTCATGATGCCCAAGGATATTAGAAGAATTATCAATATCCAATGATATATTTGGTTTTCCGTTCAATTTGACACCGCAATGTTTGACCTTCAGTTGATGTCAGTATCGACAGATGATATTTAAACTCACACTATTTTACCTTTCCAGCATGCCTTTCTTTCCTTGGCGTTTACACAAAACTTGATAATATTTGTTGTAGCCTAAAAAGGGTTACTGAATGAGGAATAACCAAATCGTAGGTTGGAAATGAAATGGTAATCTTTATAACATCAACAAAATACAATACTCGCCAGCGGCGTGAAGTAGGTAAACCACTGCTCGTGGTGGACTACTTAGACAGCATATAACTCCCCCACTTACAATAGTGACCAACGTATTTGTGAGGGTTGGAACATATCTATTAATGTTCATAGGTACTGTATATAACAATAAACAGATACACTCGCCAGTAAGCATTTTTGAAGCGTATCATTATTGTAATAAAAAAGGAGGCTTTTTCAAAAGGGCATATTTTGCTTCAGTTTGTTTTCCATTAAAATGCTTCACTTTACCTTGTCAAAATTATGTTAGTCGACCTTTTATTAAAAATGAATTTAATTAGCATTAGCGAAAATATAAAATGGAAATCCACACTTGTTGATAAAAAAGTTAATTTTCGTAATTGCTTATTGATTTTTAGAATCGCCGACACAACGAAGAATATGCTTGCTTTTTGATTTTGATTCAAGTAATTTTGTTAAAGAAAACTAACATTTGTCATAAAACAAATGGTATTATACATCCTGGGTAATTTCGCCTCGGATCAGTGTAGTGTGTGTTAACAAAGTTACTTCTATGTTGTATCAATCTGTTCTCAGCAGTTTTTATACGCTATTCGACTTCAGTGTTTTTCTTCTTCCAGGTTAGTTGACATAATCGGTATGACGATAACCTACACCCAGCAGCAACGCCTCTAATCGGGAGGTTTTAAAGAGCGTGGAATTGTTGTCATTCTCAGGTTCATCCATATCCGTGGTGGTAGCACCCTTTACTGTTCCAGTAATGAGCAAATAGTTAACCTCTAAATTGCGGTCAAAACACTATGAATGTATAAAAATAGATTTTTATAGCAAAAATACCAGCAATACATTTTTGAAAAAAATATTACCAGCGATACATTTTTGTAAAATAAATTACTAAAGCTCCCCAGAAGTTTATATTTCGGCATTAAATGACCCATAATGTATTGATATGCCGCTAAAGGGGCAAACAGACTAATCTTTTCTAAAAATCTTGTCGGTATTAAATAAACCACTGAGGTTGATATGCCGTAAAACAAAATAAACACAAATAAACCCAGACTAGTTGATCAACTACTTCAAAGGCACAGTCTTGCAGAACCGCTTGTGTGCTGGAGCATTTTCCTGATGAAACAAAACTCATTTCGTCAGTTTTTCTAAGTGTTTGGTCTTGATAGCCTTTCGTAACTACCTCGGCAAGTTAGCATAGTACTCTCCGTTGATGGTGTGGCCCTTTTTGCAGATGGATCAGGTGAGGGGAAATGTTTCCATAACATGAATTTTCTCTGACTCAAAGTGATGAACCCAACATTCATCCTGAATGGTGTTTAGCAATTTTTAAAACAAAATGATTGGGTACAAATCAAGGACCCAAATGATAGAGTAATGGAAATTACATTTACTGAAAGGTAAAAGGATAGCAGTTTAGGATCTGCAACCATTTAGTCTCAAACATGAACGAAAAATGTCAAGAGGAGGCCGAGAGTACATTCTCCAGATGTCCGCCGTTCAGTTGAAGGCACTGTTGAATGCAAAGTTATTGATAGCATGTGCACATTTCTCCTGGGTGATCGCTTGAAGCTTCTTAGTGGTGGCTGCCTTCAATGCAGCATGGTGAGAGTTTTGCTATGGTAGATATTGTCCTTGGGGATCCCTCAGAGGAAGAAATCTGGAGTGGGGGATTCAGGTCAGGCAGGTAAGATGCTTATTCCATTTCAGCTTTGCGGCTGATGAAAGATTCCCCAAATTTTTCACGGAGTCATGTCATAGTAACATTAGCAGTGTGAGGAGGAACATCATCCTGCTGGGAACACTGTTCCTCCTCAAAAATCTCCTCAAGCCCGCACCATCTGACAGGCCGCCGCCTTTTGTTCAACAACTGTGAAACACCTTGTATCCGCAGATGTAAAGCAGGGGGAAATATTAATAAGTTTTCTCGTAATGTGATCAGTCTGTTACGCTTTTGATCAGGCGTCAAAAACATCGTACCCCGCTGAGCAGAAACCTTCGTCATGCCTTCTTCATTGTATTCTTAAATCTCCGACGGGATATCCTAATAGCATTGGTTATACGATTTACAGCCAGTCGCCTGTCATCCATCGCTATGCGATGAACATGATCAGTATTTTCCTCGGTGGTGGCAGGGTTAGGTCGACCAGATTTTGGGTCATCTTCAACACTCACCTTTCTCCTCCTAAATTCAGCTGCCCACTTCCGCACTGTTGATAAAGCTGGAGCGTCATGCCCAAATTTAGCAACCATGACAATATGAACATTCTTGGGGGCTAAACACTTTTTCTGATGGTACTTGTTAATCCCACAATGTGAAATTTTGTCCATTTCCAAGAAAGTGGTTACCTTTGAGGTCTTCTTTGAACAGTCAGATGTTATTTTACCTGTTGAAATTAACGCATGCAACATTTCACAGCTCTAGCATCAATCATTCATAGACGGCCTATGAATTTTTCAGCTCACCCTCACAAGTGGAAAGAAACAATGCATCAATAAGAAGCGTCGAAATGAAAAAATGCAATATCTCACAGCTCTAGCATCATTTCTTCATAATCATCCGTTGAAGTTTTCAGCTCGCCCTCGCACCTGGAAAGAAACAATGCAGTTATTAATAAGAAGCGCTAAAATGAACGCATGCAATATTTCAGCTTTAGAATCATTCCTTCATAGTCAGCCTATGAAAGTTTCAACCCACTTTTATATTAAACATTTCTTCGGATTTCGGTGCCACATTAAAACATTTCCTAAATATTTAATTTTTTTTTCACTTGCTTGATTTCGGCATCTCCAATATGTAATTCGCATATTGGGCTCTCCTTTTTGCCCACAACCTTACATTCTGTCTCCCTAGAGTTGATGTTTAGTCCCACTAGTATACACCAATTTGGCGTCTATACTGAAATGTGTTCTTTTGCAGTCATCAGCTCTCGTAGCTGCAATGGGAGAACAGCCGTTTCTCACACAAAGTTTGGAGATTCCAGTCTGCTCTGTTAATTAATTCATAGACAGGGAGAAAAATGGATTTATTCATTTCTCCATGGCAGTGGGGAAATGAAGATGTTGTAATAATGGACAACGGCTCGGATTGAGGAATTGGAGAGCAGAGTTTGAATTCCAATGGAATCCATTACATTCACTTACGTGCTAATACTCTTGGGTAAGAATCCTCTTCTCCCCCCATCTATGGGTAAATAGCATGACAAACTGAGTTCTACAGCCTTGGATGTCAACTGGTCTAACACAGAAAGAAAAAATCTGTCTCGTCAGTCATGTTTCGAAAGATACATGATTGCCTAGGCGTGTATCAAGCATGTCATCTTTGCGAAAGTGAACGCATCTGACTAAGCAGAAACTGTAACCATTCACATAGGTGCAAATACAACTGGGAAAGGTATGAATCCATTTCTTCTCTCCCCCAGCTATGGGTTGAAGAGCAGGACAGACTGAGCTCTATGACCTTGATTGGCAAACCGTCTATCTCAGAACGAAACGCCAAAGTATTGCGGTAAAATCTTCTTTAGTCAGTCATAACAAGAAAGAGACATTGATTTGCCTAATCATGCATCACTTATGATATTTATTTAACTGACTGACCATTAGGAAAGGTACGAACCCATCTCTTCTCTCCCCCACCTATGGGTTGAAGAGCATGACAGAATGAGTCCTATAACCTTGGTCGGCAACCAGTCTACCGCAGAAAGAAACGGGAACCTACTGCCGGAAAATAGTCTGCCTAGTCAGTCAGGAATCGAAAGAGACAAGATCACCGAATTGTGTATCACGAATGGCATTTAATCGACTGTCCCTTGTGAAAGGTATGAATCAATCTATTCTCTCCCTAACCATGGGATGAACAGCAGAACAGACTGGACCCGGTAGCCTTGGTTTGCAACTCGTCTAACGCATGAAGAAATGACAACCTACTGCGGGAAAATCCTCGGCCTAGCCAGTCATGAATCTAGACATGATCACCCAAGCGTGTATCACGAGTGACACTTAATTAATTGACTAGTAGACTAATCTATTTTGGAGTAGATACAAAAATCTTCGGTAGCTTAAAAAACGCAGTTGGTGGCTAAAATTGTGGAAGTTTGAATTTTCTTTTTAAATTGTAAAGGAGTTCCGTAATATATTTGATTTACGATTAAGGCGAACGGAATTTAACCTAATCAGAATGAAATCAAAATCAAAATCATACGTTCTGTTGCAAGCTATAATTAGTTAAAAGTATTCACTACTATTTCTCTAGTAGTTTCGTCTTCAAGATTAGGATTAGTGGTATCTACCAGGGAGCCCACGTTACAACCGGATGTGACACAAGGTCAATATTAAAGTGCGTTTAACGATCATATCGTGCAAAAAATCCCAAGCCCCCCTTCAGTACATCCCCATTTCGATTCGCCTCAGGCACTGGACAATATACCCAGTCCCCTCCAAAAGGAGAGGTACTGCCTGGGTAGTGGGAAAGCTCCCTGGGGCTTGGGATAATATTGGAAGAATAACAATACCAGCCAAAGTTTAGGATTCGTGATATCTACCAGGGAGTCCAAATCGCATACGAATATGACACAAGGTCGAAGTTTAAAGTGGTATTTATCGGCCATACCACATAAAAATTCCCAAGTCCTCTCAGCACTTCTCCTTTTGGGAACGCCTAAGATGCCGGGCGATAAACCCAGTCCCATCCCAAGGGAAAGGTACTACCCTGGAGGGGAAGCTCCCTAGTGATTGGTCTAATATTCAAAGACAAAACCCAGTTACATGATTATAATTTGTTTAGCCTCCAACTGATATTTATATGGCGTAGATTTACATGTTAATCCCAAAATTAATAACAGAAACTTTTATTGGGATGTAATTTTATTATCATACATTTGTCTGGAGAGAGTGAAGGTTAGCGTTCACACCCTGCTCCCCCACCGAATGCATATGCAACTGTCAACCCTAAAGAATCTTCCCATACTACCGAATACTAAATGTAATCATTCAGTCTCCCAGATGACCATCTCGGGACGCAACAGGAGATATACACACCCAAGAGGTCGTCTCATCTCTCGTGGGACAACATTTTTTTTGCGCGCATCTGTTCTTTGGATTCAATAATTTCATGGCGCTTTCAAAATTGTTAATTCAAAGCAGTCGTTCTAAGTTTCTTTTTTGTTTTTTTTACGGTTTGTCAACCTATTTCGGGTTTTTTAATCTTGAAATATATTTTTGATTGTAAGAAAAAACATTTGAGTGAATTTCTTTTGAGAATAACAATGCTTTTTCCCTACAGAAGTCATACTATTTAACCCATAGCTGCAGGGAGAGATGGGTTCGTACTTTTCTCAAGGGTATTTGCGAGTGAATGTAACAAACCTGACTCAACTTTTAAAGCTACAAACATAGTAAAATATTACGAGGGATTTTGTTTCGTATTCCATTAGTAAGGAGGAAGTTCTACTCTGACAGCCTGTTCCCAAGAAGCGCTCCTTTGTGAAACAGACTCGCTACCCCGATCACAACAATCTTAACCTTTTCATGCCTAGAGTTATCCCTTATCTCTCCTGCATATTCTCATAAACTGCACTTCTTACCTCCTCCTTATACGCGCATACAATATCCTCATTTGGAGCGTTGATTAAGAGACGGTAGCAATCTGCCTTTGTTTCTTCCCCGATTTCGAGTTCAGTTGTCAGAGGCTATATGACGCTTTCGGCGGAGGGCCCTATTAAACATTTGATAATTTTGCGGTAATACGCGCTTGAACTAGTTTTGATCAACATTTCGTTTCATGGTTAGCCGTAAGGAATTGTAAATGTTCAGCTACCTCACACTTGAGTAAAATAATAATAATAATATTCATTAAAAATTTATTACAGGAAATATCAAGTTTTTTTACGAAAAGATTGTCGACATTTATGGATTTAGTTACATGACAAATAAATAAAAATCGTATATATTTTGATGTCATATTCGATTTGTTTATTTTCCATTTTCTCCTTTGTCATTGGCAGCATTTTAGAATATTTTGGCGGCAATGTTAAGTTGAACAAAGTGAGTCTATTTCGTTTACGCTTTGTTGCCTGTCTTTGCCATTGTTATTTTTAGTTCGTTTTCTTCCAGGTATTTTGATGGGCAGAAGTGAAATTCTGAAATTTAGAATGATCATATTCCATTTGAAAAATAAAGCCTGTAAGAAAGAATATTTTTAAATTAATATACGACCAAAAAAAAAAAAAAAACAACAAAAAAACAAAAAACAAAAAGCCTTAATGATTTCACTATAATTTTGTCACAATAATTTAATGATATTCCGCAGACAAATCGACGGCTTCTGTTACTTCATCTCATTGCATAATTACACACTATAAACCTAAATTGATTTTGAAATATCGTGTAATCAGTTCTAATTTTTTGTAAAATACTTGGATATGATATAATGAATGATTTGCAGTGAAAAAAGCAATTTTCGATTTTTTGTTGAATACGCCCCTCCTCCACTGAAAGCTTCATTTGTAACGTTAGATAAACCAAAACACGAGAAAACAAGACAAATTACAAAAGATTTGTACATAAAAAAATGTTTCATAACAGCTGAAAAAAGATAGCAGTAAGTTAAACAAAAGTATAAAGCTGGACTTAAGCCAAAAATACTCGGAGATTGTGAAGTCATTATTTATCACCGACAATAAAAATAAGCTATACTATTTTTTTGACAGTAATAACACCTAAACAATCAATTGATAAAAAAATATAAGTGAGCAGAGAAAGTGATGTTGATATATATATATATATATATATATATATATATATATATATATATATAACTTTTGATAGGCAAAACAAGAAAGTACAAATAAGACAAATGATCCCCACCACGATAGTTGGACGAAAATAAATAAATAAATAAATTAATAAAAAAAAATAAATAAATCGTCATGGGTGTTGAAACTCTTGAAGAGTATTGTGGTGTTCATCGACATTTTCTTGAGTGAAATAATTCCTATGTTAGAAAAGACGTCCACAATCAGTGGATGGCAGGGTAGAAAGGTTCAAGGAATGGGGAACACTGGCTTTTCTTTGGGCATTCTTCGTCTCTTTTATTTGTCTTCTGGTGTTTTCAATGGATGTTGTTTTTTCGAAGACTGCTTTTTCTCTATAACTGTCTATATCTCTGAGATGAGGTATTATGATTACTTGCATTATTTACATTATTTAGATTGTTATCCTGATCTTAATTGCTATATTCATAACGTTTCAGCCTCTACATCTCTGAGATGAGGTATTATGATTACATGCATTATTTACATTGTTTAGACTGTTATCCTGATCTTAATTGCTATATTCATAACGTTTCAGCCTCTGTATCTCTGAGATGAGGTATTATGATTAATTGCATTATTTACATTATTTAGACTGTTATCCTGATCTTAATTGCTATATTCATAACGTTTCAGCCTCTATATCTCTGAGATGAGGTATTATGATTACTTGCATTATTTACATTATTTAGACTGTTATCCTGATCTTAATTGCTATATTCATAACGTTTCAGCCTCTATATCTCTGAGATGATGTATTATGATTACTTGCATTATTTACATTATTTAGATTGTTATCCTGATCTTAATTGCTATATTCATAACGTTTCAGCCTCTATATCTCTGAGATGAGGTATTATGATTACTTGCATTATTTACATTATTTAGATTGTTATCCTGATCTTAATTGCTATATTCATAACTTTTCAGCCTCTATATCTCTGAGATGAGGTATTATGATTACTTAAATTATTTACATTATTTGGACTGTTATCCTCATCTTCATTACCATATTGACAACGTTTCTGCCGTTGTACGCTCCGGCCTTCTTCAGGTGATTTGATCTCTGAGTTGAGGTATTATGATTACTTGGATTATTTACATTATTTGGACTGTTATCCTCATCTTCATTGTCATATTCACAATATTCCGACCGTTGTACGCTCCGGCCTTCTTCGGGTGATTGGAATTTCGAAGCGAACTCTTTATTTCGTCCACCGGTGTAGATTGCTTCTTCCGGATGTCTCAGTTATTTCCCTTTTAACGCATTTGAAAGACACATAGGCCCAGTGGATAAAGACCTTTGTTATACTCAGTGAACAGACCCAAAGAGATGTTAGTTCAATACCAGGTCACAGCAGTGGTGAACCAACATACATGGAGAGTTGATTTAAAGCGAAATAACTAAGACACCCGGAAGAAGTATGGCATGTAGAACTCGAAAAATCTACCCTGGTGGAGGAAATAAAGGGTTTGCTTCGAAATTCCAATCAACTGAAGAAGGCCGGAGTGTACAACTGTGGAAACATTGTGAATATGTCAATGAAGATGAGATAACAGTCCAAATAATGTAAATAATGCATGCATTTCTCCAATTGGTTCTTTCTGCAGCTTCTGTCTTTCAATTGACCGGATTGATTATGGTCCTTAGAAAGTATCCTGGTGAATCCTCTGGCGTGATCAACAATGTCAGTACACTCAGACCCTCGGTCACGTACAAGCAATCGACGAACAATTCCATCTACCCAAATTTCCTCGCAAGGCTTGGGCCATCCCGTGGTATAGTTTTTCAGGGACGTTTCGAAGTTGTCACACACTGCGATCGCCACCTCAGGCCGATAACATCGTTGCTTTCCTGACAAATCGACCATACTGGTGTTCTTGCGGTCGTAAAGAGAAAGTTATAGTCGCTCGGTCACCCGTCCAATATATATATATATATATATATATATATATATATATATATATATATATAAAGTCGACTCTCCCGTCGAGTTCGACGTATGAGGGTCAAGCAGATCAGTTCCCAGGAAACCGACAGCCCGACAAGGGCACATGAGATTTGATTATACTGGAGAAGATTTCGTGCAGGACCAGCCACACTTTTTGAATATATATATATATATATGGTTGGATAGATGTGAGCTGGGTTTCACGCTTTAGCGATCGTCAGACTGTCTGACGATCGCTAAAGCCTGAAACCCAGGGTCACAAGCTCATATCTATCCAACCATATATGTTAGCTCTATCTCTGATATTGAGCGCTTTCTAATAAGTACCGCGCATATAATATATAAATAATTATACACATATATATATATTTATTTATATTTATATACACACACTTTTCACACACATATATATATATATATATGAAAATTTCTCCGAATTAATCTCCGAATTAATCATAAATATATATATATATATATATATATATATATATAAATAATCATATACATATATATATATATATATATATATATATATATATATATATATATATATATATATATATATATAATAAAAAGGCTTAAACACTAATATTCCATGGTCATAATTTATTCCATTGGAATCGTAAATACGATCCAATTCATCAGACCTACAAATTCAAAAAGAAAACAGAAAAAAACCTACAACCATAGACACTCTTTTAGATATAGATGCCTTAGAAGTCAAACTTCCTTATCCAAACACTACTGGGATCTGGTGGATAAGGGGTTAACCCCACTTTTGAAATGGAGATACCTATTAAGAGCCAAAACACCTAATAACTTCCGCGATCGGTGTGATCTGTGCTTGGCGGAAAAAAATTTTATTATCAAAGATAAAAATCAAGATGAACTGTTGAATCTTCGTAATGAGATATTTTCTAAATGCAGACATAAGAAAAGATTCAAAACATAAACACCGTTTTGTAATTTTCTGTCACTTATATCAGTTCCATCTTGGTTCAAAACATCGGGCATGACATTTTAACGGAATGACTATTATGTTAATTTTGTTTATCTCTATATAGATCATTGTGTATGTTTTTGTGATGCGCTATGTGTATTTTTTTTTTACGCCCAAATTGTTGAAATTTTACTTATTTAGTTCTTAAATTCTAATTTATATGTATGTATATGTACGTATTTGTATGTATGTGGGTATATGTGTGTATATATATATATATATATATATATATATATATATATGTATGTGTGTGTATATGCATGTATGTGTATGTATGTATGTATGTATGTACGTACTTGGCTACGGGTATATGTAGGTATATATTTAGGGGTGTGTGTATTGGTATATGTATGTATATGTATGGATATGTGTGTATATGTATATATTCATATATACGTATATGGATATATATGCAGGGATGTGTGTATATGTATATGTATATATATATATATATATATATATATATATGTATGTGTGTGTGCGTATGTTTTGGTATATATGTACCCATATATATGTATGTGTATGTATGTATGTATGTGTATATATATGTGTGTATGTGGGTATATATGTGCGTGTATATGTGTATGTATGTATAGCTAGACGGATAGATACAGGGATACATTGTTTTTTTGTTTAATTGTATAGAAATGTAAGGTTTTAGGTATATATGTTTATGCGCATGTATGCGTATGTTCATATGTACATGTGTGTGTAAATGTGTAAGGAGTGGATGCGTATAGATGTATGTGTGTATATGTAGGTATGTGTGTTTGCATTTTTGTATGTATATATATATATATATATATATATATATATATGTGTATATATATCTGTTTTTTGTATGTGTGTGTATGTATATACGTGTATGTGGGTGCATGTGTATTTATGTATATGTATGTGGAAAATGTGTGTATATGGTATAGGTGGATATATGTGTATATATGTGTGTGTATGTATATATATGTATATGTATGTGTATGTGTGTATGTATTTATATGTGTATGTGTGTGTACATGTATATGTATGTGTGTATGTATATTTATATATATGTATATGTATATATATATATATGTATATGTATGTATGTGTGTGTGTAGTATATACATGTATGTATGTATGTGTGTAGATGTTTGTGTATATGTATGTGTGTGTGTGTGTCTATGTATATATGTATATATGTATATATATGTATATATATGTATGTATGTGTATGTGTATATGTGTACATGTATATGTATGTATGTGTGTATGTATATATATATATATGGAGGTGTGTGTGTATGTGTATATGTGTATGTGTATATGTATATATGTAGGTGTAATTATTTGTATATCATATGCGCGGTAATTATTAGAAAGCGCTTAGTATCAGAGATATTGAATCAGATATATGTATATGTGTATATGTGTGTGTGTATGTATATGTATGTGTGTATTTGTGTGAATATGTGGATATATGTGTATGTGTACATGGGTATATGTATGTGTGTATGTAGGTACACGGCGATGTGTATGTATATACGTGTATAAGTTATTGTGTATGTGTGGATTTGCATGCGTTTTGAACATAGAAATATAGGTCCTCGCTAGATTAGATAATCGTCATATTTATTGTTTATATTTGATTTGTAACCTGCAGTCGATATTATTTTTGTCAAATTTTCTCAATTACACAGCGTCCCTTTCAATTTTAATTTCACCCGCCCCATCTTTCTTCCCCACCACTTTTTTCCTTACCTCTCCCTCCATGGTGTGTGTATGTCACCACGAAATGTATCTTTATTGTATTAGACATCCGACAACAATCATTTTTCCCCCTTCCACTCACACCTAGTTTTTAAATAACCCTATCTGTTAAACCCCTCTCTTATGAACTAACATTCGTCCCACACTCTCATAATTACACTCTCTCTAAATTCTATTTTTATTTCCGGAGTAGGTTTTTTTCTGTTTTCTGTTTTCTTTTTGAATTTGTAGGTCTGATGAATTGGATCGTATTTACGATTCCAATAGAATAAATTATGACCATGGAATATTAGTGTTTAAGCCTTTTTATTATATCCTTACTCTGTCCTGGACATTGAGTTCTACCTGGATTCTATCCTCTCGGAATTTTTTATTCAAAAAATATACATGTGTGTATATGCACCTGTGGATTTTGCATATATATGTATATTTACCACTAATATTATCTCTCTCTCTCTCTCTCTCTCTCTCTCTCTATATATATATATATATATATATATATATATATATATATATATATATATATATATTACATAAATTCGTTCGTTTGGCGTCTAAGTTAATCGTTCAAAATTTGACATGAACTTTTCAAAGCAAATATGGCTTATTGTGCCTTATGTGATTTGTATAGCAATTTCAGACGGACTGTATGTCCAGAGATTCGACATTTGTTATTGAACATTCTTGTACGGTGTTTCTAACTTAAAAGAAACAAACAGAATCTTAACAAATACGCGATCTTTTTCTGTCAGTTAAAAAACTGAAAGCTTCTGTTAAAAAATACTATTTCATAATTAAAATTAAGAAAAAAACAAACAAAAAAACAAGTAAAACTTAATTACATGCATCGTCTAATTGACCCAGTGAAAAGCTATAAATATGAAGGCTACCCGATTCAAATACCATCTACAGAGTTGGTAAAAATTTCAACTCTCTTTCAAAATCTCAAAAGATTTCGGATAATGTTCGAAGCACATCGTTAAAATGGAAATTCTATTTAGCAGCTTTGTGACCGTGATTAAAAGCAAAAAGATCATGTCGAGCATGATTATTGTTGTTTACTTGGTATTTTAACTCGAAGGGGTGTCGAATCTGAAATAAAATTTCAATAACGTTAGACAACATTTCCACAGGATGACCAGAGTTACTAAGAAACAAACAAAAGGTTAGGAAAGATTTTTCTCTGATATCATTCGCAGAAAATTAGAAAAAAAAAACAAAAAACAAAACAACGAATATATATATTAGGTTGGTGCAAAAATAATGACGTAATAATGTCGTTTTTTGATGTATTTTTTAACGTCAAAAAACGACATTATTACGTCATTATTTTTGCACCAACCTAATAACAACCTAATAACAACCTAATAAAATTTCTTTACAAATTCATGAAAATTTCGGCTTCCATATTTCATTTCCAGAGGTGTAAGGAATTTTAGTCTTTTTCGTTTATTACAGAAGCTTTTTGTAATTATGAAAAGAATTATTATCACTCCAAGTTTTATTCGGACGATTCATCTCAGTCTTTTGGATATTCAATTTGTAATCTTGAATTGGGTTTATTCTATCGCTATTTCCATTGCAAATGTTCTGACGTGGTGAATTCCATAGAATGTCAGCTATCTATCTATCTATCTATCTATCTATCTATCTATCTATCTATCTATCTATCTATCTATCTATCTATCTGATTCTGTTTATTATCTATCTATCTATCTGATTCTGTTTATTATCTATCTTATTCTGTTCACTATCTATCTATCTATCTATATATCTGATTCTGTTTATTATCTATCTTATTCTGTTCACTATCTATCTGATTCTGTTTATTATCTATCTATCTATCTATCTATCTATCTATCTATCTATCTATCTGATTCTGTTTATTATCTATCTTATTCTGTTCACTATCTATCTATCTATCTATCTATCTATCTATCTATCTATCTGATTCTGTTTATTATCTATCTTATTCTGTTCACTATCTATCTATCTATCTATCTATCTATCTATCTATCTATCTATCTATCTATCTATCTATCTATCTATCTTAACCTGTTCATATTTGCCTCTTTCTCACATCAAAATATTCAAATATTAGGTTGGTGCAAAAATAATGTCGGTTTTGACATATTTTTTAACGTCAAAAACCGACATTATTTTTGCACCAATCTAATAGAATGCATATCTTACTCTAAGCCAACATTTTCGAACAACTTGGTCATAAATCGCCGCCGTTTAAAATTTTTTTTTCCCCAAAGTAAGGGGTACTTTCAGACTTGCTTAATTTTAAATCTTTCCCTTCTCTAGACATTTACTATCCAATTGTTCGGGGAGACGCTTTCTTTCATTACACACACCCTTTTGTTATTTGAAGAAGAGTCATTCTTATTCTGATTTCTTCAGAATATGGATCTAATTCTTTTTAAAATGCCTTCTGGCTAAATTTTTTAAATTAGTTAATATCATTCTAGTGATTATCCAAGCGTATCATAGATTTGGCACAAGGCCGAAAGTATGGGGCACCCAGTGAGTAATTGTTCTAACGAGTCAAGCTTGCTAACCATTAAACCGCCTCGGGATGCCCAAGTCAATATCATTATAATAGTTATTCAAAATTTTGATTTCAATCATTTGTGTAGAATCTCTTAGAGGACACATTGTTTAAAGTTACAAATCATAGGACGTTGTGGAGAGCCATGATCATCCACGTACCAAAGCAGAATAAAAGAATAATTATGATTAAATCAATTCCTTGGACTGTTGATTTTATTCTATATATCTGAGATGATTCCTGTAATTTTTCTGGTGAGTAATTATCTTTTAGTTGTCATTCGAGTTGAGCAAAAATTATCGGAAATTAGAATCAGGGGGAGGCCAGAAAAAATCTCGGGTTAGTCTGCGGGGTTCAATTTCAGAGTAAAGCACTTATCTCCAACTCTTCTCTCCCAGCTACAGTTTAAATAACATAGTAGCCCGTGCCCCTATCTGTTATATGGCGCGTCGTAGCGCTCATAATATAAGTAATACTTCTTTGTCTAAACACTGACTCCAAACAGCTTCTTTTTTCTTCATACCTCTGACCTACCTTGAGGTCTTTCTATATAGTTATGGACTAGTTTATATAGTCACTTGTTTTGCTATTTACTCCATAACTTCCCTGCTTCTGAGATTAAAACATTTTTTAAATATTTTATTTTTTATTAGTATAAGTACCTTCCCCTTCTATTTTTGGAGAATTGTCCAACTTAATTGATCTTGTAGCGTTTCCGTCTCAGATCCACTTTGAGTTTTTCAGTACGCTTTCTTTTTCTAGAAGTTGTCCTTGTATGTTCCACGACTTATTGTAGTGATGGCACACTGAAAACATCATACAACATTTTATTGGTTTTTCCAATGTTTCATTTTTTTTTATCGATTAACCTTTTTTCAGCTAATTATGTTACCTTTTATGTTAGAATCTTTTCCCTTTTACCATATAAAGCAACTTCCCGATTCTTGCTGTGATTCCACGTTTTTTCGCCATTCTTTTATGCTGTAAAGGACACTTTATCGCTGACCTTGAAATTATGGTGTCATTTTTGTTATCCGTTCGTGTTTTTCGACTTGATAATAACTTGGCGAACAATAATTTTACCTTTCTAGAAAACATTAATACCGCCGGCGACAAGTCTGGGGTTAGGTGTTACGCAGTAAACCCCTAGAAAAGTCTGAAGTACTTCCTCATTTACTTTCCCAAGACTTGCTTTCTTCAACGCAGTTTTGAACGCTCTCACAAACCATTCCACTTGTCCGTTCGAGCTTCGGTGATAAGGCGGGGTCGTAATATGTTTAATGGAGAACATCTTACAAAAGTATTCGAATTCTTTAACCGTAATCTGCGTTTCGTTATCAGAGACTATATTATTTGGTTTGTCATATCTTGCAAACAGTTCGTGCAAGAAATTCACTGTCATTGGACATTTTGTATTTTTTCACCGATACATTTCTGGCCAGTTAGTGAAAATATCAGCTACCCCAAGATAATGTGATCCATGCATAGGATCTGCAAAATCTATATAGCTTCTTGACCATGGCGCGTATGTCTCTGGCCAAGATTCTATCTTTGTGATAGTTTTGCTGCCAGAGCACAGCCTCTGCAAGTTTTTACTATTTTTTCAATATTCTGGTCCAATATATGAAACTTCTCATCAGAGATTTCATTCTTGAAATACCTGATTTAATATTCACTTCTGGAACAAACAAGGTATTACTACCCTTTCTTCAAACTTTACTACACCATTGCATAGGGAGTAATCGATTAAGTCTAGATTTCGTTCTTTCTTATTTTCTTTTAAATCGATTTTTTTTAATTTTCGAAATAAAGATGTTATTTTCCGCTTTTTCTTTTCTTTCTTCTCGTATTGCGATGCACAAAATGTTTTCTTTTCATTTTGCTTTTTACTGCTGCAATGAACGTGTCCTCAAATGGTTCGACATTTTAGGTATTAATCTTGATAATCCATCCGCATGTAGTCGCAGAAATTTTTAGATAGTAAAATCATAGTTTAACAAGATGGGACCCAGCGTTGTAGTATATGATCTGTATGCGTATGTATTCCTTTCTTTGAACCATATAATGTTAATAGAGTTCTGTGATTTGTTTTCAAACTAAAAGTTTTTTCCATGAATAAATTTATGAAATTTCTTCACAGCAAATATAATTGCTAATGCCTCTTTTTCTATTTGGCTGTAATTTTTCTCTGTTGACCTGATCGAAGGCTTTCATTTTAATACCATCGTATTTGTGTAAAATCACCATTCCAGTATCATACTTATTAGCATCTGATGCCATTACAATTCCTGCTTTTGGGTCGTAGTGTGCTAATGATAAATCTGACGAAAGACCTTTTTATTTCGACAGTTATCATTCCAGTTTCACTTTACTCCTTTTAAAGTAGATCGTTCAGTGGAGCTCTCAACTTATATAAATATATTTTATAGCAATTAGTCAGTCCTAGAAATGCTTGTAAGGTAGTCACGTTTGTTATTGTAGGCATATTTTTTAACTGTACTTGCCCTTGACGGATCTGGTTGACCAAGGTATTTAATTTTCGTCAAAAACTATTTGCATTTGAGCTTGAATCTGTACTCTCTTAGATTTTTCCCAAATTGTTTTCCATGATTTACATGATAATTAAAGAATGATACATTACAAGTCATTTCTCAAAAAAAAAAAAAAATTCTCACCAGAAACTGAAATCGTGTTTCAGATTTAGAATTGTCTGGCAGTCTCCCACTATTTCTTGCATTGTAATATTACTTTTTTACTTTGTTATTCAATTTTCGTTAACATTTTCGCTCTTATTTCAGTATCTTTTTAAATCTTAAACCTTTAACGAAAATTAAGCCTTTGAACATATCTGGAGTCATTTCGTTTATTCTAAACTTTTCGCATTCTTTGTTGACGATACCAGCAGACGTGATAAAATCATCGTCATCTTTTTTTGGTTAGATTCATGCACATCTAACGGGAATTAAACAGCCAGCTCTTGCGACTAAAGATTTTCGTCTGAATGTGTACCGTGTCTTCAGACACGATTTCACCTGTATTTTTTCAGTAATATGTAGTTGCAGTATTTTCCATACAATATCGGAGCTCTTTATCTCAGCAACAATCTAATTTTTCTCACATGTTTCCAGCTGCTGCATTAATGACTGAATATTTGGTCATATCTACGAAAAGTAGATATGACAAAGTAAGTCCCTTATCAGGATTGAGACAGACAAAGTAAGTCCCTTATCAGGATTGTATACAATTTCTGACAGCGTCTGGCGTAAGAGAACTTGAAATTTTTTTTCTTTAGAAATATATCTAACAACGCCTGTTGTTGTTTTCTAGTTCTAGTAACTGTTGATTTTGTTGTTGTTGCTGTTTTTGTTGTTGTTGAATTAAAATAATCGAAGGCAAAATTTGCTACATATCCAAAAGAATTTTTTTTCTACACCCAAGACAGAATTTTGTTTTTCTTGTACACAACAGGGTTTTTTTTTAAATTAATGTGGTAAATATTCTCGTCGTCATCCGTCTCCTTGTTTCCGAAGCAACAAGTATATTTTTCCGTATATTGTCACTTAGTATGAGTTTCCAAAATCCTTGTAACTCCAGTTACAACTCGTATAAGTTCTTGGATCTTCGTTTCTGTTATAAGTAGTAAGATTTTCGAATCCTCTTTACAACTGTCATAAATTGCCTGAGTTTCGAATCCCTCGTAGCGAGTCATATAACGCGGTTCCTTGCGCTTATAATATAAGGAATGCTTCAGCAAGTTGCCGTGACGACTCTGTTAATTAGTCTGAAGACTAACTCAAAACAGCTTCTTTTTCTTCTTACCCCTGACATCGTGATCAAAGACCACAAAAACAGAATGTCCTTTCTCATTTACACGGCGGTTCCTCCAGACTCTAATATATCACTGAAGATCTTAAAATAAACTCTTAAAATACAAGGATCTTAAAGTGGAAGTCTCAAAAATGGGGCAATTGAGGACATCAGTTTTTCCAGTTGTAGTTGAAGCACTTTATTTATAGTTATGGACTAGTTCATATAGTCAGCGGGGGTGTAGTATTTACGCCACAACACAATCCTTTGGATGGTAATCAGTCAAAGAACGGGGAGTTTTCAAACTGTGTGGAGGAAGATGGGAAACTATTCTCCTGTTTTTTCCAAATAATGCAGAGCTCATCCTGGGTATGACGACAAACTACACCCGCGTCCTGGGTAAGACGATGAACTACGTCCAACAGCAATGACTCCGATCAGGAGGTTTTGAGGAGCGTGTAACCACCTCTTAATTGCTGGTGTTCCCAGGTCCACACTGACCCGGAGTGGTAGCACCTGTCAGGGTACCAGCTATGGGCAAATAGTTAACACCCAAACTTGTGTAAAAATAGGTTTTAATACCAGAAATAATTTGTAATATAAAAAAATTATTACTAGTAATAATTTTTGAAGGAAAAATTATTATCAGCAATACTTAAAAAATTCCAGCAATACAAACAGCTTTACAAATCTAGATTTCTTCAATGAAAAATATTCCCGGAAATAGATTTTTGAAGAAAAACATATTACCATCAATAAAAATGTTGTCGGCATTAAATAACCCATTGAGGTTGATATGCCGTGACCCATATCAAACCAAACCAAGAATGCAGAACAGTTTACAAATAAGGAAATCTGAATGGATAAAGGCATCTCCTATTTGAATTTATGGCATAAGTTATCATTATTGACACTCAGACTATCAAGAAATTTCGAACTGAAATCTTTATTTAAACTAGATAGATTGTTCTTATTCCACTGCCATTGCCTGCGGATATCAAGTACCTGCTGAAGACCGGAGGGCATATCAGTCGAAATTTTGTGGCATATACAAACACGGATACAAAAACACACAGACATGCAAAAAAAAAAAAAAAAAAACATCTTCATGGTCAATACTCTGCCCGTACCAAACAAGCTGATGTAAACAAACTCCTTACCAATCAGTGGCTACGTAGTGCAGGGTTAAAAGATCCAACCAAAGGTTTTATTCTTGCTGAACAGGATCAATGTTTGTTAAGTAGAAATTATCAAAGCACATAATGAAAAATTGTTAACCGAAAATGCAGTTATAAATATACATAAACAATAGATTTTCTTGTATTGGGTTGAACGCTATTATCACCCAATGAAATGTAAAACTCAGCATGACCGAATGTGGCAGTATCTACCACTTTTACGGGAAAGGAAAATAAAGAAACTGATACGAACCCTCCGTAGACCCGGTTACAGAGGTAAGACCTGTAACAATTTCATTGGACTTTACAATACATACAGACAGAAGAATCAAAAGTAATCACCCATATATCGTGATCAAAGACAACCAATACACAATGGGCTTTCTTATTTATATGGCACTTTCTGCCGACTCTAATATATCTTTGAAGATCTTAAAATAAACTCTCAAAGGACAAGGATCTTAAAGTGGAAATCTAAAAAATGTGGCAATTGAGGGCATCAATTTTCCCAGATGTAGTTGGAGCATTCGGTTTCAATATGTGTGTTCCTGGGTGACTCTTCCTTTTTTCCTAAAATTGTTCAGTGGAAAAAGTCATAGTGTCATTTATGACCTTAGATCTCTGGTTGGGACCTTAGATCTCCATATATATATATATATATATATATATATATATATATATATATATATATATATATATATATAACAAATTAAGGTATCGGTAAAACTCACAAATGTAACGCAATACAGATCCAACCAAATTAAAGCAGATGAAACAGAATAAAAGAATAAATGGAAAAAAATATAACCAATAAACAAAACGTCCTGTTCAAGCACCTCCCCCCAAAAAGATGAGGACATTAGTCCTAGTGTAAATAATGTAAAAAATGATTAATTTTGTCCAGGACGTTTTCTGATATTTTAAAATGGATCATTATCGTTACAATAAGTGTTTTGAATTTAGATATCATCCTGTTAAAGTAGTTTCTGTAATTCTGATGTGTCATTCGCTTTCCAGCAATGTTAGGATTTTTTCAAACTCCTTTCTTTACTTTCACTGGTACCTGATTAATTTACAAGATGGGGAAACGCTTTTGAAGTGTGAAAATATGGGGAAAAACTTGCATACCGGAAACACTATATCAGGCACGTGTTGATTTCAAAGTGCTATTGATGTCTTCGAGAAACAAGAAAAAAGTGTTCTAAAGCAGTTTCACGGTTTTAAAAAAATGTAATCGCCTATCGCGTTTGAGGAGCTGTAAAAATGTGTTTTATGTTGTTTTTTTTACTTTATGTGGGCTGCATTCCTAAACATGGCCGAAGATTTGATCAGTTGAAATTTTGAGGTTGCGACAACATTAAAAAGTATAGGATCCTCAGAAATAGCTCATGAGTAACCCAACTAAATATTGATATTTGATTATTTTAATACGGTCTTAATATTTACATCTAAACGACCTTAACTAGCCTTTCGGTAGATTGATTTGCTTTTATGGCTTATGCAACCTTTTAAAGCCTGAATATATATATATTTGATTCTTTTTCCTTTTCACTTGTCTCCATCCCATTTTTGAGTAAATTTAATAACCATAATTTTTTAGGAATCCTGTCTCCTGGCCGACTTAGAATTAGCAAACGAATTGTTTTTAGTGATGTTAGATAGCCGTAAAATTAGAGTTTTTTTTTAAAAAAAAAAAACTCTAATTTTACGGCTATTGTAGTCACGTGATCGTAGATTAAGCTTGAACTTTTTCTCGTTGCTGTTACAGTGCAAACATAGCCGCTCCAAGGAGGACAAAGAATAGTGATCCGATTTCTCTGATTGGAAAGTGTGTCAGGGACTGAAATTCATCGGAGGCAATGATAAGCGTCTGAACTTATCATCGCCTGAGAAGGCACAACGTAGTGCCAAAACACGAAAGCTATTGTGTAGCGGTTTCAACATGTTTTTGTTCTAATATTTTACAATTAAATAATAATAATATTTTGCTATACTTTGTATTGAGCACTTTTTAAAAAGTAAATTCTACGAACAGCGGAATTTTAATCATCTGTTCTTTCTTTCTCACTTTTATATATATATATATATATATATATATATATTATAATATTTTTTGTTTAAAAATATGATTCCTTCGCTACATAAGAGTTCTCATGTTTCAAAAACGAGAGCCGAAATCATCCAAATAATTAATAAAATTAAGTTGGATTGTGGTGTTTAGTCCCGTTTCATCTTCAAGCGAAATTTTAGGAATAAGCTTTCTCTCGGTTTACGTGTATTTTTACAGAATTTGTTATTGTGGGAGTGGCTAGACTATTTTCCTTCTTTAAGTGGTCAGGGAGTTAATTCTTATCAGTAGATTCATCATCCTCTGAGAGGTTTTGCTAAGGTTGGGTAGGGTATCTATTTCAAGGCTAATGTTTACGGTCATCCTTTAGTTGGTTCCCAGTGAAGGATATTTTTATGGCGCACCTATAAGCTCTACTTCTGTATGGAGCACTGTCTTCTTAAAAATAAAAACAAAAATACTAAGGAACCCCGGATTATGCACCCAACGTGTTCTTTTCTATTTTCTGCATACCTGCACAAGGATACATATATATATATATATATATATATATATATATATATATATATATATATATATATATATATACTTTTGCGTGGTAATCTCGCATTAATAGACGAGATCTGACAGAGGTAATGTACGGTGATGAGCCTTCGCAGACACAGAAGAGATTTAATTACTTTGAACTGGAATAAATGAACATAGTGGAAATCGCTGCCTAGGTTAAGATATGCTTAATTAGACAAACGTGACATAGTTCTCCAGAGGGTACCGTATCTATCAGTTTTATTAAATCTACAAGAAGCCAGGTTAAAAAATAACATAACCCCTATAATTTCGCAGCAAAATGAATCAGAAATCAAAGTATTTTACCTGGTTGTCAGTGATCTGATAATTGTCTTTCAGATAAAACATTCACAATCATCGGATGCTTTCTATTCCATTTTACACCGGAAAGAAGGAAACTGTAGCAAAATATAGAAAAATACTTCAAAATCTTTAACAAGTAATTTTTGTCAGTCTTATCCAGGACACCACAACAGAGTGCAAGCGTGTCGTCAAAGAAGCAAAGTTGCTGATAGAATGAAATAACGTAAAGCATCTCGCAAGTTCGTTACTAGAGATTATTTGCGGCTCCTCAAGTGTGTGCTGAAGAACAGCGAAATCTCAATCCCTCCTCTATTCAATCATTTTGAAGTCCTGACATATACAGCAGATAAATTTGAATGCTTTGCTCGAAACTTTACTTCTAACTCAACACTCGACTCATTTAGAGTACCCACACCTGATTTCCCCAATAGGACAAAACTTCTATTGAGTGATATGCGCGTAACCCCGTCACGGAGCTCTGACATCATTTCTAAATTATACTCCCATAAGGAAAGCGGAGGTGACGGGACTCCAGTTATCGTCCAAAAGAAATATGTTCCTGAGCCGTCTCTAGCTCTCTCCAAAATCTACACGCTGCTTCCTGGTTTCCAGCTTGGTTGGAAGTCCACCTCTGCAGTTACTTTTTAAAGAAATCTGGAGATCCTTCTGGCCCCTCTAACTATCGTCCAATTACTCTCCTGTCGCTTTTCGGCAAAGTATTCGAGGCTTTCATCAATGAAGTGCTTAAGTATCATATCTGTCACGACCTACTCTCTGACAAACAATATGGATTCCGTTTTGTCAGATCTACCGCTGATGTACTAATGACAATCACTGAATATTTATATCAAGCTCTTCATAATAACGGCGAAGCTCGAGTTGTAACTCTTGATCTCTTGAATGCGTTTGACAGGGTTTGGCATGCTGGTCTTCTATGTATGCTCCAGTGCTAAGATATGACTGGACGACTGTTTTATTTAATCCAGTCAAATCGTGAAATGAAAGTAGTTCTGAACGGATTGCTTCCAGATCCCTTCACACGAACGCGCGTGTCCCCTAAAGCTCTATCTTACTCTAGTTCTGATCTTCACCCATAATCTTCCTGATATCCCAAGTAGAGGCATTTATGATGATGACACTTCCATTTACTCCTGTCTCAATAACAAATCTGTCAGAGTTGACAAAATTAACCTGGTCGCAACCCTTGAAAAGTACTTCCAATCTGTGTTGAGGTCAGGATATTTGCTTGTAAATTTCAATTCCTGCCAAATGAAACTGCTCTCATTTAATCACCACGGAGAGACTTTGCTGTCCACCATCAGCATGGTTGATGCTTGACTCCTGGAGAGCAACACACGGCGTCTTCTTGGCCTCACGTTTTCAACTGAATTCAAGTGGTACGACTACATCGAATCAATTGCTGCATCTACTGCAAGGAAAGTTGGCTCACTGTGTCGTGCCAGAAGGTTTTCCTCGTCAGAATTCATCTCACGCATTTACAAGTTTACCGGTTGTCGGTGCATTGAATACTGTTGCTATAACTGGTCTGGTGCTCTTAATACTCATCTCGAGGTTCTTAACAAAATCAAAGGGACTGCAATGTAATCAATCCTGACTTGGCATCTCGATTTCAGTCACTTTTTCACCTACGTGACGTGGCTCCCCTATGTCTTTTCTACAAATATTTTTCATGGCAACTGCTCTGATTTCCTTCCCCCCCCCACCTCGTGCTGGACTACGGGAGTTCAAGCGTGCTACTAGATTGACATCTAGACCCCACCTTTTTACTGTTGAATTATTTAAATGTAACCGCCAGTTCTACCCCAACAGTTTCTTTTCTCGCACTTCTCGCCTGTGGAACTCGCTTCCGTTCTCCTGCTTCCTTGATAACTACAATCTTCAAAAATTTAAATGAAACGTCAATCGTCGTCATCTGTCTTCTTGAATCCCGTTTATCTTTTATCCTTTCCACGGTCTCCACTATACCCAGTCTTTTCTCTCGCCTCCACTCTCTTAATCACCTACGTACTAGTAACATTCCTGCCTTGCTTGGGGTGAAATGATTAAAACAATTGCTTCTCAAACTCTTGATGCAGGCTTCCGTGTTGATTCTGAGGGTCTGTGGGGAGATGAATTGAGTTGCAATCACTACTTATCACTCCAAACCCCTTCGTAATCACTATTAGGCTCATCCAACTCTTTACGAATACTCTGTAGTGTCCGCAGATTGACACCTAAACTCTGAAATGTTCGTACTGGAGCTTCTGGAGCATATGCCAAGCAGTACAGCATGCCATTTCCAAATTTCTGGTAGAGTGAATTGTATCATGGTGCTCTTTTTCTCAAAGACGATGCCCAACTGAATCTACTATACTGCACAGTCAACAAAATATAAACAAACGACGCGCATGCGCGAAATAAAACAAATATAAAATGGCGACAATTCCCTCAACGTACCCTGTAGGCTTTTTTGCAAGAATTGACCAATTTCAAAATAACAGAAGGGATCTCGAAAATTATAAAAGCAGTTGTTCGAATAAAAACTGAAATGTGAATGACTCTTCTTGAAATTGCAGATGGCGTCTGTAACAAAATAAAGACTGATGTCTGTGACATTTCGTCGAACAACTGGACGGTAAACGTTTAGGGAAGAGAAAGAGTGAAAATTAAGCAAATCTGAAAGTACCCCTATTGAAAAGAAATAATAAAAAGCGAACATAGACGAAGCAGGTTGAAATTGAACTCGAGTTACCGATTTCATTTTCAGCGCCGATACTGCACATCATAAAGCGCGCGCGCACGCACCCCCATATATATATATATATATATATATATATATATATATGCGAAATGTCGATATGTCGCGGAGTGAAAAAGTTACAATGAATAGAATGGTAAAATGCACAGACAGATACATAGAATAGTATAGAATAGAATAGAATTCAACTAATAAAAGTCTCGAGAGCCACTCAAAGTAGTGGGTTATATTAAAAATGATAATGATGAATGAAGTGCGTGATAGGAATGTAAGAAGAGGTGGTAGGAAGTTAAGATTATGAGGATAAGGAGGAAAGAAGTATATATTGAAAGTTTTACTATCATTGTTTGCATCATATAATCCGATATAGTGTAAGCTGGTATGCCCTACCAAGGGTAGAAAACCTAGTTCGCTTTACTATTTTACTAATTCCAGCTTTTTCCCAAAAGGCCATTAGTAAAAAAACGAACATAAACAAAGCAGGTAGAAATTGAACACAGGTTGCCAATTCCATTTTCGGCGCCGATGCCGCACGTTCATTATAAGGCACAGGATGTTTCCCTAAGGAAAATTCGTTGTGCAAAAAAGACTAAATATTGCTTAGAAAATATGAAGAGTGTAGCTTAAAACATACTGATAAAAACACAGCTACATATACATATATATATACCTGACACAGACACATTCATGTACTCACCCAACAGAAAAAAAAAACAAAAACATAGATCTATGCAAAATAGCGATATGTGGTGAAATATAAAAGTTAAAATGAATAGATAAGCAAAAATGCACAGACGGAGATAGATAGATAGATAGATATGAACAGGCTGAGATAGATAGATAGATAGATAGATAGATAGATAGATAGATAGATACATAGATATGAACAGGCTGAGATAGATAGATAGATAGATAGATATGAACAGGCTGAGATAGATAGATAGATAGATAGATATGAACAGGCTGAGATAGATAGATAGATATGAACAGGCTGAGATAGATAGATAGATAGATAGATAGATAGATAGATATGAACAGGCTGAGATAGATAGATAGATAGATAGATAGATAGATAGATATGAACAGGCTGAGATAGATATATATATATGAACAGGCTGATATATATATATATATATATATATATATATATATATATATATATATATATATATACACACAAACATCTATATATATAATAGATATTACATCGAAACCATATCAAAATCGCTACTCAATTGCAGTCGTGTTTCGATGTGTATCAAATGCATCTCATCAGACGTTTCTAAATAACTGGCGAGTGAACGATTTATTTTTAAAACAACAATGTTCTACTTTGTATTGAGCTCTCTCTTAAATTAAATGTTACGAACACTGGAACTGTACTCTATTCGTTCTCATCTTACCTTTATACATAGATGATTTTGGAGAAAATGTGTAAAATCTTAACCTATAAATATGGCATACATTAAAACTATATCTTATAGATAGATATCAATGAACTGATATAGAGGGATAGATAGATTGAATCAAAGATATATATATATATATATATATATATATATATATATATATATATATATATATATATATATATATGAGCTGACAATAGCCCTCAGCATGAAACAGACCGTCGGCTCTGGATGTTGCATTCAATCTCCCCTTTTATCTATCCCTGATATTGAGCACTTTAACCCATAAATATAACATACCTTAAAACTATATTTTATAGATAGAAATCAATGAACTGACATAGACAGATAGATAGATAGAGAGATTGAATCAAAGAAACTGAAATATATATATATATATATATATATATATATATATATATATAGATAGATAGATAGATAGATAGAGAGACAGATAGACATGCAGATAGATACATAGATACGAAGAGACTGATATAGATAGATATGAAAAGAATGAAAGATACATAGAAATAAAGAAAGAGAGGAAGAAAGAAAGGAAGACAGAAAGAAAAACGGACAAACTGAAATAGATAGATAGATAGATATGAAGGGACTGATGTAGATATATATGAAGAGAATGATAGGTAGATATGAAGAGAATGATAGACTGAAAGATAGAGAGAAAGAAAGAAAGAACTGACAGACTGAAATAGATTGATAAATAGATAGATAGATATGGAAAGACTGAGATAGATATATATGAAAAGAGAGATAGATATGAAGAGAATGATAGATAGATAGAAAGATAGATAGAAATAAAGATAGAAAGAAAGCAAGAAAGAAACTGACAGACTGAAATAGATAGGCAGATAAATAGATTTAATTTATTAGTTTCATGAACTTATTTCTGATAATTATTTACCAAGGCTCAGTTTTTATATTTCAATAAGAAGCAAAATAGAAAATACTTCAAAGTACTTCCTGCCAAACTGTTTTATTTCACCTTTACCTTGTTGAAAACTAAGAGGAAATAAACATATCGTGAAGGTCATAACTGAAATGAAAGAATTTTGAATAATCCATTGCATAATAACCAGAGAATTGTCTACTACTACTACTACTACTACTACTACTACTACTACAATAATAATAATAATAATAATAATAATAATAATGACGATCGACAGACAGAACAATTGGATTTGGGGAAATGTCCCTCCGTACAAGAGACAAACAAAAATAGTCAATTTGGCTTTTACTGACAGGATGGAAACAACCACTTATTTGCTGAGGGTTTCTGGTACAAAATGGAAAGGAAATGCCAATTTCTTTATATAACATCTTGACAGTATGACTGGAGTCATATTTTCTTTCTCTGAAGGTAAAATTCTTGGAGATGGCTCCGACGGAGTATTATTTCTATGCTGGCTGCACCTAGCGAACCTTATACTAGTTTGGCTCAAGGAGAGAAGTATAGAATAGCCGAAGTATAGAACTGGCTTTTCACTAGGGAATGACCAAGAAAAGTAGTTCGTTAACGGTTACACCGCCCCCAAGCCTTCTATATGTGTGAACGGTTTCAAGTCTTTTTGATGTTGTTGGTGCAATCCTGTTGATTTAATAAAGGGTTTGTTGCGAAATTCCTATGTTGCCGAGAAAGAGAGACACGTGAAGAACGAAGAAGATACGTTGAAATATTCAGATTATAACGACCAAGATAAGCATAGCTAGTAGACAACCTCTAGGCATGTGAATACTGTATTCTTCTTGGGTCTAACAACTACCATTAAAAAGATTATATTGAATCAATTGTTAGGTCTGCTGCTAGGAAAGTTGTTTCACTGTGTCGTGCTAGACAGATTTTCTTGTCAGAATATTTCTTACATATTTATAAGTCTACCATTCGTCCATGAATTGAACGTTTCTGTCAAATCTGATCTGGTGCGTCTGTTATGTATTCAGAGATTGTTGATAAAATACAAAGGTGTAGTATATTGCTGCTGCACTCAAATAAAATGACGAATACTTACACATAATATATATATTGCATCTTAGTGGCTTTATTGCCTTGCTTGGCGCAAAATGATTAAAAAAAGTAATTTCTGTTCTTGTATTATTCTCTCTCCATAATGTTTTCTTTTTCTCATATTCTCTCACACTCAGTAATCCATTGCTTCTTAGTGGCTTTATTGCCTTGCTTGGCGTGAAATTGTTATGGGACCTTACCCATAATAACATAATGGACTATTCTATACGTAATAAATACTGCGCCTCAAGAGGAAGCAGAGGGTTCAGTCTGAAGTATGCAGTGAGGTCCGTCAGAAGTCCGTCAGGAGTTTGTCAGTCAGTCAGAGCGAGTCAGTCAGTCGAGTCAAGGGTCGAGTCAGAGGCAGTCCGAAACAGAGTCGCGTTCAGACAATTACTGCAAGACATTGGAATAGTGATACTGGTCGAGACTACATTGTTCTCTCTACTAAACCTGATTGTTCATACTAACACTTTCTACTTCTCTGTATATATTCCTGTTTGTAATATATCTGTGTTATTCTATATCCGTGTTCGAGTTCTTCTTTATTGGTTCTGCCTTGGACCATCACCGTGGTACAAGGAACCGGACCATAACAGAAATGATTAAAAAAAGTAATTTCTGTTCTTTTATTATTCTCTCTCCATAATGTTTTCTTTTTTTCATATTCTCTCACACTCAGTAATCCATTGCTTGTTAGTGGCTTTATTGCCTTGCTTGGCGTGAAATGATTAAGAAAGTAATTTCTGTTCTTTTTTTATTCTCTCTCTATAATAATGTTTTCTTTTTCTCATATTCTCTCAAACTTAATAATTCGTTGCGTCTCAATTATTTAGTGGCTTGAATCAATACTCATTCATCAAAAAACAATAATCGACAAATAAAACAATTATAACTTAAGTGCCTGCATCCATAAATGTATTTTAAGAAGGCGTTACACAATACCCTACTTCAAAACGCTCGCTGACGACGCCACAACACTCATAAGTTCTACGAATTTAGATTACAAAATCTGTTCTACGTGCCTTACTTCTAACAGCTTATTTTAAAACATAGCGATGTTTACACTATTTCAAAATGTTACTAAAATCATCAATTGTGTCTACCTACACTGATGGTGACCGAAGAATGTTGAAAAATTGGCCCATATGACCAGCACTTTTCTTCCGAAATGAACCTCGGAAAAATTCTCTCGGGATTAACGCCTTGTCTAGGAGGCACAGTGGAGGAGAAGGCACGATGGAGAAATGGATAGAGGCTGGGATTGATGAATCGGAGAGCCGAGTTCGAATTCCAGTTGAATCCATTACAATCACTTACGTGCTAATACCCTTGGGAAAGATATATATATATATATATATATATATATATATATATATATATATATATATATATATATATATCAGCTGTTGTCAATATACTACATAACACCCATGAGCGATTAGCCTTGGAGCGGGTAGAATGGAGATCAACGTGTTTTAGCGGATTCAGCAGTTTTCAATCTGCTTATCTGAATCATCTTCAAGAAGCGAGAGCAAGAACTAAAAGGTCAGCCAATCTAACAGAGATCTCATCTCACAATTCTCACACTTGCTCCATATGTGGCCGCTTTCGATAACATAGCATTTTTCGGATTACAACCCTGTTTTACGGAAAATCTACCAGTAAAAAAGAATTCTCTTATCACCACATTTGTACATAAACGCAGAATCTTAAAATTTAAATTCAAACTCAGCGTTGCGATTGTACGTTCCAAAATAATAACACATTTCTCATAGCATTTTTCGGATTACAACTCTATTTTCGTTGTCCACTTATTACTGAGAGTAAAAACAAGAACACAATCTATTTCATACCTTAGGATGTCTGTAGGAACAGACGAAAGCTTGTAAAAATAAAAAGACCTAATGCAACTGAAATTTATAAAACAGGATCTTTTCATTCATAAACAGGTTCGGGGTTTTTGTATATTATTTGAATTGTTCGCGAAGATGGATTTCTCGCCATTTATATCATTAACCTTTGTATTTGTTTTATGTATGAATAATTCATGAATTTGTAAATTAATTGCACCTTTATTGATATATATATATATATATATATATATATATATATATATATATATATATATATATATATACTAGCTGCATGGCCCGGCGTTGCCCGTGCTTGATTCAAAAATCGTACGACTCATACAGCAATCGCTATCGCTTGACTTAAAATATTTTTGCCCTTACTTGCCTTTAAAGCAGTGCCCTTTGTCGTGCTAATGTTGCTACATGCCTTACTTATTGCCTATCTCACACTGCGATTTTTTCTAAGCTCTATACTAAACATTAAATCTGTTACGAAAAAAGAACTAAACAAAATGAACGCAAAACGATCAGCTTTAAAAATGGACTCGTAACTCGAAAAACCGAATGAAAAAAGAATGTTAACAATAAATACTTTTTCACACCCAACCCAATTCTACGGAATCAGAATCAACGTTGAGTTTAAGCAAGGGAATGAGCCATGCAGATTTAAATTTCCCCACTTGTGATGAATGCAGCTATCCATTTTTTTTTCATGCTAGCATGCTAGTTAACATTCGTGTCAGTCAGCTGTTGGCTCTCACGCTGGCCAATAGAATCTTCCTGACTATTCGTGGCAGCCAGCTATAGACTCTCACCCTGGCCAGTAGAAAATGGCCGCAAACTACAGGAAAACTGCCGTAGAAGCATGAAAAAAACGATTATTTCCACTATCGATGGGAGTTGGGAAATGCAAAGTCGGTCTTGGCCTTTCCGCTAACTTGGAGTATGTGCATGTAAATTTTGAGGCAAATCCATCGAAAATTGCGGCCGTGCATTCGTTACACACACACCATCCTGCATTTTAGAGATAGTGATATGTGTGTGTGTGTTTGTGTGTGTGTGTGTGTGTATTAGAATTTCATTTTTTTGTTTTTTGATTTATATGGGAGCACATAATTGTATTTTTCTAAATTCTGAATGAATTTTGCATTTCCAGGTGAAAATGCTTAATAAAGTGTATAATGTAGATAAAAAATGCTAGTTTTTGTTCAATTATTTTTTACCTTTTCGACCACATTCAGGAAATAAATGCTGTCTGTCAAATGCAAATGGCAGAAAATAAAACCTGAAATTCTGAACTCTTATCATCTTTTGGTCTTAAGAGCAAATGTCTTCAGTGAACAACAGAAACAAAATAATTGGTCTTGCAGTCCCAATATTTTGGATTGGACTGTGTTTGTGTGTGTGTTTGCGTGGTTTTGTGTGTGTGTGAACCGGATGAGTGACAGAGTGCAAAGGTTATCATGTTCGTTAGTGTTCATTTTTTGTGCAAGGATTTAACATGCAATATCGCAGTACAAAGCAATTTGTAACAGTGGGATTTGGCCAACCGTTTAAATTGCAATATAGACACAGTCACTATTTTTAGCAAATATCTTTCCATCAATCTCTCTTTGCTTGTTGGACACAAGTGGGAATATTTCTTGCATTTATGTAACCAGAAACGCCATGGAAGTATTTAGTTGAAATGAAATTAAGGTAGAATCTTCCAAGATAGATAGATAGACAGACATATAGATAGATAGATATGATCAGAATTAGATAGATAGATAGATAGATAGATATGAACAGACTAAGACAGACAGACAGATAGATAGACAGATAGATAGATAGATAGATAGATAATGAATTGTATTAGATAGATAGATAGATAGATAGATAGATAGATAGATAGATAGATAGATAGAATAGTGGTCAACCTGCGAACTAACTGTTCAGCATTCCCTGACAGACAGACAGATAGATAGATAGATAGAGAGAGAGAGATAGAGAGAGAGAAGATAGATAGATAGATAGATAGATAGAGAGATAAAGAGAGAGAGAGAGGGAGGGAGAAGATAGATAGATAGATAGATAGATAGATAGATAGATAGATAAGTGACTTTGATTAGGAAAAAATGAAACTGATAGGTATGAGCAGGTTTGTGTAAAATTTTCTAATGTTTACAAAAGATGATCCTGGAAATATCTTATCTCCACCAAATACGGGAAAAGTCAAAATGGAATAGTCTCATATACAATGTGTGATCAATGAGGTATCAGGATAGGTACTATGATTAAAAACAAACAAACAAAAAAAAACTACAACACATATGAATTCGGCATTTAATCTCCTTCGAAGTAGTCCCCTCTGAAGCAACATACTTTATCCAGCGCCGTTTCCATTAATGGAAGCATTCTTGGAATTCCTTTTTTGTGATTGCAAGCAGCTGCCTTATTGCATTGATTTCGATTTCCTCGACGACTTGAAATAATTTTTTCTTTCAAATGGGATTTGATTTTTGAAGAGTAAAAAGTCGCAAGATCTTGTAAATATGGTGTTTGTCGGAAATTTTGTGCTTTCCCATAAAGTTATCCGGTAAAGTGCTCGTATTCAATTACTCGACAGTAAATTACACGACAGTAAATTGCTCGAAATCAATTGCTTGAAAAATAATTTTTCGAACTATTAATTGCTCGAAAGGCAGTTTGCTCGAAACCTGTGGTTTAAAAAAAAAAAAAAAAACTACATTGTTTCTAATATTTACTATATGATAAAATAATACAACATTATTGTTGTTAATTGAACAGTTAAAATTAAAGAACGAGTACATTTATATAGCAGGTTTTATTTTTTTTCATGAAAGGCAGTTTGCTGAAAAACCTGTGATTAAAAAATAAATAAAACACGTGCTAAGCATTTCCTTTATTTTTGCACATTTCACATTTCCAGTAAATCTTATTGTTCACTGTTTTGTCCTTAATATATAGATATATCCATCGAAACACAACTTCTTTCCTTTTTCGCTCTCAACAAAAGTTATGTACATCATTAGGGTTCGAGATCTCCAAAATTACTGAAATAGAAAACAAATATAGAAAACAAAATCAGGACTGCTAAAGTTGAGTGTTGTGGCTCCTTTTATATCCAACTCCGTTGACGTGTTGTGAGACGGCGCAGTTTACGTGGTGCTTCGAGCTTCGAAATTACTTCGAGAAATCTGACTTTCGAGCAATTGATAAATCGAGAAATTATTTTTCGAGCAATTGATTTCGAGCAATTTTCTGTCGAGCATTTGATTTCGAGCAATTTACCTAGATCCGCCTATAAACTACCTCACAAGCGATGGTCACTGATTGAACTGCTGTGGTGTGGTGAGATGACCGCAGTTTACGTAAGTTTATTCCAAGCACTGTCATAAACAACGGACGTGAGCGAGAACGTTGTAACTTAGTGGGCATGCGCGTAAAAGTTCAAGACAGTCAAAGTAAAAAAATATATTGTTCTATCCACTAATTCTATCACAACTACAAATGAAAAGAATCTAAACTCAACATTAAATTTATCACAATTAATAAATAAATTTATGTATAGTTATCTCATAAATTATTTTAGATAGTAAAAGTAACTCCTTAACATCTCAGTCAGTTATGTACCATGGGTGATACACGCTTATGCGATCATATATTTTTCGATACATGATTGACGAGGCAGATTTTTTTCCCGCAGTAGGTTGCCATTTCTTTCTGCAGTAGACCAGTTGCCATCCAAGGCTATAGAACCCGGTCTGTCCTCCTTTACCCATACAGTTGGAGAGGGAGAAGAAGAGCATTATTCCACTTCTAATCATCGCTTTTTAAAACATTAAACATTGCTGAGGAGTGAAGGTAATTAAAATAATAGCGGTGTCGAAGGAAAAAACATCCTTTTGACACAGTGTTTGTTTTGCAGGTGCGTAGGTCCAAGTTTGACAAAAAATAGCAATAAAAAAATGGGGAAACTCTACCATTTTTAGGAAATATTGCTAATCTTAGTTGGGTTTCGGGTACTGTCTGGCCGCCTGCTCGATTTCTTTTCCTGGAAGTCAATTCCTTTACCATACCGAGCGACTGAGGCAGCCAGGCTGTTACCGGGGACCCAACTAAGATTGGCAATATTTCCTAAAAATGGTAGAGTTTCCCCAATTTTTATTGCTATTTTTGTAATAATCAGGCCTTTTTACACCAGGAATAATGCATTTTCTTAAAATTGCTCAGTCAGTCAGTTATGTGCCATGCGTGATACATGTTTAGGCGATCATGTATCTTTCGATACATGACTGACGAGGCAGATTTTTTCCCCGCAGTAGGTTAACATTTCTTTCTGCAGTGGACCCCTTGCCATCCAAGGCTATAGAACCCGGTCTGTCCTGCTAAATAGTAATAAACGAAAACGAGAAGCAAAGATTAAACATCAATTTTAAAAAGACAAAATGTATTGTTATCAATAAAAAAAAGAGAGCCTAACATTCAAATTACAATTTGGAGATACCAAAATCAAACAAGGGAAGAAAAAATCAAATATCAAGGAAGTGTTTTAACAGAGAATGGAAAATGCGACATCGTAATCAATGAACGATGACTTCCAAAACCTAAGCAGAATATTAAGAAACAAGAAATCTAGATGAAAACAAAGAAAAGAGTATTAACATGGGATGTAATATTAGTCTTCCTATATCGTAATCAATGCTGAACAATCTCCTCACACATGATTGGTTTGGTTTATTTTGTTTTACGGCATATCAACCTCAATGGCTTATTTAATGCCGACAACATTTTTTATTGTTGGCAATATTTTGTTTTGTCAAAAATCTGTTTCTGGTAATATTTTTGCTTCAAAATTGTATTGCTGGTAATAATTTCTTTCAAAAACGTATTGCTGGTAATACTTAATTATTTGCCCATAGCTGGGACCCTAACAGGTGCTATCACCCCGGGCAATTAAGAGGTGGTTCCACGTTCCTCAAAACCTCCAGATCAGAGGCCTTGCTGCTGGATGTAGTTTATCGTCTTACCCAGGAAGTGGATGTAGTTTAACGTCTTATCCAGGACGCGGTTGTAGTTTATCGTCTTATCCAGGACGCGGATGTAGTTTAACGTTTTACCCAGGACGACCTCACACATAATAGAATTCAGCCAACAGAAAGGAAGGATGAAAACTAGATGCCAGTCGAGTTGAACGCTTAAATTCATGAAGTCTGGGGACCAGCAAAAGCAGCTCATCGGAGCAGTTACCATGAAAGTATTTGTAAAAAAGTCAGAGGGAGGCGACGGTACGTCTGTGAGAAATCGACTGCAGACGAGATGCCAGTTGACAATATTGCATTTACTAGGCATTCAAGACAGTGTTTTTGCTCGTGGATTGCAATGAAAAGCAATCGAAATTAAGATGGAAGAAATGCTATTCGTAAATGAAGGTGTCCGCTGAAATAATTTATAATAGAATATATAATTCTGTGTTATTCCCATAGAAAGGAAAAGAAAATCAAGAATGTCGACTAACAATATTGCATTTAATAAGCATTCGGGACAATATTATTTATAATTAGTCTATTGTACGTAGACTTTATGAATTTAAGCACAGTACTAGATTGGCGGTACTAATGATTTTACTGGTGAAATGGCTAGATATAACCGTAAGTTCTATGCTAACAGTTTCTTCTATCACACTTCTCGCTTGTGGAAATCTCTTCCGGCTTAATGCTTTTCAGTCAACTTTGATCTCCCAAAATTTAAATGCAATATAAATTGTTATCTCCTGTTCTTTTATTGTTCCCTCTCATTAGAAATGTTTTCTTTTTCTCCCATTCTTTCATACTCAGTAACCCCCTTGCGTCTTAGTGACTTTATTGCCTTGCTTGGTGTGAAATGATTAAAAAAAAGTAATCCATGCTCTTTTATTCCTCTTTCTCCTTAGTAATATTTGCTTTTTTCTCATAATGTCTCCCACTTGTTATCCCCTTGCGTCTCTGACTTCATTGCCTTCTTTGGATGGGAAATGATTAAAAAACACTATGCAATACCAACACTCGTAGACACTCTGACTAGTTGCAATGAAAAGCAACTTGAAATAAAAGTGAAAAATAACCTAAAAAATCTCTGGAAATATTGCATTTACTATTCATTCAAGACAATGTTTATTTTTGCTCGTGGATTGCAATGAAAGGCAATCTAAATAAAGATGGAAGAAATGCTATTCGTAAATGAAGATGTCCGCTGAAATAATTTATAATATAATATATAATTCTGTGTTATTTCCATAGAAAGGTAAAGAAAGGTAAAGAATAAAGGATAGCCGTCAAAAACAGAAGAGAAACAAGGAAAAGGAGAGTAGATAATATGGGAAATATCGTTAGAAATAAAGAAAAGTGTGCTGAACTGTAATGTATTATCAGTACTCCTATATTGACGGTGATTGTTGGTCAATCTGCTCACGAAGGAGCCACTTGAAGCAACAGAAATGTAGTTCTACAGAAGGATGCTGAGAATACCATGAACCGAAAAAAAAAATGGAAACAAAATGGACACATATATTTAATATCAGAAACAGACAATTTCTAGGGCACATAATGAGGAATGAGGGCTTGGAAAATTTGACACTCACAGTATTTAATGAAGGCCACAAGGAGTAAAGAATAAAATAAGTGATCTAAAGCGCTTAAGTAAATAGATGGTAGAACAGGGATTAGGACAGATATATTGCATAGAGAATAACTGCATGCAAGACATGAATATATATATATATATATATATATATATATATATATATATATATATATATATATATATATATAATCCTAGTGAGCCAGAGACTACCTACCTAGCTTTCACCTAAATAGCCCCCAGAGCCAGTTTACCCAGAAGATGAATTTAGGTGAAATCTCGGTAGGTAGTTTCTGGCTCACTAGGATTATATATTTCGAGCGCCTAATTGTTTAAAAATATTTTAAACATTTCAATGACAAAGTAATTTTATAGCGATGTAATTCTGATCGTTTTTGTGGAGACATTGTTTTACTCGCTTGATATGTAATAACGGGCGCTTTAAGAAACCTTAAGCCAAGGAGAAATAGTTTTGTAAGAGATATCAGGAAGTTAAACAGGACAAAGTATAAGAATAAACACATTTGAAAGAAAGGAAAAGCGAAATAAACTAGCCGAATTATAAGGGATTCAATCCTATTTCGAAACGCACAATTCGAAGAAATAGAAGTGTAATAATCGGAAGTGCATTAGATAAAGAGGTTGAAAGGGTGCACTTACTTACTTTATCATTCAATAGTATGAATGTCTGAGAAATTTTCACTGAAAATATTCGTCCTCCGACAGGAATATAGCCTGACGTGCCTTTACCGACTGGGCCACATATGAATGTACGTGAGAGATTCATGGAAGATTGTAGTTTAAAGACAATAAAATCGACCTTGCTAACTGAATGCTCCTCTGTGGCCGAATCGGTTAAAGTCATGTCAGGCTATATGACGGTTCTGTATAGGATACAGGTTCGATTCCTGTCGGAGGACGAATATTTTCTATGAAAATTCCTCAGACATTCAGGCCAGTAAATGTTGTTTAATACTATTTATTATAAACAGAGCATTTACTTGAATATTTGTATCTATAAAAAGAACGTATAAACATAAAAAATGTCTTAAAAATAATTGTCGTACTTTGTCCATTTCATATATATATATATATATATATATATATATATAGCTAGCTAGACACTCGTATTCGAGGATACCCGTCTACTAGTGCGGCTAGCCAATCCCTATTGTAGATGTTTGATCAGGCGCATTTGTGTTTATTCAACACACACACAGGGCCCACCTGTGGTTTATATTGCAACTATGCTGCGCAGACCTTAGTTACAGTTTCTGGGAAAGAGCGTGTTATCTAGCGTGATTTAAATAAGGCCAGCATGCTCAAGCCCTCAGTGACGATAACTTGACTCCGTGCCAGCACAGCTAACGACTGCATCCAAGGGTTCAGTCTACCCATTTTCACTCACAAGGCTTGGGTTAACCTGTGGAATGGTTTTCAGGCACTTTTCAAAGGTTCCACACACTGGGATCGACTCCCTCCAGAGTGATAACATCAAGAAGTCACCTTTCTGATAAATCGACCATGGTGAGATTCGAACTCGTGTCTCGTTGTTAGAATGCGAATGTTATAACTTGGTCGCGTACCCATAGTGATTTTCCAAGCGTAACTTAGATGTGGCACAAGGCCGAAAAAAGGGAGGATTGAACTCACTACTCAGTCGTAAATGATCTAGCAAGACAAACTTTCTAACCATTACACCACGTCGAGGTGCCCACGTACAGAATAAGAGGCACATATAAGATTTAAGCGTAGATTGACGGAAAGGTCCCATCAATTTACAGTTTAATTGGCTAGATATAACCGTAATACGGCCGGCACGCTCAAGCTCTCGGCCACGATGACTCAGGACTTCGTGCTAGCATATCATCTAGAACATCTATCGACCACCCCAAGGGTTCGGTATACCCAATTTCACTCACAAGTCTTGGATCAACCCGTGGTATGGTTTTCAGACACTTTCCAAAGGTGCCGTATCGACCAATCAGATAACATCAGGAAGTCTCCTTCCATGGTGAGATTTGAACCAGGTTCTCATGGACGGAATGCGGATGTTCTAACCATTCGGTCACATACCCATAAATACACATATACATATACTAATCAATAATTATAATAAAAAAAAGGATTTTATTAGAGTAATACCCTCCATATCAGTATGGAACCGGTTGTAACTAGTTCGTAAGTAAGAAAATACTTATTATACGTATACTAATCAATAATTATGTTTTTTATTTACGGACCAGTTACAAGCGGTTTCCTCCTGATATCAAGGGTATTCCACCAATAAAATCCTTTTCTTTTTATTGTTCGCCAGAAACACGTTTCAACGCTACAATAACTAAGAGATACATTTATTAAAAAGTAATGAAAACCATTGTGAATAGAGTTTGAGGTTATTTCTTGCAACATCTCGTAAATTCATTGATATCGATTTGTCAAGTGTTAATAACATCTTTAATTTAAAGCACTCCACATATCCGACGCTATCAAGCTGGTATAAAAAAATATATATATATGAAAGGAGATGGGAAAAGGTGATAGGGTTATTTACTCCTCGATCTATTGTTTATTTTATTTGCTTTTGCTATAAATAATCAGGCAAAGCGCCTTTCCGAAGAATCTCTGACCTTTTCAACAAGCTGACTGAAAAGTCAGATCTCTCCCACCCACTTCCACCACCAATAAAAGGGAAAAAGTAATGACATCAAGTGGAATGTAATCCACGAAGACGGGAAAACAAAACAGGAGAAATATTGTCAAAACAAGTCGACAGAAAACTAAGATCGTAGTCCCTGACGTGATGTCACAGGGGAGACATTTCAAAAATGCATTGCTTCACGTGTCCTGGACTTAATTAACTGTCTACAAGGTTACACGCATCCTTTTTTCCCCCAAAGATCACACACTGCCATGAATTCGGAAACACTCTACAAAGACGTAGCTCACAGCCCATATTCAAATCATCGTCAAGAACAGATTTGAAATGATTGTGTGCCTGTAAACATTTTCTGGTAAATAACTGACGCAAAAATCGCTTGATAATGTTAACGCCACCAAAAATAAACTTTCCATAATCATCTAAGAGATCCCTTTCTGCTTTCCATCAGCATGGCTGATGCTAGCCTCCGGAAAAGAGATTCATTGCGTCTTCTCGGGCTAACATTCTCAGCTGTCATAAAGTTGAAAGACTATATTGAATCCATTGCAAGGTCAGCTGCTAAGAATATTAGTTCACTGTGACGTTCATGGTAATTTTTGTCTCCAGAATCTATCTTACATATCTATAAGTCTACGATTCGTCCATGCTTAGAATATTGCTGCCACATATGTTCCGGTGCCCCTGCTATTTATCTTGATCACCTTGATAAAATCGAAAAAAGAATCAGCAATATTATTGGTCCTGATCTGGCGGCTCGGCTTCAGCCACTTTCCTACCGCCGTATATACTAGATTGGTTCCACGCGCCTGAAAAACGTCCAATCTTCCGATCAGAGGCCTTGCTGCCGGATGTAGTTCATCGTCATATCGAGGAATCACGTTGCAAATGAACATGAACATGTCTTTTTTTTAAAAAAACAAAGCGGGTAAGCTCCTTGTGCAGGCTGATCTCAATGAGAATCTACCAGTGAAATGGATCGGACATTCATGATGATGCAGACAATGTGATGATGAAATGACCTCTACGTTCAAACGACATGACGTCTTTCTCTGGGGCTATGTGATACCCCTCTTGGTATCAAGCCAAAAGGAGAGCAAACAGAGAATCACTTGCGCGCTCGAGGCTCTTTTCCAAAACGTGATGAAGCTTGCTTGGCAGGAGATGGGCAACCGACTTGACGTGTGCCTTTTCACATGCAGTGCGCATATTACAAAATTGTGAAATAGTTCGTGAAATCTACATACCTTTGAATTCCAAAATCAAATTTTGATGAATATATCATACCTTGCTCAACAACAAGCCTGTTTAATTTCATTTACCTAAACTATCTAGTTACTCATATATATATATATATATATATATATATATATATATATATATATAGAGAGAGAGAGAGAGAGAGAGAGAGAGATACATAGATAGATAGATAAATAAATAAATAGACAATTATAAGTGCACACTATGATATATATATATATAAATATATATATATATATATATATATATATATATATATATATATATATATAACTAAGCATATAATTGGTGTATATGGAATGATTTCCAATAACCAAAAATTACTATTCTTAAAATAGTGCTCAGTACAAAGTAGAGCAGATATAATTATTTATTTAAAAAATTTATAACCTAAAGATGTTATAAAATCACTACAAAAATAGTCATTTTGTTTCAACACTCCCGGTGTCTTATTAAGTGATCACTTGATAAGACACCGGGAGTGTTGAAACAAAATGACTATTTTTGTAGTGATTTTATAACATCTTTATGTTATAAATTTTTAAAAATAAATAATTATATATATATATATATATATATATATATATATATATAGATAAGCGAATAAATACTTACTAAATTTAATATAAGGTGTAAGAGAGGTAAGAATTATATATATATATATATATATATATATATATATATATATATATATATATATATATACACCTGCGTTCTACCAACTCATCAGCGACGAATTATTATTATTGATTTAAAAGGATTTATAGGATACAGGTTCGATTCATTCCAGAGGACGTATATTTTCTATGACAATCTCTTTGACATTCAGGCTGGTAAATGTTGTTAATACTGTTTATCATAAACAGAGCATTTACTTAAATATTTGTATCTATAAAATAGAATTTATAAACATAAAAATGTCTTAAAATAATTGTCGGACTTTGTCCATTTCAAAATGGGTGACGTCATTTGTTTACATTTCGATACGCATAATAGGCAAGAACTATGATATTAGATTGGTGCAAAAACAATGTCGTTTTCTCACATAGTAACATATGTGAGAAAACGACATTATTTTTGCACCAACCTATTATAATTCAGAGTTAGGATTTATTCTTATATTAAAAAAAAATACATATAAAAAAAATAGAGCATAATATTATAATGTTTCCCAAAATACAAAACTTCCATTCCAGTATATCAGCATATCGTATTCTGATATTCAGGGTCCAACAAAAGGAGATGTCTTCAAGGCATGTATCATAACAATTCGCCTCTCTGGGTTTCTCAATGCGGTTTCGTTGGAGCAGTGAAATGTCCAAGGTCTCGCGATAATTTTCTTGAATGCGAAGAACAGAAAGATTGTTTCACGGATGGGAATCGGATGTTGATTCTAGTCACTTGGTAGATCCTGTTAAATGCAGTTAAATCAAGGATTGTCCAAGAATTTATCACGATATAGTTCAAGACGGATTTCCTTGTTCTTTGTTTTCTTGCTCTTGAAGTGAATTGGCTTAAGACAATTAGTAGAAGTAAAGTCCGCAGGCAAATCAATGAATTGATTTGATGTATTCATCCTCCTTCCATATGTAATCAAACACCTAAAACGAAGTCTTCCTAACAGCTAAAATAATCTTATATATAAAGTATAGTGTATGTGTGTTTGTGTGTGTCCAAAAAAACTCCTCCATTCCCACTGGTCCGATTTCAATGATTCATAGCTCATTCTAAAGCCCTAGAAAAGTTAGGCACAGGGAACGATTTTCTTTCAGCTCAGATTGCCAGATTATGCGCGGTTAAAAATACATATATTAATATATTATATTAGCCATTAGCTTTGCTTTCAAGGGGAGTAATTCTTATTTTCCTTTTGTATCCAAAATTGGAGCTAGCTTAAAATTTTAAGCTAGCTCCAATTTGCACGGTGTTTACTCATTCCCCCACGAGAATGAGATGTGACACAAGGTCGGATTAATGTGGGGACCCTTCGCGTGCACCCGGGCAGGGACAAAAATTCCCCTCTGCCCCGGCAACCGTCGGTTGCACTGACCTCGGTGCGAGCAACGATTCTTCCCTCTTGTGCAATGGGAGGGCGCAGACTAGGTCAGCTGTTCCCCTGGGCTGGGCACCTCTTCAGTATAATTTTCCTCAGTTGCCCCTCTGTCCTTTGACAGAGAAGCCCCTGAGCGCACTCTGTCCTGGGAGAGAGACGCAACTGAGAGATGATAAATAATGCGAAATCCCTCCAAGGAGGGATTTAGGCGCTTAAAGCTCATTATCTGTATTATATATTATCTACTTCCCGACAATATCACTCTTCAGATTTAACTAATTTGCATATTTTGTTTTTCAAAAAGTTTATTTCATTAATTACTGTCTTTCATTATTGTTCTTTTATTCGAGGATTGTTTTGATTTTCATATCAAAAATAGTTCGGTTTAGTCTTATATAGTGCAGAAATGTGTTTGAAATTTGCATTTTACTTGGCCTTCAAGAAGTCGGCATCTATTTTTAAAACTTTCCTTAACTATAACAAGCCAATTTATGAATGAAATGTTCATTTAAAGTTTTTGTTTCAAAGATTTCAAGTAGTGAATATATCTTGCTTAGTGAAACGATATGGTTAATGAAGAATAAAAAAAGAAATGTTTTATTAACAACGTTTAGGCGAAAATTGACTTCACAAACATTTGTGACGACGTCTGCACATGTTACTGGAAGTGTAATCGATTCAATCGATAAAAAAATTATTTGTCAGCTAACAAGAAAAACATTAACTGTTGAGATTTTGTAAAATGCAATAATGATTTCTTCAGATTTCTCCCAACTTCAGCAATCTATATTCCTTTCGGGAAAACGCGTTTGTTTCGTTCGTTCGTGCGCAGTGCTAATAATTCTAACTTTCTAAGGGGGCACTTTATATGTGGATTCTGACAGCTGCCGATACTATAACCCAGAAGCCAATGCACTCTGACTTCTTTGAAGCCCTGTCAGTGAACATTAGAGAACAAGTCTACTCCGGGTAACAAACAGCTCTCTAGAACTTGATATTTCTCGATTACTTTCAGTACCTGAAAGGAGACCGTATTGATTTGAATGAGGATTATTGCTACCGATTAAAATATCTAGAGCGCCCAGTGGAAAAAAATGGATATATCCTAAGTTCTCTACTTAGAATTATCAGCGAGTTAGCGAAATTTAATAAAAAAAAAAACAAATCTTTTTAGCGTCAAAGTAATTAGTGAGGTGAACGCTGATCGAACTCCGTTGTACAAAAAGCTGATTTTACCACACCTAAGGGATAAGGATTAGGGAAAGATGCCTTCCAAAAGCTATGCACAGTACTAAGAAACAGGAACATTTAGAGAATAGATTACTGATCTATTATACAATATCAATCACCATGTATGACAGTGAATGCTGGGCAATGTCTTTATCGGTGAAGTAAAAAATGGAGGGTACAGAAACAGAGGACGGAAAGTGAGACACTGAAATACGAAGGCGTATTGGTATAGCTAAAGATGCCTTCCAAAAGCTAAGCTGAGTATAAGGAAATAGAGATATATTCCTAGAAAACAAGAAAAAGTCTACTCAAATGGACGTGATATCTATTCACTTTTATTGCAGTGAGTGATGAACAATCTCCCCAAAGATGAAGTGGCTTGAAGACACAGAAAAGTAATTCTGCAGAAGGATACTGGGGATACAATGTTCGTAACATGTGAGCAACGATGAAGTTTTAGAGAAAATGGAAAGAAAAAGGAAACTTGTACTTAACATCAAGAAGTGACAGTTGAAATTTCTAGGGCACATAATGAGGAAAGACGGCTAGGTAAATCTGATACACATACGACGGATTGAGGAAAACAGCGCATAACCTACTTACTGAGCTTGATGGATGGCGGAAGAAGTTGTAGGAGAAATAACAAAAAGGCAAAATTTATTAAGTGCTCCAAAAGACAGGAAAGTATGGAGAGTCATTATGGCGGGACACGAAACAAAGAAGAACAAGTAGTAGTAGTAGTAGTAGTAGTAGTAGAAGAAGAAGAAGAAGAAGAAGAAGAAGAAGAAGACGACGAAGAAGAAGACGACAAAGAAGAAGCAGACGAAGAAGACGAAGAAGTGGACAAAGACGAAAAGGAAGGATGAACAAAAAGAAGAAGAAGAAGAAGAAGAAGAAGAAGAAGAAGAAGAAGAAGAAGAAGACGAAGAAGAAGACTAAGAAGAAGACAAAAAAGAAGACAAAGAAGAAGATGACGATGAAGAAGACGACGACGACGACGACGGAGAAGAAGAAGAAGAAGAAGAAGAAGAAGAAGAAGAAGAAGAAGAAGAAGAAGAAGAAGAAGAAGCTAGTAGGATTTCATGATGCCGTCATTGACTGCACATGTAGCATTTGCATTTCCCTTTCTATCAATTTCAGATGTGCCCTATTGGAATCAGATCCGGTGACACTTCAGCCCATTTTAATAAAGAAAACACATTGTAATGTTCTATTTGATATGTGACATGGTGCGTTGCACTGCTGAAGTTGATCACCAAAAATTACCGCTTTTAATCAATCGAAATGACAAGATAGACTGCAACATTTAAACGATTTGTTATTGTTGCCAAGAGACAGAATATATTCCAAGAAAATAACCAACATAGCATTACATAACCAGAACCATCAGAGCTGAACCATTTATACAACTCAGGAGGGAACCTTCTAAGACTTTATAACAAGTAATGGAACTTTCCAATAATTTGTAAGGCTGGATGGGAAATTTCCAATAATTTATAAGGCAAGATGGAACTTTTCAATACTTTACAAGGCAGTATGGAACTTTTCAATAATTTGAAAGGCAGAATGGTGGTACCTTTCTAATACTTTACAAGGCAAGATCGAACTTTTCAATACTTTATAAGGCATTATGGAACTTGCCAATAATTTATAAGGCAAGATGGAACTTTTCAATAATTTACAAGGCAGTATGGAATGTTTCAATAATTTGTAAGGCAGTACAGAATTTTCAATAATTTACAAGGCTGTATGGAACGTTTCAATAATTTACAAGGCAGTATGGAACTTTTTAATTATTTTCATATCGATCACGACAAATTCTGGCCCTTCCATCCATTTCTCGTCACCCAATTCGGATCGATTTCGTAGCTCGATCCGAATCTGATCGTCCGAAGTAAAGCATTACCAAGTTTTTCCTGTTCAAAATTTTGTGTTCGCTAGCCTCTGTTTGTCGTGCTTATCTGACAGTAGCAGCACCAGTATGGTCTGTTATTGCTCATTCTTTCTTTAATCAATTCACCCCAAGCAAGGGAACAATCCCACTAAGGCGCAAGAGAATGAAAAGATTTTAGAAGCTGCCGCGAACTCAATCCTAAACAGGAAACAAGTGATAAAACCCTACTCATGATGACTGATTGCTCTCTGAAAGAGGCGCCTGTCTTGAACGTCTGTTGCGATTAAATATCACCCCAGATCTCGCGGAATTCATATAGAGGATCCATTGCTTAAAGCTGCTGGAATTAAATGGTCAGTTCCTTCTAATGCTGCAAAGCGTATTTGATTCCTGCCCTGCTCTATCTTTACAAGTCAGATCAAGTTGGATTACTTCGATATTCGGAACTAGAGCTGCCAAATCCTCGTTTCTTATTCTCCACTTCTTTCCCTCTAGAGGCAACCTCACAAATTTATCCGTAACCTATAACTATCTATCTGGCGTATGTTTTGACCAGATTTTATACTCGGTTTCACTAGTTCAGGCTTTCACATCTAAGGCCCATCATGCTGCGTTCACAGGTTCGAATCCTCATCGTTCCCTTCCTATTCATTTATTAAAAATGAAGTTGCCCACATAGCCTTTTTTTTTCATTCCAGAGCCGCTACATTGCTTAGCAGACTCCTGGGGGGGGGAAATAGTCATTAATCTTAAAAATCTAAGAAGTGTTAACGTCTAGGATCAATCTTTATCTCTCCTACATATCTTCATTATCAGTAATTACTACCCATCACGCTCTTACGTCCAGAAATCAACTTCATCCAGTATTCATCTCCCACAGTGGTCCTTAGGCTTTCTATTGTTTGAATTATTTAATGAAAAAATAACATTAAAGAAGCTGTTTTAAGCGGTGTCAATAGTGTGGACACCGTAGGAAAGCTTTAATCACTACCACAAACTAAATGATCTCAAAAACATATGCCCACCGAAGTTAAGCAACGTCTAGTCTACTAAGTATCTAAATGGGTGACCGCTTGGAAATACCACATACTGTAAACCTGGATGTGCGGGTGGCGTAATAGATCCACCTCTTCTCTCTCCAACTATAGGATAATTAGTAAAACTTGAATCACTAACCATTATTATTTTTTAAAATCTTACAATCTAAAAATATTATCTTACTTTCAATAACCTGAAAAAGGGTCGACAAGCCGTAGAAAACGAATCAATCGATTAATGAACTACTGGTTAGCTGCACATGCGTCTCTTTAAGATTTAATTCCATTATCTTGAATACAAATGCATAGAAAGTAATGTGGCCATAAAATTAGGGATCAGTTCATATATTGATTGTAAAATAGAATTGATTCCCCATTCTATATCCACTATACTTTCTTGCATATCAAATTCTGATTAGATATGGACTCCTCTCTTCTCCCTTCAGCTATGGGTTAATTAGTAAGCCCATCACTAAAGCATTATTATCTAAAAATATCTTACAATCTAAAAAATTTTTCCGGCTTTAAATAACCTGAAAAGGTTTGATAAGACATAGAAAACGAATCAATCAATCAAAATACTGATTAGCTACACAGGCATGTATTTTAGATTTATTTACATTATCTGGAATAAAAATGCAGAGAAACTAATGTGGCCACAGAGTGGGTGATCAGTTCATATATTGATTGTAATAGAGAATTAACCCTCCATTTTTAGATCTTCTATAATTTCGTGTTTATCAAATTCTGATTAGGTATGAATCCATCTCTTGTCCCCTCAGCTATTGTTTAATTAGTAAGACTATCGCTAAACCGTTATTATTTAAAAAAAAAAATTCTTACAATCTAAACATTTTTTGTGGCTTTAAATAAACTGCAAATAGTTGATAAGCCGTAGAAAACGAATCAATCAAAACAGTTCAGTTCACTAGTAATTAGTATTTTTTCATTGTAAATTGGTATGTCAATTACGACAGCGGAAAATATATCTGAAATATTTAAATTACTTACAAATTGGGACAGAGGAGAGGACCTACTCTGAATTAATTACGGACACCCAAACATGATTAAGAAAAATATTTTAAATACATCCGTATTAAGCTTGTGAATTTCTGCTTGTTCATAAAATGATTTTGTCTGTCGCAATATTTTTTTGCAAATATTTCCTTTTTGGTGTTTTTAGTGTTATTATTTTATTTTCATCATATTAATATCTTTCCGAAAACAAATACGTCATCTGTTCGCTGCCGTCAGTGTAATTAACGGAGGTAAAAGAATTTATTCTAAGTTCACAAAGAAAGAATGATCAGTTTATCTGTCTGCATCTCAAGATGAGAATGTCTTAGACTTTCTGATCTCTGTTGAAAAAAAATAAAATCCTGCAAACTGCGGGAAATTGATTTCAAATTTTTGCTACATGTTCATTTTTATTAATTATTATTGAACAATTATTAGATAAAATACTTACCAAAGTTGTGTTACAAACGCATCTATTTTCATAGAAATCACTTTATCCAAAACCAACTCTAAGAGGTATTGGTTTTGTCAGGCTATCTTGCCCTAGACCTTTCATCTCTGCTATGGTTGTAGAGGCATCCTTATGACGTAACGGGTTACGAAGCTCAAGGTCGAGAGAATTTTGCTGAAATATTACTTAACATGATAGAAATTCAGGCAAAAGAATTGGTAAATAACTGATAAATTCATGACTAAGAATGTGAAGAAAAAAAGAATCACAGAAAAAAGGTTACTCTTTTTTCTGGCTTTAAGTCTAACATTTAATTCCAGTAAACCACTTTGAATAATTTCCGCAAAGCTTTGATACATGTTTGCATGTTGCAACCCGAGGACAGATTTGGTTATTCTGAATATTCCTAGACTGAATTAACCGTCGAGAAGAAAAAAAAAACAAACTTCCAAATCATCATTAAAATAATCGATATTGCACGACGTGAATGATTTTTTTGATTAGATTCCTCAAATCGAGAATGTTCCCGCCCAAACGAATTAACATTTTCATTAGGAAATTATTTTAGGTTATATTTCGATTAGTATAAAGCCAAGATGGCATTCAGATTTCGGATCTCATAATAAATCCATTTTCTTCGCCAAAGTCAATATTATCGAGGGATAATATTACTGTTCTGAGTAGGAGGGAAGGATGTAATGTATTTTGAATTTTATGTTTATTAATCTGGTAGATTTCATCACTTTAAATGCTATCTTTGGTGGATACTCGTATTTGAGTAGATGCTCTGTTTATGTACTTTGCCTTGAAAAATCGGGAGACGAAATGCGTTGGCAAAAAAAACAAAAACAAAAACAAGAAACAAAAAATAAACAAAAAAAATCAAATATTTTTTCCAATTATCATCTTATATCAATTTGTCTGGACCACAGAAATGATGTCGGAATTTAACTATATTGTCAACATGGAAAGAAAAAAATACTCTTAGTATAAAGGAAACTTACATTAATCAGAAAGAGGCTTACGCAGAAGCGTCTTTCTGTTTGGATTTGGAATTTTTAATGTAACTATAACAAAACGACAAACAAAACATTTCGATTTCATTTTTGCCTTGAAAAAGTCGGAAGACGAAACCCGTCGGCAGATTTTTTTCTTATACCAATTTGTCTTGTCTACAGATTTGACCTGGGAATTTAACTATGCATATATATATATATATATATATATATATATATATATATATATATATATATATATATATATATATATATATTATTGTGAGACCGGAAACTACCTACACAGTAGACTCTTCCAGGCCTATATTAAGTAGGCGACATAGCACTCTACAGAGAGTGACATAGAGAGACAGTGAGAGTCTCGTACGACTACCAGTGTTGGACACTAAATTATAGTAAGCTCTGCTTACACTATCTCTATAACGTGTTGTTAATATATCTTTCTTACATCTAATCCGTGTTCCGTGTTTTACTTCTGTGGGCCCAACTTTGGCACCCACATCATATATATATATATATATATATATATATATATATATATATATATATATATATATATATATAATGTGTGTGTGCTGTGCACCCCCACCTATAAAATATCTAACGATACTAGTTTAACTTAGCTTGAAGCAATTTCAATGGAGATTATTTTATGTCGAGAAGATGGCATTATGAAATATGCAAGACGAGTTCAACACTCTGAAAGAGTGAAATAACACCATGAATCCAAGTTCACATATCATATCCTCTCACAGATCTGGAAATATGCGGCTGTACGCCACTGATGAAAAATAAATAAACAAAAGAAGATATATACATATGTAGACTGTAAGAAAGAATATCAAAAACAGGTGAAATGATTCAATTTCATATCTGAGAAAGACAACAGGAAATTAAATTTCTGGTAGAAGCCAAGAGTTTTGCGTCGTATGCAAAAATTAATATTCATTCTCATCGCTGTCTTGGCTCTAATCTTTTTTATCTAGTGTTCAGATGATACTAGACTAAAATGGATCGTGTCTGATCTCTGGACTATTTTTTCAGTGCATTAAAAGGTCACTGAACCTCGAACCTCTTTTGCCTTAATTTTTCCGTTAAACTTTTGTCATCTCTCATTGAATCTAACCGTGCATTTTGTATCTTCTTGCTGTAACCACATGAAAATTGATCAATCGGTTCTCGTTTTCCTTTGAGGTACGGTCCAAATTGTCTGATCCAAGTAAGATCAGTCTTTCAAAAAGCACCACCCTATTCAAGAGTATAATCTATCACCTGTTACAAGATCCAGTGGAATGGGTATATTTTTATCACTATACATATACGTATATATTGCATGGAAGAAAAAATAACCTTTTTACTGAAGTGGGATAAATTTCCTATTTAGAATTGTTTTGTTACTCAGTCATCTTCTCTGGATAACGTTCTCGCCAGACATGAAATTGAAAAGACTAGGTCAGCTGCTCGGAAAATTGGTTCATTGTGTTGTGCTAAATAATATTTCTTGTCAGAATCTATCTTACATATCTATAAGTCTACCATTCGTCCATGCTTAAAATATTGTTGCCACATATGGTCTTGAGCCCTTTGATAAAAACGAAAGAATCATCATTTATTATTCTCTCTCTATAATAATGTTTTCCATTTCTCATATTCTCTCACCACTCAGCAATTCCTTGCCTCTCAAAGATTTAGTGGCTTTAAACAATACTAATTCATCGAAAATAATCCATGCTTAGAATATTGCTGCCAGATATTGGCGGATCAACTTCAGACACTTTCCAGCTGCCGTGATAATACCTCTCTATGACTTCTCTATAAATACTTTCATGGTAATTGTTCAGATTAGTTCTTCTTTTAATTTTTTATTTTATTCGCCTCCCCCTAGAGATAATGAATTGTACATATGGGGACTAATTAGGACTTTCATAGAGACATTGAGGTATTATGGTGGATGTAGTATGTAAGGTAAGTAAGAATGTATTATTTTAGTGTAAGGAATATTGTGGTATGTTTTGGGCCAGTCCTTGTGGCTAGTTAAGTTTATTATTAAGACAGAAGAAGACTGCCCTTTTTTCACACTCCCCATTTTGGCCTTGTGCCATATTTTGTAAATTTTACAAATAAATATCGCTCTTCGTCATGATATCTAGACTTTATGAATTTTAGCGCACTTCTATACTGACGTGAAGATCTCATCAATTTATTACTATTCATCCGTGCTTTGCATATTGCTGCCACATATGGCATGGTGCTTCTGTTATGTATTTAGATGTTCTTCATAAAATCCAAATAAATATCTGCAATGTTATTGGTATTAACCTGGCAAATCAGTCTCAGTCCCGTTTCCACCACCGTAACGTAGCTTCGCTTTGCTTTTTCTATAAATAGTTTCATGGAATTTTTTGTGATAAAGTTTCCTCTATGGTACGCAGACTTTATGAATTTAAGCGCTGTACTAGATTGGCGGCTAGGTCCCATCATTTTACAATTGAAATTTGCTAGATTAAACCGTAGATTATATGCTAACCATTGCCCTTCATGCTTGTAGAATCCTCTTCCTACTTCTTGTTTGCCAGTCATGTTCAATATTCAAAAATTTAAATACAATATCAATCGTTATCATTTTTGTGGTTTTAGTTCAGTAATCCATGGCTTCTTAGTGGCTTTATTGCCTTGCTTGGTGGGAAATGATTAAAAAAAGGAATATCTGTTCTTTTATTAATCTCTGTCCATAATAATGTTTTCCCTTTCTCATCTTCTCTCACCACTCAGTAATCCATGGCTTCTTAGTGGCTTTATTGCCTTGCTTGGTGGGAAATGATTAAAAAAAGGAATATCTGTTCTTTTATTAATCTCTGTCCATAATAATGTTTTCCCTTTCTCATCTTCTCTCACCACTCAGTAATCCATGGCTTCTTAGTGGCTTTATTGCCTTGCTTGGTGGGAAATGATTAAAAAAAGGAATATCTGTTCTTTTATTAATCTCTGTCCATAATAATGTTTTCCCTTTCTCATCTTCTCTCACCACTCAGTAATCCCCTGACTCTTAAAGATTTCATGGCTTGAAACAATACTATTACGTTGGTGCAAAAATAATGACGTAATAATGTCGTTTTTTGACCTTAAAAAATACGTCAAAAAAAGACATTATTACGTCATTATTTTTGCACCACCCTAATAATTCATCAAAAACAATCTATGCTTAGAATATTGCTGCCAGATATTGTCCGGTGCTCCAGATATATCTAGAGATCCTTGGTAAAATCCAAAGAAGAATCAGCAATATTATTAGTCCTGATCTGGCGTCTCGGCTTCAGTCACTTTCCAACAGCCGCAAAATTGCCACTCTGTGCCTTTTTTTTATAAATAATTCCATGTGAAATGTTCAGATGAGCTCCATTCTATGATACGTAGACTTTAAAAATTTAAGCGCAGAACTCAACTGGTGACATGATCTCGCCAATGTATTGTTGGACTGGTTAGATGTAACCGTAAATTCTATGTTAATACCTTCTTCTCTCGCACTTCTCGCTTGTGGAACTCTCTTTCGGCTCCATGTTTTTCAGCCAATTTTTAATCTTCTAAAATTTAAATGCAATGTCAATCACTATCTGCTGTTCTCCTGATTACTCTTCTTTTGTTCTCGCCCCTTAGTAATGTTTCTGCTTTCTCGTATTTTCACAGCCAGTAACCCCTGGTGTTTTAGGGACTTTGCTTAAGTTGAATGCTGTTAAAAAGAAGTGAACCTTTGTTCTAGAGATGACATATATCTACTTAATAGCGAAATTAGACATCTTCACACAGGAATTATTCAGCATCCATTAGCCACATAAATCGGTTTAGACATTTATAAAACACAAAGCTTAGCATGGAAATGGCGGGTCAAACATTAACCGGCGATCGAAATTTAATGCAAGGTTAGCAGATATGTTTTTCTATGGGAGAATGGTAACGAGACGTTTCCTTATATGATACCATTCGGCATTCAATGGCCGAACAGTAAGTACCACTCGAGTTATGCTTTTCTTCACTCCCTAGACATCATGCTGGGATCAAAGTGTAGTAACTGTTCTTCTCATCACTAATGGTAATAATAATATTAGCTGTTTCCTTATATGGAAACATTCACATTAGATTGACCGAACAACCAGTGCCACTCGAGTTATGCTTTTCTTCACTCCTTACACATCCTACTGGGATCAAAGTGTAGTAACTGTCCTCCTCATCTCTAATGGTAATAATAATATTAGCTCTTTCCTTATATAGTAATATTTCATATTCATTGCTCGAACAGCATTTTCTACTCTCGTTTAAAATTCATAAAATAATTTTGCAAATACAAAAATGTGGCCCAATGTGAAAGGATAAAGGAAAGTTCATCAGAACAATTACCATGAAAATATTTATAGAAAAGGCATAGGAAAGCAACGTTACGGCGGTGGAGGGAAGGAGGGAAGTGTCTGAAGCTTAGATGCTAGATCAGGGTCAATAACATTGCAGATACTTCTTTATAATTCATATGTGCTTTTAAAATGGCTTTGCAAATGAAGCAATAAAGTTTCAGGAAAGTTAATCTTTTTATGTTTCAGTTTTTTCAAATTCTTAAATCCATAAAGTCTAGGTACCAAAGAGGAAATCTCATGGAACCAATTACTGTGAAATTATTTATAGAAAAGACACAGGTAAGCTTCGTTTCACCGGTGGGAAAGAAACTGATTTTATATTGAATATAAAATTACCCGTGCCTTGATAATTCTAAGTATCATTTCCAGGGATTTCGTAAATTTTAATTTGTACATTTTTAATTGGTGCTATATATCCTTCTGTAAACTTGTGTTGTATTCTGCTTACTGAAGTGTGAACTAATTTTTAAATGTTAATTCGATTTTAGATATTTTAGAAACCCTAATTGTCCAGTCTCTCCTTGTGTTGCAGGGGGTCATTTAACCCTAACCTGACGTTGTAATGTAATATTGAAGAAGAGAAATTTAAGATACTTTTTTCTTGATTTTCTCACATGCCATTTAAATGATAGAAATCGTCATTGACACATTGTCCATTGTCTTTTTGTTGGCTTCACTATACTGACTTGACCTTGGTTTGTAATATTAAAGAAAGGGAAGTCCTGTCTTTTTTCACATCAATGACAATTTCACAGGATTTAAGGCCATTTATTACGTTTTTTTATTTCACTGCTTGAATGAATATTTCACGTACTCCCTTGAGAAATCAACTACTCCATTATTTCTGCTGCAGTTTGATATTAGGTTGTTGCAAAAATAATGACGTAATAATGACGTTTTTTGACGTTAACAAATACGTCAAAAACGACATTATTACGTCATTATTTTTGCAACAACCTAATACAAACTGCAGCAGAAATAATGGAGTAGTTGATTTCCCAAGGGAGTACGTGAAATATTCATTCAAGCAGTGCAATAAAAAAACGTAATAAAGGGCCTTAAATCCTGTGAAATTATCATTGATGTGAAAAAAGACAGGACTTCCCTTTCTGTCATTATTTTTGCACCAACCTAATACAAATCAATGCAGGGAATAAATCAAGGTTAATTGTGAAGCGTAATTGGCTAAAATGCCCAACAAACGGAAGTGACAATGTTTCCAATAACAAATAAGAATTTGAAGAACAACAACAAAGCAAAATAATACTGAGCAAACAATATACACCCTTGCCCAAATTAATTGAAACAAAACGAATAATTCCATTATTATTTTTTTTTTCGTATTTTTCCAATGAAACATGACCCAGTGCACATGTTAGTACTTCGTATATCCATTCCACGAATTCGTTCCTTGAAGATTGACCACAGATTCTCGATTGGATTTAAATCAGGTGTGTTTCCGTGCCGGTCTATAGTACGTTGATTTGCTTACTGTTAAGGCTTGTTAATGTGTTCATGCAGCGTTACAATTTTCGTACGTTTACTTGGAGTAATGTCCATCGCAGACAATGTGCGTAGGACAACTTATCGACAGTCGAGAGAGTAGTGTCTGGGTATGATAAAAATCTGATGCAATTACGTATGACACAATATTTTTCAGGGCCAAACAAATTTCATATTACCGCACACCACTGCAAATGACCTAATCTGAAGAAAAAATCGAAATTCATTGCATCTTGCTACTCCAGTGGGTCCAAAACTGACCGTATAGTGAAAGAAAGGAAACTAAAACAGTTGTTTCAATTAATTTGCACAAGAGTGTATCTCCAAATATAAAATAGACAAAGCATCAATAATAAGGTGAAAAGAATGGTGTCCACAAAAGCGATACAGTCAAATAATTGAAACTTTCTGCTTTCATGAAAAGAAAGAACAAAATATGGCCTATTTTTAATTGGTTAGGAAGATATCCCAGCATGCATCTGTAGGACATGTCTATAGGTGTTGGTAGGGAGTATTCTTAGCAGTAATTCCAACTCGAAACCAACAAAAATAATTATCACCCACTAGAAAATTTAGCAATCATGTGTTTATATAAAATTTATTAGGTTGAAATAGATCATATCTAAGTAAATATCAGCAACTTAAATTCTTCAAAAGACATTATAAATAATAAACTCTTTATTTACTGTATTATATGTCTCTCTTCAGATCATGGTATTATCAACGTTCGAACTCAGTGTGCTATCCGAACTGCATCTGAGTTCCATCCATGGGAAGGGATCAGATTTGTTTTAATCATTTCACCCCAAGCAAGGCAATAAATCCACTAAGACACAACGGGTTAAAAGAAGACAGAGCAAAACGATTAACAATGGATTTGAATGTATGAAAATCAAACTTGAACCGAAATCCGGAAGAGAGTTCCACTAACAAGAATTGTGAGAAGTGCAACTACAGAAAATCTTACCGTAGAACTTACGGTTATAACTAGACCATTACATTTTTAAATGGTGAGACCTGGCCGCCAATCAAGAACGTCGCTTAAAATCATAATGCCTAGTCATCATGGAGGAAATTTAATTACCATGAAAATATTATATATTTTGTCGTTGAGAAAGGCACTGAAACTGAGATGCCTAGTCTGGACCAATAATAATACTGATTGTTTTGGGGATTTTATCAAGGATCTCTAAATATACAGCAGAAACACCAGATAATATGTGACAGCAATATTCAAAGTATGGACTGATAAATATGCTAGATAGATTCGGTCGAGGAAAACTATCTAGCACGACTCAGTAAACAAACATTTCAAGCAATTGATTCAATATTATCTTTCCAATTCATGCCAGCGGTAATCTTTAGACACAAAAAACACATCTGTCATGGTGATGAAAGGGAGAATAGGATCACTCAGACGATTAATAAAGCTGTTTAGAGGAAATACATATTATACTAACTCAAAACAGGAGATGGGCAGTCTCTCAGATATTATAGACGAGAATTTAAGGTCTGTATTCTGGACCGCAAAATAATATATAAGTTTATAACTGTCACCTTTCTCCTTTTATTTCTACTCTTCTTTCTCCACTGATTTCATCGGGACAACTGTTGGTAATCTTGGAGATCGAAATCCTCCATTCAGTTTTTTTATTGTCACCTTTCTTCTTATTCCAAAGTCTCAATTAGAGCTTGGTGTTAGTGATAATTACTGTTTGGTTTGGTCTGCTTTTTTAAAGGCATATCGACTCCTTATGGGTCATTTAATGCCGATATTTTATTTTCTTGTGAGCTTTGGTCATTTTCTTTTTTCAAATTATATTGCTGGTAATGTTTTTATTTTTTTTTTTACCATGAAAATGTACTGCTGGTAAGTTTTTATAATGTATTTTTATATATTCATGTTTTAACCCCATTTTTGGTGTTCACTATTTGCCTATAGTTGGGTCCCTAACCGGTGCTACCACAGTGGGTCAGGGTGAACCAGGGAGCAACATCAATTAAGAGGTGGTTCCACGCTTCCGATCAGAGGCACTGCGAACCACTTTGCTTATTCGTTACATTCAAGATGCCAATATTGAAAACATGTCCACCTTTTCGTCACTCCAATATATTTGGGAGAAATTTGCCATTTTGAGATTGGCACTTTTTTTTCTGATCCGTCAAGCTTATATATTTATTTATTTATTTTTTACCAGAATTGATTCAGGATTAAATTTCAATAATCCCTTGCTTATTGTTAAATTCATTTCCCTTTATGTAAATTCCAGTTTTTACCATTCTTTCCTTATTCTTGTCTTTCTGATAAAATCTGCGACTCCTGATCTGCATTCATCCGCTCCAGTGTATCTACACCCAGAATACTTTTTTCTACAATTGGTCAAGAAATACAAACCATTGCTGAAGACAGAAGGTAACGAATGCGTTGGCTGTATGCAGAGAACGGTTGATCATCGTCTTGAAGATGTTAAGATTATAGTGATTAGAGAAGTATTTTCCTGGAAGTCTGTTCCACAACAGAAGTGGCTACATGAGAATAGAACTCCTTACTAATGGAATACAAAGAGAATGATTCGGCACTTCATACGTGGAATAGCAGTTTTTAGTCATGTAGCTCTTAACTGATGCAACTAAGGAATGAAGCTCATCAGGAGGTTTTCTATGGAACTCTCTTCCAAATTCTTGCTTTCCAGTGAACTTTGATCTTCAAAAATATAAATTTCACGTTAATCGTTATCTTCTGTCTTCTTAATTCTTGTTCTTTTATTGTCCTCTCTCCTTTTTAATAGTATTTTTTATATTCTCTTTATGGAAATAGCGATAGTACTCTTCTTCTTCCTCCTCTTCTTCTTCCTCCATCTCTTCCTCTTCTTCTTCTTCTTGTTCATTTTCTTTCTCTTCTTTCACCTCCTCTTTTTATTCTTCTATTACTTCCTCTTTCTCTTCATCTTCCCTACTTCTTCTTATTCCTTATCCTCCTCTTCTTCCTTTTCTTTTTCCTCTTCTTTTTCTTCTTCCTCCTACTCTTCTTCTTCTTCTTCTTCTTCTTCTCATGAGCCAGATCAGACCAAAAAATGGATTATTCCTGTCATATCCGATTCAGGGTGAAATCAATTGATTTTGGAACCTTGACTTATCTAATCTCCTATATATGTAATGATTTCTAAATAAAGTCGTTATAGACGAGAATAGACTTGAAGCGAAGGTGATTCTCCTGAGAAATTTTTATCAACATTAGATTTTAACGCTCTACTTTTGGTTCGATGTATAAGTCTTCTTTATATTTTTATTTTAACTAAAACTTCATCATTGTTCACATGTTTAGTCTATGATATTCTCATCATCCTTCGGTAGAACAACATTTCAGTTTCCCCATGTCTCTTCTTCATCGTTGATGAGATTCTTCATCATTCACTTCCTATAAGAGCGGCCAATATTACATAACAATTCACTACTATTTTCTTTTCCTGTTTCTTAATACTTTGCTTAGCTTTTGTAAGACAACTTTCGATATTCCAGTGCACTTTCCCTGTCACATTAGCATCCTCTGTTTAAAAATAGATATTCCTGTCATATTTCATTTTTTGCATAACTTATGAAATGAATTCTTCTATTGACTCTTTTAACGTTCACTATATTCCATGCTAATTTTTTCTCCTTGAACACGTTTAACATTTTATGTTAGTATTAGGTTGGTGCAAAAATAATTTCGTTTTCTAACATATGTTACTATGTGAGAAAACGAAATTATTTTTGCACCAACCTAATATTTTCCCGAAAACTTCTTCACTACTCGCATAATTTAGCCATAGTGTTCTCAACATTTCTCAGGAGAATCAGCGTCGCTTCGAGTCTCTTCTCATCTATAACGAATTTTTCCAGCATTCATTGCATATATCGGAGATTAAATAGCTCAAGGTTCCAAACACAATTGGCTTCACCCTGAGCCGGATATGGCAGCAATAATCCATTTTTGGTCTGATCTGGTTCTTGTAAAGATTGATCATGGCAAGAGGGATAATCTAGTTTCAGGAGGGATACAATGAATTGAACGACTTCTTGGGGCAATTGAGATATTTTAATTTTCATCTTTCTTTATGTGGTTCAGTTCAATGATCCCCAGGGATTTGATGTAAAAATACACCACACGAAGAAGACAGCAAGCATTCCGTTTTTGTTATGCCTCATTTAAATTACAGCGTTCATTGGATATATTCTTGGTGTAATGGTTAGCAAGCTTGCCTCGCTAAAGCAGTTACAAGTGAATAGCGAGTTCGATTCTCGCTGAGTGCCCCCTACTTTCGGCCTTGTGCCACATCTGAGCTACGTTTAGAAAATCAGGGCACCTCTCTGTTAGCTATCTTATCTCTCTAGAACAAATGCGACTGACTAGTGAGTTCGATTCTCGCTGCGTGTCTCCTACTTTCAGCCTTGTGCCAAATCTAAGCTACGCTTGGAAAATCAGGGCACCTCTAGGTGGTGTAGGTGTTAGCTATCTTGTCTCGCTAGAACAAATGCGACTGAGTTGTGAGTTCCATTCTCGCTGGGTGTCTCCTACTTTCGGCCTTGTGTCACATATGAGCGGGGCTTAAAAACAAATTTACTGCCATATAATATGCAACAGTTTCTTAAATCTAACTGTATTAAAAAATATGACTTCCACTAAATCAGAACATAATACACGCATCAACGCCTCTATTCTCTCAGCAAAAACATGTATATACAAAAAACTGAGTATCATCCAGCGTATATCCAAATATGAAGGTGGAATAACGGGCATTATAACTTTATTACAAAAAGCAAAAACAAAAAAAAAAAGAAGAAAATTCAATGTCGACATTAAATGACCCATAAGCTGTTTATGTACCTCTCAACAAACAGATGAATCAATCAACAAATATTCGAACACTTTTTATTTTAACGAAAGTTACATCCAATATTTCTATTTGATTTTTGTATTTCTATCAAAAAACATCAGCTTCCAGACCAAGTCTGAGCTGTAGAAATCCCTGGTCTAAACCCTCCTCATCTACCTGTGTCAGACTTGGACAAATAGTTTTGTATATTGCTGCTGGGCTCGAATAAGGCGAGGAAGACTTATATATAAAAATATATAATTATCCTTATTGTTCGACTTGCGGCGAATGGGTAACGTGAGTGGGGATTACAGAGGTTAGGATTGAGCACACATGAATTGACGGAGACAAATCTTCGGTGAACCTCTAGCCAGCTTCTGTGTCCAGATCAAGAATCGGACCGGTTAAATAATATTTAGACAGCCACGCCTTCATCAATTATGTCGCCAACGCAATTTCCGGTGGTCACGCCTCTTCCGTCCATGTGACCACGCAACTTTGTGTGGCCACGTCTCTTCCGGCATGTGCCCTCGCAAGCACACATATCCTTTCGCTCAGGACACCTGTGCGCCCTGTTTATTTTAGCGACAGGATGCATCTCCTGTTTATGCTATCACCAGTTCCTATTTTCGCTCAGTCTCTGATGCAGCGGAAGTAAGGTCAAAGGTCTTCCTCAACCAATATCCAACATTAGCTGAGATAAGAGTAAAGACACAGTGAAGGGTAGAGGACCGCTTGCTGCCACGCGAAAAGGAAGACACGCCCATTCATCGCTTTCAACATGACTCACCTCTGCTTTGCTAGTATACAGCAGAAGGTTACAACCGGAAAAAGATTGGCCTACTGCTACAAGGGTCTCGTGGTTTTTATTTCGTGGATAACGATCTGGCCAAAGACTTATCTTTTTAAGCCACAAGTGTTTAATTGGAAGAGGCTGCGCTTTGAGAACCAACCTTGTGTCTGGTCTGAGCTGCAACGCTACACCAGGCGTTCGAGAACAAATATTTGAGAATGACACACACACACACCCGAATCTTCTGCCCGGAGCAAAAACCAATAGTTCTGTACGGAGGAAGGTCGAAAGTCTCTTGGACCGAGCTTCAGGAATGGCATGGTTTGGCTACGTCAGACGACGTGACAGCCTCTGCCAGACCATTACGCAAGGCACTTTTGAAGGCAAACTCATGCGGGGACGGCAACGCAAGAGCGGACGGGCATGATCCTTTGTGTGTATGTTACTGCATGATTTTCAACATAGCAATGATATCCGTTTTACACGTTTCTCTTTTAGCAGTTTTTTCGGGAAAATTTGTGCATAATATACTGCATTTCCTTGTAACAAATCACCTAAGCACATTGCTTTTATCTGAAAATAGGTAAATGCTATATATTTTAACAAAGAGACAAGCATGATATTTTTTTTTCGTGCAAAGGTTTGGAATTTGGCTCGTACATCGGAACAAATAATATTACATGTGCTTTTTTTTACCATTACCTAAGACACTGGCATCTACTTTCTACCGATATATGCCAACTAGTAAGAGAAAAGAATGCTGGGAATCTTTTGAATTCAAAGACTTTTGCAATTCATGAAAACCACTTTCTCTCAGAACCAATAGACTTGGCAGAGTTAAATAGAATTTAGCGATTTCTTAACATCGTATCCTGATTTATCTCTTGCTAAGATTCCTTATGTTATTTCAAATCAGATTCACAAAAAAAGAATCTTTATTTTTCACAAAAGTCAGGTTATTCAGATCGGGTGTTCCATAATGTCGATTGTTACTCCAAAATCTGATGTGATATGAAATTGAATTTGTAATTGAATTTCACTTATATAATATCCAAATATTTATACATTTTTTCTTTCAGTGTTATTATTCAGTATTTCTGGAATATGAAACTAAACTAGAAGAAAAAAATTACCAAAAGTAACCTTAAATACATATATATATATATATATATATATATATATATATATATTAATACATACATACACACACAGACACACACAGACACACACACACGCATATATATATATATATATATATTAATGCACACACACATATATATTAATACATATGAAGAAATATAGTTTTAATGTGTGATATATTTATGGAATAAAATTGTCAATAACAGAGAAAGTGTGTATGTAAATATAAAAGTAAACATTTAAGTCAACATTCAGAGGCGACAGGTTGTTTCATGATAGACACAATTGTCAGGCCACGATAGTGTCTAGCATGAAAGACCCTGTCTTCTCTCAGTGTTGACTTCAATGTTCACTTTTATAATATATATATATATATATATATATATATATATATATATATATGTGTGTGTGTGTGTGTGTGTGTGTGTGTTTGTGTGTGTATGAATGCATACACCCATACACACCCACACACACACACATACATATATTTAGGTGAATGCATACGAGTTTGTGACTCTGGGTTTCAAGCTTATGCGATCCTCAGACAGTTTGTCTAAGGATTGCATAAGCATGAATCTAACGGCCGCAAACACATATCCATTCAACTAAATATGTTACAGTAAAATCGACCTTGCTAACCGAAACGATCCTCTGTGGCTCAATTGGTAAAGCACGTCAGGCTATATGACGGTTCCGTATAGGATAAAGGTTCGATTCCTGTCAGAGGACGCATATTTTCTATGAAAACTTCTCGGACATTCAGGCCAGTAAATGTTAAAACTGCTTATTGTAAACAGAGCATTTACTTAAATATTCGTATCTATAAAAAGAATGTCTTAAAATAATTGTCAGACTTTGTCCATTTAATAATATCTTTAATATATATATATATATATATATATATATATATATATATATATATATATATATATATATATGAATGAAAGGAAGCTTAAGGCAGTGGCGAAATTATAGGATAATAAGTCTGATCAGTCATCCTAGTAATGTCCTGCTCCTCAGTCATCCTAGTAAAATTCTTCTCCGTATCATTTTGAATCGCTAAAATTCAAAGGTTGAAGAACTACCATCAGAGGAACAAGCAGGTTTTAGAACCGGACGAAGTACAATGAATTGTAGGATCCTCGTACAGAAACACTTGTAAAATCAGAAGGACGTGTCCCACAATATTGTTCATTTCAAGAAATTATTTGATCGTGTATTGCATGACGGTCTTTGGCAAATCCTTAGAGAGTTCAGTGTAGATAACGGAATTACCTAATTCATCCAAGTCATCCAGGCCTTATATAAAGGTGCCATTAGCGCAGTACTTCTGGGAAAAATGGGAGAATTCTTCCGGAAAACTCTCGGCGTGCGACAGGGATGCGTACTTTCACCCTATTGTTCAACCTATTTCTAGAGACAATCATACAATAAAATTTGAACGACCATGATCCTTCAATCTCTATTGATGGCAGAAACTTCTGTAACTTACCCTTTGCAGATGACATTTACCTCATAACAGTTAGTAATAGTCAGCTGCAGGACTTTTTGAAAGAGGCGGTGCATAGGGAATGCAGGTGAGCTCTGAGAAATCTACAAACCATAGCACAAACAGTAAAACCCGAACTGGAATTCGGCAGGCTAAGTGTATAGTTTTAAATACTTAGGAGTAATCTTGTCTAAAGATGGTACCTGCAACTCAGAAATCTGCACACAGATTGCCGCAGCCATGACAGCGATAGCCAAATTGACATGACTATGGAGGATCAAAATCAACTTTCAAAGTAAAGACTACAAATCGCTGGTAGTCTGCATTCTAATATATGGATGTAAAACGTAGAAACTGTTGGCAGAAACAGAGTGAAGGATCCAAGTGTTCGAGAACAAATGCAGGAGAAAATTCCTTGGCATTTTCTATTGGGAACAAAACACCGATGTGCATGTTCGGAAAATGGTTGAAAGTTTTGAGACATAAGGAACCTCTTCTCGTCGTTGTCAAACGGAGAAAAATGGTGTGGCTTGGATACATTACAAGGCATGACGGCCTGTGCAAGACCATCTCTCAAGGCACCGTTGAAGGTGGACGTAGGAGAGGACACCAGCGCAAAAACAGGTTGGACAATGTCAAACAATGAACAGGTATGACTGTATCTGAATTGCTGATGGCTGCCGTTGATAGCCCGTTGTGGAAAAGAGTTAGTGTGGCTTCTGCATTCGGATCCGCCCTACAATTACAATAGTCAACGGATGATGATGATGATGATGATGATGATGATGATGGATTTTTACACACACACACACACACACATACGCACACACACACACACACACATATATGGCAGAAAGATCTCACCATTTTACTGTTGAAATTTCTAGCTCTAACTGTAAGTTCTATGTTAATAGTTTCTTCCCTCGCGCCCTTTCACCTGTGTAGTTAACTCCATGACTATTGCTTTCCTTTTAAGTTCGATTTAAAAAAAATAAAATTCCAAATCAGCCATCATCTTTTATCACACTGAATTCTTATTTCGTCTGCTCTCTCTTCACCAACCGTTTAATCTTAGTGGCTTTATCATCGTGATTGGATTAAAATATTAAATCAGTAAAAGCAGTTTTAAAGTATCTGAGTCTTCTTTGTCCTTCTACCATCCATTCGCACAAACGCTTAGATAATTAGATGCTTAATCATTCTTCTCATATCTCATGTATTTCTCTAGACCTTCTTTCCTCAATATTCGTGCCAGAAATTGTAACTGTCTCTTTCTGATAATAGGTAACATCTTCATTGTTTATCCTTAAGATTTTGTCATAGATTACATATTCCGTCTATAGTATTCTCAGGGTTTTGACATTACCGTCTGTGATACAACTCTAAAGTAGAGTGTTTTCCATATCTACGCCGCTTTTTATTAAACAAGCGTGCCTCAGAAAAGGATGTGGGACACAAAATTGGATCTGCGCACGAAGTATTTGGAAAGCTAATCAAACGTGTCTCCAAAGACAAAGATCTGAACTTAACAATACTATAATGCTGTTTGTCATTTCAACTTTCCTGTATGGTTACGAAACCATACTGGAAAGTCGTGATATCCAAAATTAGAACGCTCTCGCCAGCAAAAACGTCCTTCAACTTTGAATATAAAAATGGAATTAATATGTGATTAATACCAAAGTGCTGGAAAGAGCCAACATCCAAATCATCGAATCGCTGATCATTAAACACCGTCTTTGATGGTCAGCACATGTAGCAAGGATGGAAGGGTCAAGGTTTCCACGTCAAGTCCTATTCAATGAACTCACTTCAAGGAAAAAAGTACGGTGTTGCTCTCTTTGAAGATACAAGGAACAACTCAAAACAACACTCAAAGTGACTGGACTTGAGCCTAAATCGTTTGAAACACAAGCACAAGACCGTACCAAGTGGCGATATTGCATCAACATCAGAAGCAAAATCTTCGAAGTCAGCACAAGAGAAAAGGAAGACAAACGACAATAGGGAAAGGCAAGACAAAATCGACCTCGCCATCTAGTAATATTACTATACAGTCAATGCGATTGGTTCTTCCCTGCAAGAATTGGCCTACTTAATCATCAAGGGCATTATCATAAAGGAGGCAACCAGAAAATATATTCTTGGATACGAGATAAAGCCAAAGACGACGACGAAGATTCTTGGAATTCGTCAGCAGAAATATATTGCTTTTTCTTCAGCGGTTGAAAGTTTTGTGGGACACAAGGATCCTCTTCTCGTCATTGTCAAATGGAGAAAAATGGCGTCGTTTGGACACATTACAAGATATGACGGCCTGTGGAAGACGATCTCTAAAGGTATCGTTGAAGGTGAACGTAGGAGATGACATTTACCTCATAACAGGTAGTAATAGTCAGCTGCAGGGCTTGACCAACAAACTTTTTGAAAGAGGATGAGCATATGGAATGGAGGTCAGCTCCGAGAAATCCAAAGTAATAATGAATAGCACAAACAGTAAAACCCGTGTCAACATTACCATGGAAAGGAAGTGTATAATTTTAAATACACAGGAACTATCTTGTCTAAAGATGGTACCATGACTCAGATGCGTGCCAGAAATTGTAACTGTCTCTTTCTAATAATAGGTAATAGCTTCAAACAGCTGCCATGAAAGTAATTAATTACTGCATAGAAGTAAGTCATTCTCTGTTTCTAACGATATATTCGTAAATCTAACAAATTTACTTAGTTTCTGGAAGGCATCTTTCGCGATTCCATTGCATTTTCGGATTTCTGTCTCATATTATCCATCGAATGTTTCAAAACTAGCCATTTACATTTCTCCTACTTAGGTTAGTTGTGTAGAGTAAAACAAAATGGTGTTGGCAGAAGTCGTAGAATGATACCCCGAACCAAAGCTATTTATTTTCACTTAAAGTGTCGGTGCGTCTTCGATCTGAAATGTCATTATAAAATGTCCCATAAAATGAAGAAATAGACAAGTTGATCAACAATAGTAAGGGTAAAATATTTTTCAGCTTGTAAATAAAGTGTGTTTCATTAAGACGGATTATATATAAGGGTGTTTCATTAAGACGGATCAAAGTTAGCAGTAAATAAATCAGTGTTATTGGTGAGAATTTATTTATTTTCTCTATTGGATCATGTTATTTACGTCATGGCAATTATGCGTGAAAAATAATATCGCCTAAATGTCCGCCAAATCTGAAAGAAAAAAATCATTAGACGCTTAAATTTAATTCACATTAAAATCGGTTATGGAAACACCCTTTAGTAAGTACTATAAACATGGTGTTTGAACTTATATGACCAATGTTAGAGTATACTTTAGCGTTTCTTTATTCTTAATATGCTATTTTATTTCTTTGCGGTGTTATATAAGGAAATTTTAAGGTACTTGTGTGTACCTATAAAAATACGTTTAATGAATTCCAACTATTTGAAAGGAGGCTAGTGAACCTGAGTTTGGAAGTCAGGAATGACATTCGGTATGCATGAAAGATTGAAGGCTGAAAGCAATCGTCTTCTATCAAAGTTTGCTTTAAGGAAACAACATGCAAATTTGTAATTGTAACAGCTGGAAATTTGAGTGAAGAGAAAAAGAGTAGAAAATAAAACCAAAAGAAAAAAAACAGGTTAAATTAAGAAGAAAGTGGGGCGGAATTTTAATTCAAGAAAGAAAAAAAAGAGGACAAAGAAATCTGTAAAAAATATAATGGGAAACAGATGAGAAATAAATAGATAAATAAGATAAAATAAAGAAAGAGAAAAAAGGACATTAAAGAAGAAATATTGAGGAAAGAAAGAATGAATGATTGGAAGGGGGTGAAGATATGACGAAAAAAGAAAGAAAGAAGGAATAAGGGACTGAATGAAAGAAAGCAGAGATATTGAGAAAAATAATGTGAATATGAAAAAGAAAAAAGAAAAAAGAAAGAAAGAATGAAGAAAAGAAAGGAAGGAAAGGCAATGAGAAAAATAATATTTGAATATTGAGAAAAAAGAAAGAAAGGCGGAAAGAAAAAGAAATAAATAAAGAAAGAAAATGAAAAAGAATGAAGGAATGAAAGAAAGGAAAATATTGAGAAAAATAATATTTGAATAATTAGAAAAAAGACAAATAGAAAAAGAAAGAAAAAATAAAAAGAAAAAAGGAAGAATGAAAGAATAAAAGGTAAGAAAGCTAACGAGAAAAATAATATTTGGATATTGAGAAAAAAGAAAGAAAGGCGAAGAGAAAAAGAAACAAAGATACAGAAAAAAAAGAATGAAAGAATGAAGGCATAAAATGAAGGAAAGATAATGAGAAAAATAATATTTGAATATTGAGAAAAAAGAAAGAAAGACGGAAAGAAAGAAGAAATTAAAAAGCCGAAGAAAGATATCGAGAAAAGTAATTTGTGAATATGAAAGAAAGAAAAAAGGAAGCAGGAATGAAATGAAGGAAAGATATTGGGAAAATAATGCGTGAAAGAAAGAAAGAAAGAAGGAAAGAAAGAAGTATTTATATTTAGAAAAATAATGCGTGAATAGAGAGGACAAAAGAAAGAATAAATATAACACTAATGAATGAATGAAAGAAAGATAGAAAAGATCATTCATGATTTTATATTGTGAAAATTTAAAAAGAAAGAAATGAAGAATAAAAGTTTATGAAGTATATAAATTAATCTTCGAAAGAAAGAAAGAAAAAGAAACAGAATTAATGAAAATATTGACGGAAGTAAAAAAAATATTGACGGAAGTAAAAAAAATATTGACGGAAGTAAATAATGTGCGAGTATTATAAAAATAAAAAAAAATAAAGAGGAATTGTAAATATAATATAAATGAAATAATGTCGGAATATTAAGAAATAAAGGATATTACGTGAGGAAAAGACGACGAAGAAAGGAGCCTCATGGTGATCGATTATTTTGTGTTGATCGCAATGAAAGACATAAAAGACATATTAGAGACTCCGTTTGGTTTCCGTGATAAAAAGAGAGAAAGAAAGAAAGAAAAAGAAAGAAAGAAACAACACAGTAGAAAGAGTGAGTTAAGAACCATATGTGAGGGGATTAAAAAGAAATTGTAAAAAAAAAAAGGAAGGAGAAACAACGGATCTGGCAGCGAAAATGCGAATGTAATCTAAGAAAGAGAAATAGAGAAAGATAATGAGTCCTAAGATAGATAGATAGATAGATAGATAGATTGAGATGTAGACAGATAGATAATGGGATTGAGATGTAGATAGATAGATAATGAGATTGAGATGTAGATAGATAGATAGATAATGAGATTGAGATGTAGACAGATAGATAGATGATAGATAGATAGAGACATTTGAATGAATGTAGCAGATAAAGAGAAGAAAATGACGATGAGAAACAATGAAAAAGTGGGATAGAAATGAAGAGACTATTCGTAGAAATGAAAGGCTATTAAGTGGATGATTTAAATCTAAGCCAAATTCTGAGAACGCCGCTGTTCCGACCAGAGAAAGCTCATTATTTCGTATTTGTCACAATGTCAAACTGAATCGCCAGAGAGGATGCCGCTTTCCGTTTCAGATCGGCACACGCAAACACCCAATGTCATGCTTAAATCTACCTAGCTTTATACGACTTGCTTAAAAATTTATCACATTTGTTCACACACTTTTATAACTTCGAATTGATTCCAAACAGTTGGTTTGTTTTTTTTTCTCAATATTATGGCTTTTTTTTCTGAAAAAAACAAACAAACAAAAAAACTGATTCCAAATATTAGGTTGGTGCAAAAATAATGACGTAATAATGTCGTTTTTTGACGTTAAAAAACACGTCAAAAAACGACATTATTACGTCATTGTTTTTGCACCAACCTAATAACTTTCTGTTAAATACTGACTTCTTCCTAAATCGCTTCTATTAGATTCTGTTTCGTTTGTTTTTTTACGGCATATCAACCTCAATGGGTCATTTCATGCCGACAACTTTTTTTTTCCTGGTAATATTTTTGTTTTGTCAAAAAATTATTTCTGGTAATATTTTTTCTCAAAAATGTATAGCTGGTAATATTATTTTTCTAAAAACGTACAGCTGGCAAAATTATTTTTTCAAAAACGTATTATCAGAGGCCTTGCTGTTGGACGTAGTTTATCGTCTTACCCAGGACGCGGATGCAGTTTATCGTCATACCCAGGACTGGTAGATTCTGTTAGGTATGTTCAATTTAGAAATAATCAGGTCATATATTTTATTTAACAATGATCTCAAATCGCAACAGCATTGACATTAGTAAATAGTTGTCCCAAAGTGAAGACGTAAAATTTGAGAAAAAAGTTTAACAGTGTTATTAATATATATAAAATGCTTGAAGCTTTATACATAAAACAGTTGAAACTTAACCTGAACAAAATAAACTACGAAATCTCAAAAAATATTCTTAAATGCCTATAATTGATAGCAGAAGCCATTGGTTTACACCAACGGCTTCCCATACTTAATACTTCTCATTTTGACTCTCGCGTGGTCATGTGTGACGTCACGAGTTGCAATGCGATTTTCGCTTTCGCGTTTCGTATACACGAATTTGTCGTTTCTTGGAAATCTTTCATGCAACTAAAACAGACTATCATTATTGTTTTGTCCGTGTATTGTTTAATATATTGAAATGTAATTGTCATCTTTGATAATGGCTTATGTAAGCCGAAAGATTAGATAGGATTAAAAAACATGTATGGTATTTTTCTTTCATCTTTCAGTGATAATGTAAGCTTATCAGCTTATCAGACAATATGAAAGGACTTTACTTAAAATAAATAGACAAAACTTGTCTATATTATTTAATAAAACATGCATCAACATATATATATATATATATATATATATATATATATTATATATGTTGTTAGGGGAATTTGAATAATCATAATGAAATAATTCATCGAGTCAAGAAAAATCCTTAACAGAATGCAGAAAACAATGGACGGCCGTTTCGTCCTTTTTTGGGACTTATCAGCAGTGCGCATCCGCTTCCGAGAATTGAACCCGGACCGTTACGATATGACGCAAGGGTCATACTGGCTAGATCAAAGGGTCTTGGTGTCGAAGAATTATATATATATATATATATATATGTGTGTGTGTGTGTGTGTGTGTGTGTGTGTGTGTGTGATGTACGCTCCGTTCTCCTTTAGTATATGTCTATATTTCTGAGATGAGGTATTGTAACTATTTACATTATTCTGACTGTTGTCCTCATCTTTATTGTCATATTCACGACGTTTCGGCCGTTGTACGCTCATTCTTCTTTAGGGTCAGTCTATATTTCTGAGATGAGGTATTGTAATCATTTACATTTTTCCGACTGTTGTCCTCAACTTTCCTGCCATATTCATGACGTTTCGGCCCTTGTACGCTCCAGAATTCTTTAAGATTTGTCTATATTTTCGGCCGTTGTACTCTCCTAACTGAGGGATCCAGAAAAGTTGAGGAAAAAAAGGTTTCTGCTCGAAATTCTAACGTATATCACCTGAAGAAGGCCGGGGCGTACAACGGTGGAAACGTCGTGAATATAACAACAAAAATGAGAATAACAGTCCGAACAATGAAAATAATGTAAACAGTTTCTTTTTTGTACTTCTTGCTTGTAGAGCTATAACACTGCTGCTTGCTTTCCAATCAACGTTGATGTTGAAAAAAATTTAAATACTTCTGTTTTCTTAATTTCCTTTCTCTTTTTTCGTTTTTTCTCCTTAATTATTATATTAGATTTTTTAAATAATGATTAATAGCAACAGGCGGCCTGTGTAAATTTACCATCCCAACAGCAAAATAGAGCGAGGAACTCTTTTAAACAAATGATAATGAATGGGAGGTATTGTATTTAATGTGAGAAACTTTGTTTTTCAGAATCGACTATTTACTTCCAACTGGAAAGTCCAATAATATATATGCATTTACGAAATGAGAAAATGCATCTATAGGGATGTTGGACACGGTGTTTAATGGCTGAATGTCACACGTGAATTGTAGAGACGTTGCAAATCTCGTAGGGAATGTCCATTCCATTTGTTGTGGAATGCGTCGTGTGATCAGTTAAGATGTGGAATATTCAACCTACTATCAGGTGACAAAAATAGCGAACAGCTGCAGTTGCTCTATAGAATTTATGACCAAAGGCGCTGTATTATGTTTCAGTCTCCGTTGACATTATTTGCTGAAAAAAAAAAACTATGGCTTTCTAGATTTTAGTATACTACCAATAGTGTTACCGGATACATAAACTGAAAATGTTTCTTCTAAAAGACAAATTAGTATTACATACTTTCTTAACGTCTGCCATTACATATATTAACAGTTGAAGAACCATCTTTGGTAATAATTATCAGTTACAAAATTCTACGTGGAAACCAGATCAGGCTGAAAATGGAGTATTGTTGTGATATTTGAGCGAGAGCTATCCAGCCCACAATTCCAAGTCTCCGTAGTGTTCAAAAGCGTCTTCGCGGTCTTGTGTGTGAAAATTATTTTCCTACATCCAGTCTCTCCCTTACGGTTGGGATGTGACAAGCTTCTCACTGCTCTACCGCAAATGCTATACATCCACTAGTTCTAACATTGGCAGATAGAACCGGCTATGCTCTTACAAAATATCAAACCACCCACATTATCCCCGTATTCTGTTAGCGAGAAGTAAGTTCCACTCGGACAGCTTTTTTCCGCGAACCACTGCTCTGTGGAACACTCTCAAGAGGATGTTTACCCGATCACTATAATCTTATTCAGTTCAAGTCTAGTGTTAGCCGTTATCTATCTCCTATCTGTATAAACTGCATCAACGTAACCCTCTACATCAAGTACCCCCAGGCGTTGTACAGTGTGTATCTTACTGTAAAAAAAAACAAACAAAAAAAAAACAAAACTAAAAAGTTAACCCTTTTCTGACTAATATTTATCATTTTGTCAATTAATCTCTTTTTGTACACATCTATCCACAAGTTAGAACGATAGAAGAAGTTTACGCACATTATAGGTTTAGCGACATAAGCAATAATATAAGCCCAGGAAAATATTCGTCAAAGGCCCAGATTTAAGTCCAGGAATTTATATCTGTACTCATAAGGTGTTCATTTATAGCTTTGAAAGTCAGTTTTTCACGAGATCTTTTCCGGTCCTTACTTCTGGTAATAATCTCAACTAAAACATTTAAACTCAAATACTGAAACATTTTTAACAAAATGGCCAACAGCATCATTCTCAGAAGTACCGATGTAATCTGGAGTTCTAATCTGCATGCAACTTCTCATTGGTAAGCTACTATTTGGAACTACAGGATCTGCGTCAGGCTGGTGCACAGCTGTGAAATCAACTTTGCTTGTAAATGTTTCGCCTTCTTGCACCAGCCTTGCACAAGCTTCATCGAGTGTTTTCAGTGTGTGTAATTTCCACCACGAAGGTAATTGCACAGTTGTCAAATATTTTGTCTTCAATTTCGGTGATATTATTAGGTTGGTGCAAAAATAATGTCTTTTTACTCAGATAGTAACATATGTGAGAAAACAACATTATTTTTGCACCAATCTAATAGCAAATAACTAATCTGGAGATTCTAAAACCGTCTGTATATGTGAGGTCTGCTTCTACAGAAATAAATGCATTAAATTGTTGTATTTTTTGCTTTTCTTCTCATACCTGCAGACGACGTAACAATTTGGAAGGTCTCCTAACTTTTAATACCACTCTGCTTAGTAATCGTTGGAGCTTTCCTCGTTCCGAAAGCGAAGTCCTTTGAATTAACTCTTCCTTAAGCCATATGGATTAAAGCATTAGTTCGTGAATTTGTTAGCATACTAAGTTCGATTGTCTAATTGGACTTAGTGGAGACGGGGTAAGCAATAAATGTGGAATACTAAATAAGTATTAGACCTGATATCCCTGGGCATGAACAGCAGAAATTCGAAATTCCCTCAAGGAAATTTTGTATGATTTTATATATTTTTAATTTTCCATATATAAAATAGGCACATAACTAAGAAATATATATATAAGAGTAACTGAAAGAATCTGGAAACACAGAAACAATACACACAAACATCCTATATAAACAGTAAATAGGCAAATAGTACATTACTTTCTAAACATATATGGGAAAATAAAAACAAAAAACAAGTCTCCCCATCAAGACTATCATTGAGAATAAAGAAAACAGCACCAAATAAAACGGAGTGATATAAACTGCAAGAAATCCCAACGAGAGATCTGCTTTTCTTATATAGCTGTAAGAAATAATGTGGTATTAAAATAAGCCACAGAAACACATATACGCATATATTAAGAAATGGACAAAGTCCGACAATTTATTAAAGACATGTTTAACATTTTTTTTTATAGATACAAGTATTTAAGTAAATGCTCTGTTTATAATAAACAGTATTAAATAACATTTACCGGCCTGAAAGGACGAATATTTTCTATGAAAATTTCTCGGCCGGTAAATGTTATTCAATACTGTTTATTATAAACAGAGCATTTACTTAAATACTTGTATCTATAAAAAAAATGTTAAACATAAAAATGTCTTTAATACACGCATATATATATATATATATATATATATATATATATATATATATATATATATATTTAAACATTTTGTTAAATAGATTTTAAATGAAACACTTTTATATACGTAATGAAGGGAAGAACGAATTATATATATATATATATATATATATATATATATATATATATATATATATAGAGAGAGAGAGAGAGAGAGAGAGAGAGAGACTCTTCGCATAGTCAATATCAGTCGTGGGTGTATTTCTAAAAATAAATACGCTAAAAATCCGCCTACGTCCCTGCCGACGGCTTAGTGGTAGAATCTCCGACTGACACCATTCAGTCGGGTTTCGATCCTAGCTAGAGGCAACCGGATGTCTAACCGCTCTGATGAGCTGCGAAACAGTCTGTCTGTGGATGACGTTATAGTCATAATCGTCTGAAAAAAACCTTAGGTTTTTTGGCTTGTAAATGAACAAACCAATGCCAAGGAAAAATAAGGAATAAAGAAAGAACTAAGGCCATGTATTAGTTTGGTGCAAAAATAATGACGTAATAATTTTGTTTTTGACGTATTTTTTAACATCAAAGAACGACATTATTACGTCATTATTTTTGCACCAACCTAATAATTGAGGTGAAAACAATCATTCAGAATTCAAGCTCAGAACCCAAAGAAAAAAACAAAGCAAAACCCAAAACGAGTAAAACAAAAAAGTAAACTAAGTAAATAAATATATATAAACCCCCTCCCGTTGTTGAGTTACTGTTTTATTTGTTTTTAGTTAGTCACGTGGTTGTTTTTATGTTGTAGGCTATTTATATTCTGTTCCATTTTTGCCTCTTTAGACAGTGCACCCTGACAATCAGCGTAGGTGAAACCTAGGTAGGTTTACCTGGCTCTTTAGGTTCATAGTTATATATATATATAATTAATAAACAGTAAAATGCCAAATCACCTCATATGGGAAATAGCCTATTTCGGTAGACCAAAGATATCGTTCGTCTGTCTCATCAACCCCGGTGTGGATTGAGTCCGTGCCAGAAATAAAAAAATTAACTGGAACAGAGCTTCCGTTTCCTTAGTTCCCAGTTAGGACAAATTGCATTGTTTCTTTCCAGATAAACTTGATATCTGACTATTCAATGAAAACCTCAGATGTAACTAGTAGCGACTTCTCTTGAAAATCGAAAAAAAAATTGGCATTGTGGTGTTATCATGTACCTACAGAAAAAGGGCTTAGCCTCCAAGGACTTTTATGTGAACATAGATGTCACATTAGGGGATGACCTTCCAGTTTTACGGACAGTACAAGGGGCAGCTGAATTTAGATGGGGAAAGGTAAGTTTTGAAGAGGATTCCATGTCTGGGCATTTACAACTGCCGCCACCCAAGGGAACATTGATCCTGTTCCTGTTCACCATAGGGTAATGGACGAATTGATATTAATGCCTGCCAGATTTCACTGTTCTAAGATCACACCTTGATTGTCAGTCTATAAAATTTTCAGCCCGTCCTCGTAGAGGATATAATTATCTATAATATCTTGTTCCGGCGGCTTCGTAATACCGTTTCTATAAAAGACTTTTGCTTTGAACGAAAACAATGTTGAGAAGGTATTTTATACTTATTCATACGATGAACTAGTCTATCAAAATTATTCTCTTATTTCTCGAACAGATACTAAATCGACATTGAGAGATTATATTTGTAACCATTTCCCCCCCCCCCCCACAAGGCGACAATGGCATAATGACGCAGGGGGTTACAGGAAGTGAAAGAGCATGCGACGACTTTAGTGGGAAAAACGACAATAAAGGAACATGATTTAGGAAAACAGAAGATCAGTGACGTTGAATTTAAACTTTATTTTTACAAAAAGTTTGTAAGTGGCAAGGGGGTGGGGCAAGAAATATGGGGTTTCACAGGCGAAAAGTAAACGTTAAGAAACTATCGGAATAGAACTGACAGCTGCATCTAGCTAGTTCAGCAATAAGAGGGAGAGACCTAATTGCCAATCTAGAAGCACTCTTAAATTCGTGCAGACGAGGCACTAAGGAGAACAGATCATCACAATAATTGCTATGAAAATATTTATAGAAAGGATAAACTGTAGTTGTGTCACATCGGGAAGAGGTGATGAGTAAAGCTGAGATGGCAGGTCAGGATCGATTACATTGCAAACCCGTCTTTGAATTTTTTGACCAGATATGGCAGCAATATTCAATGTATAAAATGATGATTTATAAATGTGCTGATGAGAGGTATTCTCTGGCCCAACACTGTGAACCAACCTTTCTAGCAGTAGACCTAGCAATTCACTTAATGCAATCAGTGAAAATTGTGATAGCAATGTGTTGTTCTCATGAAGTTTAGCATCAGCATTCAGCAGACAATAAACGTTCTCTGTGGTGATTAAATGAAAGAAGTTCTTTTGGAGGCGTTAAAATTTACAAGCCATTCCTTGCCCCCAGTCAACCAATGATTGGAGGTCCTTTTTCAAGAGCAGTTACCAGTTCTGCTTAGAGTATATATTGCAACGTAGCTAAAGTGCGCAGAGTGAAAACACTTGGCACAAATTACTTTAAACAGTAAGGTATAACGTTCCCGCACATTTTCGTTCTTTATAGCAATGCTTTGAAGGAAAGTGTGTAGAGTGTGGTCGTCTCACAACATCATAGAGTTTCCATAAGTGCTCATGGCTTATGCAGAACTTTCTTGCTAAGGACAATATTACCTAGCCTCGATAAACACCATATTCCCGAGATATCACCTTTTGCGATACTCAAATATCAAATCCCACTTAAGAGGAAGAAGATTTTAAGACGTCGAGGTAATCCAAGAGAATCTGACGAAGCAACTGCTTCTATACAAAAATGTATTTCCTTAATTGTTTATCATTTTGTACTCTCACTTGGCTGATATTAACTTTTAACATTCTGGAGGTAATTTTGCCTGCGAGGTGAACTTTTTAGCCTGCTACTGCAAGTGACTTAGGTAAATGAATGATAGCGTGTTCGAATTTTGCTGTTGTGTTGTCATATCCTGCTATGGCAACAGGAAATGACGATGACTGAAATTAAGTAAACTTGAAAAACAATGCAGGGTAAAGGAAAGTAGTGAATAATATAATGTGATTAATAGCGACACGAATTACCAGTGAGCAAATCAAAGTACAATAAACTGGCCCGGAAACCCTCTTGATTTAAATCCAATCGAGAATCTCTGATCAATCCGCAAGGAACGACTTCGTGGAACAGATATACGAAGAACTAACATGTGCATTGGGTCATGTTTCATTGGAAAATAACAAAAAAGTAAATAATAACGGGATTATTCGTTTTGTTTCAATTTATTTGCACAAGGGTGTATAAGTCTGCCATTCAGCTATGCACTGAATATTACTGTCACATCTAGTCTGGTACTTCTGCTTTGTATTTAGAGATTCTAGATAGAATCCAAAGAAGAATCTGTTATGTTATGGGTCCTGACATGGCATCTCGCCTTCAGTCACTCTCCCACCGGCGTAACCTAGCTTCCCTGTACCTATGCCATGAATACTTTCAGACTTTATTAATTTAAGTGCAGTACTAGATTGGCGGCAAGGTCTCATCATTCTACTGCTGAAATGGCTAGATATAAGCGGAAGTTCTATGTAAGTTCCCTTTGGGCTATTTGATTTTCAGTCAACTTTGGTATTCAAAAATTGAAATGCAATGTGAATTGTTATCTTCTTAATTTATGTTCTTTTATTGTTCTTTCACCTTAATAATATTTTATTTTTCTCATATTCTCTCACACTCAGTAACACTTGCGTCTTAGTGGTTTTATTCCCTTTCTTGGGGGGAAATGATTAAAAAATGTCTTCGCAAGATATATCCTACCAGATCAGTCATGAACTCAGCAAAACGTTTCAATGTTTCATCTGGGATGTGGTGTGAATTTGTTAGAAATATATTCTTTATCTCTTGCAAATATGTCGATAAGAGATTCATTTTCGTAAGAATGTTCCATATTTCATTTTCGCAAAAAATATATGAAAAAAAATCCGAAATATTCATGAAAATACATCTGAGATATTATCTCATTCATCAAGAAAATACTTTCACCTGCATTTCTGACTTGTTCTTTTAAAAACTGGTTAAATTTGTTTTAGTTTCTTTTTATATATAAAATTCAAAACAAGAGAGAAACGGTCATATCTAATGTTAAATATGATGAAATATATATATATATATATATATATATATATATATATATATATACATATATACTGCGTGCCAAATTATTATCGAGATATCTTTTTTTCTAATATTTCAAAAACCGTCCAATCAATTCACACAGAATGTTCACACAATGTTGGCAACACTAAACTGCGCAATCGCTAAAATTTTTGTACTGATCTGCGCAATGTAAACAAACTGGAGACATATTTGTTATCAGCATGGTGATTTGAGCGTGCCAAATTATTAGAAACGTATAATTTAGTGAAAAGATGGGCTGTAAAAGCAGTTTAAGGGATGCTGAAAAGAAACTCTCAAAAAGTAAATCTACCCTAGAAATTTTTCAACATTAATAAACGTTTTGTTTGCTCAATTCCGGGAATTTTACTAAACCTTTCTAATAATTTAGCACGTTCAAATCACCGCGCTAATAACAAATATGGCGCCAGTTTGTTTTCATTGCGATCATTACGAAAATTTCAGTGATTACGCAGATCAGTGTTTCCAACATTGTATGAAAATTTTGTGTGAATTGATTGGATGGTTTTTGAAATATTAGAAAAAACGTTATTTGAAATATTCTAAAAAAAGTTTACTGAATATATATATATATATATATATATATATATATATATATATATATATATATATATATATATATATATATATATATGTTTCATTAAAAATGGCAGGCAAGGTACTGCGATTATGATTTTTATTCGTGTGGAAAATGCAATTGGTTAGCCAGTTGTGAATTCCGACCAAATGTGTAGCACTCGATGTCGTTTTAATATTCGTGTGAAGGCTAGATTCCATATTTTCTTTTCCCTCCAAAATATGGATTGAATAGCAGGGTCGATTGAGCTGTCTAACATTGATTGGCAGCCAGTCTAACAGAAGGATTACTCAGAACTAACGAGAAATCAGTCAACTATATTTCGCATTAGACCATGATTCATAGATATTAAGGAAAAAAATGAAGTTGTGGAGAGCTATGGACGAATTCGTATTCAATGGGTATAGTATTTAAAATTTTTATTATTCATTTATTGTTAATAATCTGGTCATTAAATAGTAATAATTTTAATACAGGTAAACATCTCACATTTTTGAATTCTTATCGGTCCCAAAAGTTGAAGTTGATATTTTTTGTCTTTTGATGATGCCATTATGGTAGTGCTCAATTGCAGACACTTGATAGCAGAGTAGCTATTCAATCCTTAACTCTCAAGAGTAATGAAGAGCAAGAGTTGTCAACAATTTCGACTTTCAAAGAATGGATCGAAAAGCACGGAAACCATTCTGATCAAATTTATTGTAAACAATTTATTTTCATTCTGTAGGAACGTTTCCAAATCTTCAATTTAAAACTTCGAAAACCATTGCCAACACTTGCTCGCACCTACTGAATCCATATCGTAATTTTCAGTAATCCATTGTGTAGATTCCACTTTATTCCCCCTAGGATTATAGTTATTTAAAAAGGGTAGATTAGATGTGGAAAAAGGGCGATAAGTATGGAGTACTTAGTGTGGATCGAATCATTCGTAATTAATCTAGTGAGATAAGCTTGCTACCCACGTAGAAATGATCAATATTTTTCCCAGAATATAGATAGATCAAGAAATAAAAAAAAGCTTGTTAAAGTTGTTAAAAGCTTGAAGCCCTTAACTCTTTTAGCCTCGACTACCGCTTTACCGGTGGTAAAGAAAAATGACTTAATGCCCAGCTACCGGTTGAACAGTGGTAGATATAAATGACATAATGCTCAACCACCGGTTGAACGTTGGTAGAGAAAAATGACTTAATGACCAGCAACCGTTTGATGGGTGGGTAAACAATTGTAACTATTTTTATATCTTTCGTGAAACGTTACATACCAATTATTTGTGAATTTTGACTCAGGAGCTCAGGCAGGAGAGTTCAAATTATTCAGGATCGAAGGACTTAAAGGGTTAAAGATTAACCTCAACCCAGATTAAGCTATGCATGCAAATTTTAAATGTTAAACGACCAAAGAAAACCTGATTAATGTTTCGACACTTCATCTTGTTTTTTTTTTTAATGATGCTAATTTAAATGAATGCTGAGTAATCTCATCACATATAAAGAAGAGACTTGCAGCAAGATAAATGTGGTTCTACAGAACGATGATGGGGATACCAGGGACTGAACATGTAAGTAACAACGAAGTTCTAGAAAATTCCAAGAGAAAAAGGACACTGACATATTGATGCATCAAAAATAGGCAATTTAAATTTCTAGGGCGACAAAAGAAAAAGGGAATAATAAATTGGACATTGGACATATTGAAAGCGAGAAAGACATGGGTAAGCAAAACATAACCTACCAAATGAACTTGTGTAAACGGATGGTTGAAATATTTATAGAAAATTCACAATCACATATGATCTCATAAAATATTATTCCCAACACTGTAATCCCGAATAATTATAGGATTTTATAAAAGCCTCTTCATATTTACCTGAAGACATGGTATATTTTTAGGAACCTCTGATATACTTACTATTTTATCCAAAGTGCTAAACGATACAAATGAATATTACGTGAATTACGACTAAATCCCAAACTATTAGGATATTGAATAAATTTTCGCTGATTTTCCATGAAAAGTAATGTTTTATTTACAAAGATTTATAAAAAAATATGTCATTGAAAGTATTGTCCACTACTTATACCTATATTTCTGGCAGTATTTGAATTTCACGCCGGAAAAACAACATGTCTTTTGAGGCAAACCCCGAATCGATCCATTTTTCGGAACAAGTGATAATCAGACGGGGTCTTATGAATACGGCAGGTGGGGTAGGATTTCTCATTTAAGCGTTTCCAAGTAGGTTTTCACCCGTTTTTTAAAATGTGGCCTAACGTTTTCATGTTGCAAAATCACTTTGTCGTGTCTCTGTTCGTATAGTGGCCGTTTTTTCTTCAATTCTCGGCTCAAACTCATCAAATGGAGTCGAGGGAGATCTCCCGTGATGGTTTCGGCCGGTTTGAGCAGCTCATAATAACCTACTCCCAGCTGATCCCCAGAAGCTGTGAACCATGGATGTTCGGCTTTGCCATCGATGTTGACGCATGGCTGGGTTTACGCCATGATCTTCTACACTTAGGGTTATCGTATTGTATTCACTTTTCATCACCAGCCACAAATGCAAAAAAACCGTTTCTTTTCTGCCGTTGAAGCACGTGATAAGTTGCCGTTCGACATCTCTCGGCTTCACCTCATATGGCATCAAATTTCCTCGCTTTTGAATCATTCCTAATGCTTTCAAACGTTTCGAAACTGTTGTGTGATCAACTCCTAATGAATCTGCAAGTTCAGATTGCGCCTGAAATGAGTCTTCATTAAATAAAGTCTCCAATTCTTCGTCTTCAAACTTTTTCAGTGCGCCAAAGCGATCTTTATTTTCAACATCAAAATCCTTATATTTTAAGCGTCTAAAGCAATCTCTGCATGTTGTTTCCGAAAGAGCATGGTCATAGAAAGTCTCAACAAGAATTCTGTGTGCTTCAGCTGCAGATTTTTTAAAAATAAAGTAGTACAGTAAAATACCCCGCAAATACATTTTCTTTGGCACGAAATACATGTTTAACGCTTTGAAAAACAAAGTTTTTATCCTTCGGCGAAATGACAGAGACTGAATTTCAAACTTGCTTATTGTAATTCCTTATAGATGCGTTACCATCTGAAACTACACGCACGCAGTTGTGGGAAACAGCGAGAACTTCTTCAAAGTCCCAATATTAAGGATATAGTCAAAACCAAAAATATCCATAACAAAAATAATTATGAAACCTTTTCATTCGATTTTACTCCTAGAAACCCAGTTGCCTTTCAACTGCATTATTATTTTTAAAGAAAGTGAGAAAATTGTTTATCAAAAAAGAACGATTTATCTAACATAAGGCCCTGATGAGCATTTTACTGCAAAACCCTTCAGTTGGCTAACCAGATAAGTCATCTGAACATTTTTTACTGAATACACACACACACACACACCTATATATATATATATATATATATATATATATATATATTATATATATATATATATACCCATATATATATATATATATATATATATATATATATATATATATATATATATATATATATATATACCCATATATATATATATATATATATATATATATATATATATATATATATATACCCATATATATATATATATATATATATATATATATATATATATATATATATATATATATATATATATATATATATATATATATATCTTTACTCTTCAAGTATGAATTGATTTCTCCGAGTCGCTGGCGTATTTTGTATAGAGAAAAACGTTAAAATTTCCTTCCTTTTTGCCCTGCCTAGAGGTAAGATGTCAAATATGTCGAGTTTCAATCCCGGCTTGAAGTAAACGGACGTTTAGCTGTGATACAGCGAAACAGTCTGTCTGAGGATGACTATACATACATATATATATATATATATATATATATATATATATATATATATATATACACAGTGGGGGGAAATAAATATTCGTATACTTGAAAAATTGTATTTTTATAAATGTAAAAGCCTTAAATGAAACAAATCTCGGCACATTTTATGCATAAAGACACATACTATTAAAAAATAATAATAAACTTAATTAATTCTTATTCTAACAGAAATTAATGCATTTTTAAAATTCTAACTGGTGAAAAAAGTATTCGTACAAATCAGCTTTTAGAATAGAATAATCAATTAATTATGAAA
>OZ010587.1:13688455-13698455 GCA_963932145.1 Acanthosepion lycidas
GCTGGAGAAACCTCTACAAAAGAAGCTGAAGAAGAATTAGCAACAGCTCCAAAGAGGGCTTACCTCAAGAAAACTGTGGCTGGCGAAAAAAAAGGCCCAGATTTTAGCTGCACATGCCGCAGCAGGAAATTGGAAAGACCTGGCAAGAACAATTGGTGTGCCTCTGCCAACAGCGTACCGTTGGTTAGACCAGGGTGCTGATAAGAGTGTCTCTAGGGGAGGAGCAAGAAAATATAAACTTACGCAAGAGCATAAGACTTTTATGGCCGAATTAATTGAAAACTCTCCTAGGGTCACTCTTCAAGACATTGTAAATAAGTTGGTTGAAAAGTATGAGGTTCGTGTGACGAAAGAATGCATAAGAAAGCACTTGGACTCCATGGCCTTTACTTTAAAAGAAGTTCATTATGAACCAGAAGCTGCCATTAATAATGTCAATAGGGCGAAATGTAAGATTATGCAGTAGCTTTATTAGAATTTCAGTCCCAAAGTGTGCCAATTCTTTATATGGATAATACCAATTTTAATCTCCATATTTCAAGAAGAGAAGGTCGCTCTAAAAAAAGGCACGAGGTGCACTACAGTGGAGGCCGGATCCAGTGGAAATAACATCCATGTTATTGGATGTATTAATAATAATGGAATAATTAATCATAAAATTAAAAGAGGTTCTTTCAAAAAAGAGGATCTGAAAGAATGGACCAGAGAGTGTCTATAGAAAGGCAAATGAAATTAGTCTTAGTTATTGATAACGCTCCTTGCCATACTTCAATTGAAAAAGTTGTGGAGGAGGATGAATTTAGGTAACACCAAATTTTCAGACTTGCCCCCTATAGTCTGATGTTAAATCCTATGGAAAAGGTTTGGTCAGTCATTAAAGCTGACGTGAAAAGAAGTATGGCAGACTCAATTGTTGGGAGTTAGAAGCGATGATCTCTGAGGCAATTAATAATATTTCCCCTGAGACTTGCACTAACTGCATATCTGAAATACAGAGATTACTTCCCTCTGTAATTAATTTAGATGATGTAATCTTTTAAATAAATTTCTTAGGAACGTTTATATTTTTTTAATATCCCTTTTAAGTAAAAATAAAAGAATAAATATTAAATTTATTAGTATTATATTAATTCTCAAGTTGAAGTTTGTTGAATTTGAGTCAAAGAGTAACTTTGAGACTATGATTACTCCTCAGTATTGTTCAGGGTTAGGATCTAATACTGTGTAGTAATTAGTACTGTTTGAGTCTGATTTAAAACAAAATTCCCCAAAAATTTAAACCTCGACATCAGAAATGGTTAGAAATTTAAGTCGACTAGTTATTATCCGCGTGTTTCCTTAGCCCCAAACCTGTTCCTAAAAAATATTTTAAATGGGCCTGAAGACACCAGGAGAAGTGTAGCCATTAGCCTGGATTTAAATTTCCTACAAAATACCAATTATTTGTGAATTTTGGCTCAGGAGCTTAGGGTTAAAATTGTTCAGGAACGCTGGGCTGAAAGGGTTAAAGATTAACCTCAATTCTGATTAAGCGATGCATGCAAAATTTCAATGTTAAACGAAAAACGAAAACTTGATTAATGTTTCGACACTTCATCTTGTTTTTTCCTATTACATGTAATTTCTATTTGTGCTTATGTGGGCCTTGACGTAATGTAATAGTTAACAAACTTGTCTTGCTAGAGCAATACTGATTTTGATCCTCACTGGGTACTTTTGGCCTTGTCTCACATCTAAGCTACCCTAAGTAGATCGCGATATGGGCCTGAAATTTGTGAGCCTCATCAAAAATGAGCCACAAGGAAGAAAAGGTGGAGAAACGCTAAAATAGACGAAACCTAATCAGAACCCCTGTATGCAAACGTTGACTCCCACAATATGGCGTTGCAAAAACACCGGATTATAAACAAATCAAACTTTACACCGGTCCAGATTTCCAAACTAAAGAGAGCTAATGAATATAATGATCGAATCTAGACAGATTGAACGAGGAGAGAAAACGACATTTTAAGCTCTTTGAGAAAGCATTAATTAACTGTAAGTATGTGATTAGCAAGAATGTCCAATTTGTCTCGCTCCAAGTTTGTTTGTTGCATTATTTTATCATTATGCTATCGATTCATTGACGACATTAAAGAAAAAGAGTGGCAAGAAAAGTCTTGTAGAACTAGAGATATTTTAGCTAATGATTTTCAAAAGGCCTTACGATTACATCGCATTGAAACACTGGCTCTTGTACAATCACCAATTTAAGCAACGTTATGCAGAGATGGGGGAACGTGTGGGGGATGCCAGGTGCTCTAAGCTTATATGTGCATAGGGTGTACTAGATAACGGCTCGGAATTAGAACTCGGCTTTTCCATTTCGTTATATTCACTTACGAGCAAATACCCTCTTATCCCGATCATTAGTAGGACTTGCGTCAGAAAAATATTATTATCCCCCAAAATAGTTTAAAATATAAAAATATTTTCCGGCTTTAAATAACCTGCAAATGCTTGATAAACTATGAAATATATATATATATATATATATATATATATATATATATATATGAAAAGTGTGTGTATATAAATATAAATATATATATATATATATGTGTGTATAATCATTTATATATTATATTATTTATATATATATATATATATATATATATATATATATATATATATATATATATATATATATAAGCAAATATATGGATATAGATCCGATAGTATGAAGAAAAATATACGGAAAAACAAACAAAAATCCTTATATGCAATTATGCTGTTTTAATGTTAATATAATGTCAACGTCTGACATTTCGGTCTAGTAGACCATCTTCAGGACATATTCATAAAACATAATTAACATTAGTCTATATTCAATTCAACATGAAAAGACGATGGACATAAGAGTTAGACTAATCAAAACAGATAACAGAAATTTTTCAAGATCAGCATTCCGTTTCAATATGATCACGTCGGCGTCACGTGGGCGATGTTGTGAAAACTAAAATAGAGTATTTTGAATGAAAAATGAAAAGAATTTTATTTTAATCTAAAATTTATATGTATGCATGTCGAGCATTAATCTTGCTAGAAAAGGGGAAATATTAAAGAAACCGGGTCGAGTATTCCCCGTGCATGAGATAGATATTATGCCTACCTCATGATCATGAAAAATTTATCTGTTTTGATTAGTCTTACTAATTGCATATTAGGATTTTTGTTTGTTTTTCCGTATATTTTTCTTCATATATATATATATATATATATGCCAAATTCACTATAATTGAGAGAATAGAAAAGTTCAGAGCAGATAACATTAGAATGATTTTAGAGTCCCATGAAAATAAGTGGATACAACGTCTAAAAACAAAATATCCAGTCGGGCTAAACCATAAATTTAACAATATATAGATAGTACCAATATATAACTCAACAAATCAAAACCTACCCACATTTCTCACCCACACAAGACAGACATGCTTACGGAGATGTGGAGGCCTCACACTTATACACTACCCACACGAATATACACACTTACACACATCATACTCACTCACTCCCTAATGAGCCAAATGATAACACACACCCACAGCAATACACACGCCTACACATATCATACTCACTCACTCCCTAAGAACCAAATAACGCACACACAAACACTAAACAGAGACACATCCCCTCACCAGGTCCAATAAAACTGTCAAACTGACCAGAGAATTCAGAGCAACATGTATCTATCCAGCTCTTATCTCAAATAACAACTTAAAAGAGACTGTTTGACCAACACAAGGAATGTTAAAAAGATAAAAAGATAAAAAAAACAAATGAAAACCACAGACAAAAGTTCATTTTCTCCAGCAAAAGACTCATTTCTGTAGTTTAGTGCTAGCAGCAAGCAGAAATATTTCTCCTCCCGATGATGGCCATTTTGGTCGAAACTAGTCGAGGAATCTAAATGAAATAATAATAAAAAAACGAAAGAATATTAATCTACAACCCAGTGTGTCTAAAGATTTTAATTTTTAATATTTTTATTGTTCAAAATATATATAGTCTAACCCGGATATACGAGACCCGGATATAAGAGAAAACCGGATATAAGAGAGATTTTCACTGGTCCCAAATTAGAGCATGTGTTAATGTATATAAATTAGAACAAACCCGGATATAAGAGACTTCTTCTCCGGTCCCGACAACTCACTTATATCCGGGTTACATTGTATATATTAATATACGCTCTTTTTATAGATACAAATATTTAAGTAAATGCTCTGTTTATGATAAACAGTATAAACAACATTTACCTACCTGAATGTCCGAGAACGAATATTTTCTATGAAAACTTCTCGGACATTCAGGCCGGTAAATGTTATTAATACTGTTTATTATAAAAACAGAGCATTTACTTAAATATTTGTATCTATTAGGTTGGTGCAAATTAATGTCGTTTTTTGACGTTAAAACATACGTCAAAAACGACATTATTTTTGCACCAACCTAATATAAAAAGAAAATATAAACATAAAAATGTCTTAAAATAATTGTCGGACTTTGTTCCTTTCATAATGTGTGACGTAATTTGTTTACATTTGAATACGCATTGAGCAGATATGAATGTACGTGAGAGATTCATGGAAGATTGAAGTTTAAAAGCAGTAAAATTGCCCTTGCTAATTTGACCAAACATGGCTCTACATTTATCTTTCGAGAAACGGACGCATATATATATATATATATATATATATATATATATATATATATATATATATATTAAGAAATCGGTTAGGAAGGTCGATTTTACTGTTTTCAAACTACAATTGCATCTCAGGACCAAAGCCTCGCAACTAGATCCTATCGCACTGTCGAATAATCAAGCATAGAAAAAACTAGAAATGCAGCATCTGAGGAAAATATGATTAAACTGTAGACTATATTATCTTAGAATATCTGGAACAAGCAAAAAATGAATATACACACAGACATAACAAGGTAGCGACACATATGCACTGGAAGATATGCAAGAAGCACAAAATCGAAACCACTGAGAGATGGTATGAGCTCCAACGAGACACAGTTACCCAAAATAACGATGTAACTATCCTCTAGGAAATGCCAATTCAAGCTGACAGGGAAATAAAAGCCAACAGACCTGATATTATCATAAAAGACAAGAAATTCAGAGAGATGGTACTGCTTATTGACATAGCAGTACCATCTGAGAGACCTGGAAATCGAGATTAACAGGATTTGGGGAATGAAGACTGTACCAATAGTAATCGGAACTCTGGGCCTTGTGAGAAAAAGAATGGGTAATTTTACTAACAGTGTCGCAGGTAATATCAACATATAAGTAGTGAGTAGGTGTTTGAATGAAATTTATTTCAACCACACTTCTCTCTCTCTCTCACACACACACACACACACACACACACACACACACATATATATATATATATATATATATATATATATATATGAGGAATCGGAGAGCCGAGTTCTAATTCAGTCGAATCCATTACATTCGTTTATGTGCTAATAACCTTGGGAAAGGTATGAATCCTCTTCTTCTCCCCCCCCCCAGCTAGAGGTAAATAGCAGGATAGACCGGATTCTATAGCCTTGGATGGCAAATGATCTACCGCAGAAAAAAAGTGGCAAACTACTGCGGGAAAAAAATCTCCCTCGTCAGTCATGTATCAAAAGATACATGATCGCCTAAGCGTGTATCACGCATGGCACATAACTGATTGATGTATGTATGTATGCATATATGTATGTTTGGGTGATTGTATGAAATTGAGGAAGTTGATATGTGTGAAAAAAAATGGGGGGGGGCAAACATTGTCAAAGACTGCGTTTATACTTAAATTTTGCATTTTTGCTGAAAATGCTATCGACAGATGAAGACCGAAAACATATTCGATAAGATACGTATGTGGTGGATCCATTGTCATCTATCAAAAGAAATTCTTGTGAATAGTTTCAAGAAATTAAAACAAAATTTCAAAAACTGAAAACTCTTTTCAAATTATCAGTGCAAATCACCGATTCAATTTCTAAAACAAGAACTCAAAATATAAGACCAGGTGTATTAGTAACAGACGATGAAACAAAAAAAAAAAAAAAAAATGGAGGCCATATTGAATGATGTAGGAAATACAATTAAATCTAAATCAACACAATTATGTTTGCTCTTGTCTATCAGGTTTTATTTTGATAAGTTTGTCGCTGGAAATGTGCTTTTGTTGCTGGGAAGAACGAAATTAATGTTGATTTTTAAGTTGTTTTGCAAATACAGTTTGAAAGACATATATTCAAAATTGATATTTAAATGAAGTTAACGATATAATTGTTGAGGAATAAAATATATTCTTGTGGTTTTGAAAATAAATTTTAAGTTCGAATCATACATGTTAACCAACTTATAAAATCCAAAAGAAGAATCTGCAGTGTTATTGGTCTTGACCTGGCATCTAGAATCCAGTCACTTTCCCACGGACATAACGTAGCTTCCCTGTGCCTTTTCCATAAATAATTTCATGGTAATTGTTCTGATGAGCTTTCCTTTTTGTAACTGGACTTTATGAATTTAAACGTAGTACTAGCTTGGCGGCAAGGTCTCATTATTTTACAGTTGAAATGGCTAGATATAACCATAAGTTCAATGCTAACAGTTTCTTCTATCACACTTCCCGCTTGTGGAAATCTTTTCCGGCCCTTTGCTCCCCAGACAAATTTAATCTTCAAAAATTTATATCAATGTCAATCGTTATCTTCTGTCTTAATTTTTGTTAATTTATTGTCTTTAATATTAAATTTCTCTCGTATTCTCTTACCCTCAGTAAACTATTGCGTCTTAATGGCTTTGTTGCCTTGCTTGAGGTGAAATGAGTTAAAAAAAAAAACTACTGTAATGCCCACAAAAATTATAAGAAGAATAAAATATAATATATACACTAAAACAAATCCACATTATATCCAAAAACGTTTGCGGATCTCTCTCTTTTTTTAATATATATATATATATATATATATATATATATATATATATATATATATATATATATATATATATATGTTCCATAGGTTATCGTTATCGTAACCGGAGGTGATAATGGGGACTAGTTCCCACTGTCTATAAAATGCTTCCGTGGTATGTGTCTCAAATAGCCTCTAACAATTAAGTCCACCTCCGAGAATGAACTGGCGTCTCATAACTAGCTTCTTCGGGTATGTGAAGCTAGCTATCCCAGGGAGTGTAATAAGGTGACATGCTTGTTAGGGAAGTGTATTTTATATTTCTGTTATTTGGTGGTAGCGACTGGAATAGAAAAATTTATAAGTTTGTATCTTTTGGGGGAATCAAATTTTCCCATGAATTTTGATTGTGAAAACATCTGTACTTCAAAGGACTGTAGATTTTGAAAAGTGACAACATTTGTCGTGTCTATGTTCGACCAAAGGCTCTTCCGACGAATAAGGTTGTTATTTTGAATGCAAATGGCCTTTGAAGCTGGCGATATTTAAAGTCTGGTTAAGTTAAAAACAAAGCAGAAAAAAATGACCCGTTTTGAATCCTATTGTGATCAAAGGAGGGTGAAAAAACGGGTGGGTAGATGGTTCCTTATATATATTAGGTTGGTGCAAAAATAATGACGTAATAATGTCGTTTTTTGACGTATTTTTTAACGTCAAAAACGACATTTTTACGTCATTATTTTTGCACCAACCTAATACAACATTTTGACGAACAACAGAGAGAGGCAGCCGAGGTACACACACGCAATTCACACCCGCCCGAAATTAACGTAATGTTCGATTCTCTGATAAAAGTTTGAGAATACATACTTTACTTCCAAGTCGCTACCCCATGAATAGGTGTCAAGCTATATCAAACTTCTCGCACGGTCTCTATGCACAAATTTTCATATTAGCTATGTATAATTATAGATAGACAATAACAATTTTGGTCAAAATTGATTCAGTAAAACAGAAAAATTACATTTTTGCATTTAGTTTGAAATTGTAAACTTAATTCAAATTACTTTTTTTTTTAAATTACAATTCATCGCTTCATTTTGTACAGAATATTTTCAAATGTCTTTGAGAGAGATGTTTGGGCAAATATGACAGAAAATTTGCGTTTGTCTATCCATTTTAGTAACACACAATATGCATCTTTTTTTTTCTTTCTCTCATTTGATGTTTACTGAGCAGTATATTGCTCACTAGAGTTTGTATTTGTACCAATACCTGCTCGACACGAATTCCTTCAGTATTTGTCCATTTATTGGCTTCTTTCCAGCCGATTTAGCTTCAAGAACGATATAAATGATGAAAGAGCTGAATCACCGATCTTGCAAAATGTGAAGTGCCAAGTTTTTAAACCATTGTAAGTTGGAATTCTTCCTTCTGCCATTTCAATTGGTTTAAAAGACAAAATTCCAAACATCTACTTCGATTAATACTTTTCATTCATTTTTGAACGGTTTAAAGAGTCATTTCTGTCAGCTTTGCTGTCATCATTCATATCATCATTTGATTATAAATAAGTAATGCTGACATTATCTTTTTCATCATCAGCTTCAGAAAAAGAAGATTCAACATTAATGTCTTCTTCCCGTCCTTCATCAAACAATTGTGAAATATCTTCAAAGTTTCGCTTTTGCCATTTTGCGGGAGGATTACAACTTTAATGACAAACGAAAAGTTTGGGCATCGTACGTTCTCCATACACTAATTTTTATTATATTATGTATTTTTATTATGTATGTATATTATGTATGTATGTTAGGTATGTATATAATGTAATATAATTAGGTATGTATATTAACAAGTATATTAGGTATGTATATTATATATTCATATTAGGTATGGATAATTATAGATGGAGTAAGAAATAACAATTTTAATCAAGTTTTATTGACTGAAACAGTAAAATTATAATACATCTGTGCATTTAGTTTGCAAATAACTAAATAACTAAATTTAGAAGAAAATAACTAATTAATTAGTAAATTAAATTTCAGTGTTTATTCGCAGGCGTTTTTTTTTCAAATTACTATTCATTGCTTCATTCTGTACAGAATACTTCCAAATGTGTTTGAGATGTTTGGGCAAATATGAAAGACAATTTGAGTTTTTCTATTTTCCAGCCGATTTAGCTTCAAGAACGATATAAGTAATGAAAGAGCTGAATCACAAGATCTTCTTGCAAAACGTGAAGATTCAGGATTTTAAACCATTGCATGCTCTTTCAATTGGTTTAAAAGACCAAATTCCAGATTTAACGTTCAAATAATACTTTTCATTCATTTTTGCAGGGTTTAAAGAATCATTTCTGTCAGCTTTGCTGTCATCATTCATATCATCATCTGATTATAAATAAGTAATGCTGACATTATCTTTTTCAACATCACCTTCAGAAAAAGAAGATTCAACATTAATGTCTTCTCGCTCTTCATCAAACTAGGATAAAAATTGTGAAATATCTTCAAGGTTTTAGCTTTTGCCATTTTGCGGAAGGGTTACATTTTTAAGGTCAAATGAAAAGTTTGGGCGGCTATCATTGTTTTTTTTATACTTGTTGAATGATGATATAATGTTTCCTTCAAAAATAAAGCAATACTAATTGTTTGTTGCATAAAGATGATGCAATAAAACGTGTAATATTGTTTCATCTTCAAATCTATTAGAAAATTCTATTAGAAATCTTTTCCAAGCATTATATGACTAAAAAAAAGTGTAGTTTGAAAAGCCTTTTAATAAAAAAAGGCTTTGCATAATGGTATCTATTTGGAAAAGGCAATATGATTTATTTAATTGAAAATTTTAACCGTACGTCCAATGGACACACTTGGTGGAGAAGTCACCCACGAAAATTTTACTTTTTGCTCTAAATTTATTTTCTTCATGTAGATCATAGAAAATGAATAAAAAAAATAAAATTAAAAAAAATAGTTGGGATAGAATAAATATAAGTGTGAAAAAAATTAGTTTTGAAAAA